>JAQFVV010006673.1:0-508098 GCA_028023455.1 Epiperipatus broadwayi | reverse complement strand
ACACTATTTTTTTCTGGCTTAAAAAACTGAAAATTTTCTATTACCTATTGCACCATTGATCTATTATAGTAAGTTATTAACGATTTAGTATAAGTTGGGAGTACTTGCAAAATTAATATTAGGACTTTCAAATATTAAAAGGTTTTGAAGATGTTTTATATTTAAATAAAATAAATAGGAAGATAATGAATATAATATTAAGAACTGCAACAAAGATAGCTAGAACAAGAAGCAGCAATATACCAGTAAATTTTCTAATGAGACAAAACAGTAGGTAAATAAACAAGGATTATGAAAATATACAGAAATGACTCATTAAGGAGTATTAAATATCTAAAGTTTTGTAAAATAGTATAAATAGAATTAATAATGATTTAATAAATCATAACTTGAATTAGCATGAAAAGAAGAGAATAGAACTCTTTAAAACGTAAAATAACATCTTGGAGTTGGTAGAAAACTTTTTTCTGCACTAACAAGAAAAAGATGAAATTATTATTAAATAGAGAGATGATATCATGGAATGTGATACCAATAAAGAATAAGAAAGCAACATATTTCCTACAATTACTATATTTTAAGAATAAAACCAGAATTTTAAATGAAGAAGTGAGATATGCATTTAAATCTATGAAGAAAAAAAATCTCGGATAATGATGGATTTATTATTGATATCTTTAAACAACAGACAAAAAAATTTAAAAAAAATGTTGGTAAAGTTATAAACCAAATGTCTAAATGATAAAGATGCACCAGATGAATAAGAAAATGCAGTAGTAATATTGATTTCTAAAAATATGATAAAGAAGATATTAAATATTATAGATCTGTCAATATTTTATCAGTTCTATAAAAATTTTATTAAGACAATTACCACTGAACTTTGGATTTTAAAGAAATTCTAAGACAATGTCTCACATGCAAGTATTAAAAAAATATATTGAAAAAAACAATGAATATGAATTGCCATTATGCTTCACATTTAAAGATTATAAATTTGATTTTATAAGAATATTAACAGTAATTAAAATGTTGGTTCATCAAGATATAGACAGGATATTGTCACATTCTGAAGAATATTTATTATAATGCAGCAACAACAATTAGATTACATGGTGATGCTAGGAAAATATAACATTGAGAAACTTTATGATAGGGTGAATTCTATTTTAGAAAAATCATTTTGTAGATTAAAATAGGAAGTTAAGAGATTATAAGTAAACAAAGTTTATTTATATCATATAGATTTTGAAAATTATGTGATTGCTTTTGCAAATCATATTTCAGAGTTTTAGGACATTTTACAATCATTATCAAGTGAAAGTAAGAAGTAAGACTAAAGACAAATGCTAAAAAGCCCTAAGTAATATTTAATTGACTTTCTCAAGAAAAAAAATAAATTGATAATGATAAATTAAAAGAAGTTTACTAATGGAAGCATAATGGATGAAAATAAAATCAATGATGTAAAGGTAGATGGAGTGCCTTTGATAGAAATGTCTTAATATTAAAAGAAAATATGCCTATGTGTTTGAAAGCATTGATTTTTAATAAATGTGTTTTACCAGTTTTTACTTATGAATATGGTATTTGGATACTTAATAGAAGAACAAAATAGGACTTCAGACCATTCAATGAAGTATCGAAAAGTGCATGTTAGGATCAAACAAGGAGGAGAGAATGAACAGGTTTTATTGATATGTTTAAAATAATTATATCTCAAGTGAAGTTGGCTGGATATATTATTAGAAGAGAAGGCAATAGACAAAGAGCTAAAGTTTTAAGCTGGATCACAAGAGATTGCAAAGACTTAGGAAGAGATCACATGAGAGATGAATAGATGAAATAAAAAAGTTTGTTGTGATATTTAGAAAAGAGAGTTTAAGGTCAGAAAAAAATGAATAAAACCTGAATAGACTTTCATCCTATAGTGGCAGTGGATCAATAATGGTTAAAAAATGATGATATATAAAAATATTGCATTCTTTCTTTATTTGAATGTTAAATTGAAATTAATGGTAATTTTATTTATAGCAATGGTAAATAGGTGTAATCAAATATCAAATTAATGAACAAGTTTATGATTTTTTAATATATATATATATATAATTTAATAATAATTTTTATATAATTATAGTATAATGAACATATTTATAGTTAGATTAAATGTTAATTATAGATAAGGTATATGTTTAATGATTTATTTTCAGTAAATAGTGCACATCTCCTTTTTGTCAGTCAGACAAAATGTTTATCAGTATTACTACATTCCAGAGTTTAAATAAAAAATAAAAAATATATAATTATACTATTATATGCATTTAACATTTTATGTTTTTTAGGTTTAAATCATTTTAAGAAAAGTAAAAAATGATGCCTACTGTCTGTATAAATAGCTTATCTCAAATCTATATTATTATACAAGAAAATAGTTTTAGGTTAAAGATATTAAAGATTTTCATTTCATAATATCATCATGATAATTTCAAAAAGAATAGATATAGTTGCTTTATATAACTGTAATTACTCAGAATGAGTTTCAAACTCTTTATAAAAGTATATATATATATATATATATATATATATATATGTGTGTGTATGTATGTGTATGTGTGTGCAAGTAGAAAGAAGTCATGTGATGTTCATAGGTGTAATGCGATAAAATTATAGTTTTCATTTACTAACTAAATCAACTATATACGATTATATACATCTATAATTTAATAGCCTCATAGGATCAATAAAAGGAGATATTCTTACTTTACTTATGTCTTAAAAGTGAATGCAGGTTTGGAAAACTTGATTTTTCTCCCAGATTCTAGTCATTTTTTTTTTAAAAAAATTAATTCATGTAGCATGTTGTATTCAAATCACCTAACCATTCAATACTAAGTGATGAATAGATAAATAGCTAGTACTAGTTACACAATTAAATAAAGATGAAAACATTTAAACCAATCAGAAAGGATAATGTGTAATTTTTATTTTTCTATAAGAGGCGTTATGAAAGCCCTTTAAGTAGTAATAAGTTTTTTAAAAAAATAGTTTTACGTAATATTTGCTTAGAAGAAATGGAAAAAAAGTTTTTTTTTATTGAAATGAAAAATATATTGTTCGTTTCAAATTCTCTTACTTAAAACCAAAATAACAACTGATTGTATTATTAAAAGTACATTTTGGATGTAATTTGGGTATTTTATAAGCTGTTTAGTCAGCTTTTGTTTAAGAAACTAAGATTGTTCAGGTGTAGTTTGAAAATAAAATCTATCTGAGAGCTTTTTCTTTTATGGCAATATATATAAATTCATGTTAAATTTAAAATAATATTCACACTCTCACTAATGCAATGAATTAAAAAAAATCAGATCTTATTGGCTTTAGTTCACTTGCACTCAATATTCACTGTGAAATAGCATATAATCAAGTAAAATTTATACTTTGGTTATAAACTATAATTCAACAGGTTTTTATTTTAATTTTACATATATGATACTTATATTTAGTTAATGATGAAAATTGTTTATAAGTCTAGTAGAAGTTGAATTAATTCTATTTTGGTAATTAATATATCATTAAAGTTACCATGGTAAAAAAAGAATGTACATCTATATATAAATTAGCATCGTGGTTTTTTTATAATATATATATATATATATATATATATATATATATATATATATATATATATATATATAAACCAGGCTCTTTACAAACCTGGAGCTTAATTGTAAGTATAGGGGATATGAACTCAGAGAATTATATATATATATATATATAAATTCTTTATATATATATATATATACATTAGTTACAGATGTAATTTGAATAAAATCCTTACCTGTCTGTTTGTGAATTTAACGCTTAGTTTCTTATTGGTAAACTTAAATCAACATACCTCTACTGATTTTACAGTTGATAAATCTTTTTAAAGCTGTTAAGATATGATTCTATTTGCTATAGATGATAACTGAAGCTTCACTAAAAGAAAAGGAAATGAATACTTTATAATTGTTATTTAACATTAGTTGTCAAAAATGTTTCTTGTAAAAAAACATGCCAAATTTATTTAAAAATCAAATCTTACATTATATCTGTTAATATTATTACATACTTATATAAGTTAAAGTCAAATAGGAATTTTCAATTTTACATATTAATTTTCTTTTTACTTTTATAATGTTTATTTAAATGGGTAAATTAGAAACAAATTTTAATACATTTTGATTATGTAAAATAATAAATAATTCCTCCATTCCATAATATAGTCGATTCTGTTGTTTGTTATTGATATTTTGTGATTTAAGTATTAATTCACAAAATATTACATATCATATTAATAAAACAATTATTATATACTTAAAAGAATAAATAAACATTTGTATGACAAATTGTATGTTAACTGTAAAATTTCAAAAAGTATAAGAAAATGGTACTGGGAATAAAATGAAAGATTAAAAAAAGTGAAACTGTAGAAACAAATAAATAATACTGATGAAGATAATTAGTAAGTTAAATTTAAATAATATACATATAACACCAAAAGTCATATTTAAATATGTATTATGAAATCTCTATCTAATACTCATATTGTGTCTTACAATTGATATAAGTGATTATATAATTTCACTTTTATTTACATTTAATTAGTTTTCTTTATTACCATTCTCTAGACATAAGTTTATCTAAATCTATGTTGATATCGTATTGATTACTTATAATAATCATAAATATGTAGTAATTCACATCGTAAAATTAGGTGAATGCTTTACTTTTTACAATTATTTGTTATAATTGTTTATGATTATTTAACTGAAACATTATGAGTATGGTCAAAACCTATCTTGATTAGACTTACCAAAAGAATGAAAAACTATGGACTGCTCTATTATTCTCAAAATATTTCATTTATTTTATAAACTGAAATAATCTTTCTAGAAATGATGATGTGTAAACTCTTTGTTTTGATTACATCCTCATTTTTTAATATTTACAGAAACAAAATGTGAACATTTAAAATTTATTTTAATAGTAAACAAAAATATCTTAAATATTAAGTCAAATGTATTATTTTCTGATATGTAATAATCATTTTATCATATATTTTATGTTGATGTGTAAGACAAAGAAAAACATCAGAATAACAGTAAGAAATATAAGTACAATAGTGAAATTTGGCAGAGTTAATGTTTGTAATTGATTAAAACTTATATTATGGTAAGTCATATAAAAATAGTTTCATAGAAAAAGTAAAATAAATATAATACATTTCTATTGAGATTACAATACCTCCTTCTCAAAGTTTTTTGTTTGTTAATTATAAAACTTTTATCTTTCTCTTTTTCTTTACGGAAAACATGTAAATATGTAAGCATTTCCTAGAAATATTTATAACACAAGTAGAATATTGCAATGAGAAGCAAGAACTTAAATAATATTCAAACTGTAAACACCAAATGTATTCTAAGCATTGAGTATTATTTTAACTATCTTGCACAAGGTGATATATAGTGTAAAAGTGGGTGTTTATTTATTTTATATTTTTTTATGTTTTATGTTTCATAGTTATACATACATTTCTGTTATATTATATGCTATGCCAATTATTCATTGCTGATTAAAACAAAGCTAATATAATACAATATTTAATCTAAAAGGGAATGGGTGATGGTCATTAGTGATCAAAATTCATCATCATTGGTTTTCAAAGTATTAAATAATATTATGACCTTAATATTGGGTTAAACATTGTGAAGGTAAAATTTCATTATTATTATTTATTTTAAGATATGTTAAATAATATTATATTTTTAGTTTATTAATTTTATATCATAATTTTAACATATTTCAACAGCACAATTTAAAGTGAAAGAGGATTTTAATAAAATGAATAATTTGTAGATTGATGATGGTTGGGGTGAGATTATCTTAAATTCATTGTGTACATGGTAAAACATATTTATAACTAAGCATTATCATTATTAACTACAATTTAGTGAATTTAGAAAGTGAATGTTATATAAGGTTAAATATTCATAGTTGATGATTGGTGCAGGTGACCATTTTGCAGCTATGAATATTTCATTGGATGTTATTGGTTTTTCACTTTATACTATTATTATTGTATTAGAAAGTCATTAGTGTCTTGCAGTGTCATGGAAATATCAGACAATATTTTATAAGGTAGTCATGATTTTAATAAATATGCTTGAATGGTATGATGTATTAAGGAAGTTGTTGATCATTTACTATATATTTTCTTGTATCCATATAGGTGCTGATAGACACCTGGATATTTACTTCAAGTATATTCAGACATGACCTTATTGTAGACATGTTCCTTTAAGGTCTATGTTAGTAATGTTACCATGGTGGTCGAGTGTAGAGTCACTATTGTGTAGATGTTTATTATTTGGTAATTGTTGATCAGGAATAACTTAAAAAAGATATGCAAGGTATATTTTTACTGGTTGAATGAATATTTGTGATTCAGCTAACCTCCAATCTAATATAGGTTAAAGTAATATACTAAGGAAATTGTTGAAACAAGAGTGCAATCAGTTTGGTCTAATATACCCAATGTTTTGTAGCTTCTTGTTTTATGCTTTATTAAAACAATAAATATCTTATGGGAGATTAGAGAAACCATAAACAATGGAATCAGATATGGAAAATACATAATTGTTATTAATTGGTATGTTAGATATGTTGATTCTTTAACTGGAATAATTTCCATAACAAGTTATTATATTATCGAACTTATTATTATTCTATTATGATTTTTTTATTATTTATGAACACAAATAATGCTCACTTATGATATTATTTTGGGGTCTCTTGGCAAGTACCAGAATTTAGGGATGGACATTTAATATTGTATTTTGTTTTAATATTGAAATTATAGTTTTGTTATATGTACCATCTGTAGATAAATGTAAATATTAGTGTAAATAAATGTTGGAATCATCTTTGTAGTATGTGAATCATTGCCTTTGTGTTCAGATTATTCCAAATCATCAATCACCAATTCAGTTAATTTCTAGCCATTACAGTTTAATGGAATTATTATTGATTACATATTTCAATTTTCATCATTGATTCATCATTGCAATACTGATTATTATGTACTCTTTGGGAATTGAGAAATAGGTTTATTTAATTTATTTAATGAGTGATTATTTAGAATCCCATATGATTTTCCAGTTATAATTAAATATCTGTAGTATGCTTTAAGCATTGTGATTTATTTACAAATCAATCAATAGAAAGTATAATATGCTAGTTGTGAAATCAATTAATGAGCTAGTAATGCGGTATTGTTCATTATGTAAATCATTTTAATATTGCAACCAGATAAAAGATTCAAACCAGACTATTACTTATAATGTCTCATAGTTATGCTGGAGCCTTTTCACATTGAGTGGCAGTAAAATGACCCCTCTTGTCTAACATAAGTGTGCCGTGATTTGGACATGTCAAATATAGAACCCTGAGATATAAATATTAGATATTTTATGATTTAAGTGTATCATACAAGTGATGTAGCAAATAAAGCCAGAAGGCAACATTTCTTAATGTGCACATTTTCGTTGATGACCAATAGTTGGGGAACAGTTGGTTACAATATATATATATATATATATATATATATATATATATATATATATATATATATATATATATTGTACGGTCAGATTCCCCATTTCATAAACAAGTTGCACAGTTCTCCCCACACTTGAAACAGCACCACAAGTGGGTTCAGGGCCTGTCATACCGGTTCGAATATAGCAGTCGACGCACAACCAAATACGGGAGCCCAAAGCTGCCTCCAATAGCAACTCTTTTCGGCCACGGGTCGAGAGAGAAGAGAGTACGTGAGATTTATAAATAAATTAACAGCTAGTGTTTGGAAAGTCTTAATAGATACGTGTATAACCCAGACAATACGAGACAAGGAGATGAATCGGAAAATAAACACTAACGTAAAGAATTAATTAAATTAACATGATTTATTAAGTGGCTAAATATGATTTCTGGCACTATTTATTTATTAAATAGTGGTGTCAAATGGTTAACTACAATTGATTAAATCATTTTACTCGTTAATCTATAACCTGGGTCAATTATCGCTTACGAATGTGCCTTAAACCTTGAATACATGCGAAGCCCAAGAATAAGAGTACTGAAATTATTTATAATAAAAGATATTAAATGGTTTTACGATAAAGGCTGACTTCAGAAGAAATGCAGAGCAGCTCCAATGAGCTTGGCAGCAGCGACTTGCTTAGTGCGGAAATATATGTGTGAGTATGATCTTATCTTAAAGTACTTAAAAAGGGATTCAGTGATTCTTGCAAGGTTTAGGAAACGATGGAGGGTGGTAGTCCATTTAAACTATAGGAACGTTGTGATGACAATAAAGAAATAAATCATAAAATCAGACGCAATGTTGCCCCCACATTGGTCTCGGCCGTAGCCTAAAGATCGGAGTTGCTAGCAAGGCTGCGAAGAACGCGTCAGCATCCCCAGGTGTGACGCTCTGGTACACACATTGTCTGGAAACCGCAGAAAGAAGTAAAGGGGAAACGGACTTGGCCGCCCTTTTAAAGAACAAAGTAATATCAACATCGAATACCCTTGCCAGCAACACTAAAATATATATATAATCGATTCAAAAAAAGGAGACATAACGAAAGATTGGGCACTTAAGCAATTCACTGCATTGATGAAAAGCGTCTACACTCTCCCAAACTCAGAATAACAATAGAAATACTTAAAACAAATAATGGGGTTTAACATAAAAAGGACGGTGTGAGTGCAGAATTTAAGTAAAATGTAATTACCCATGCCTCCCACATCTGCCAATAGTTATTCCCACACCTCACATACATCCTGGAAGATTATGAATCAAATCTAGGTATTATAGAAAATAATATAGTCATCGAGCAGCGCTTACTAAATCTCATTTAAGGGAGGGACTCATGAACGTAAAATTACATTCTTTATAAGGAATGGGGAGTATCATTAATTAAGATTTGCTTCGCTCGGTCAATGCTATGCAAGCCCATAAAATACACAAATAAAACAATTTAAATTTGATATTAACCCAAGGTTTAGATCGAGCAATAAATTTAAATATACATTTTAAAACATACATGATAGTAAGTGTGGTGAGAAAAAGGGAGTTTGTTTTTGCTATAGTGGGTTTTAGATCACAAGAGCTCTTGGGTTAATTTTGTTACCTTTCAGTTGCTTTGGTGGTTGAAGCTGGAGCACATTTCAGGAGTGGATAAGATTTAGCAGCATGTTAATTCAGTCTCTGTTTGCAGCAGCATAGGCGGTTCCTTAGGGCATATTGGTGATGCGTCAGATGGTACATTGGCAGCGGCCAGCTATTGCTGAAAGGAAAATAGCCACGGTGCCGACTTTACTCAGTCATATTGGCAGTTCTATGATAGGTCAGCATTTTTTACATTTTCTTGAGAGTGGATTATTTAAGTCACGGATGGTCGGTCAGCAAAACATCAGGATCAGCATACCGAAAATAATAGTTCAGACCGTCCGAATTCTCAGAATAAAAAAAAATTATAACCTCAGAAAATAAAATCAAAATGCAAAATCAAACAGCAGAAAAACAGCATCCGAATCAGAATCAGCTTTTGTTTCTTCCCTTCTTTTAAACAAATGAAAAAAACATGCCTTGGGGCATGACAAACGTTTAACATTTTGCATTCTTATCAATTAGTTATTTCTTATCTGAACATCAGAAGGAATCCATTTTAAGGTTTTTTTTTTAGTTTACAATTATAAATTCCAGTAAATGCTCAGATTGAAAGAAGATTAAAACATTTATTTCATTCTGTTGAAGACTTTTGCTAATTGGAAATTCCTAAGTAGACATATGAAGTGTGAATTTATAATCCAAAATGTTTTACTTTAAATCTATTATATTCTCAACCTAGCCTTATTTTATATTTATATAATTTTCAATGGTGGGAACTTTATAATTTTAGAAAAATATTAAATTATTTCACATTTAGATTGTAATTGCATGAATTCGTTTATAAACTACTTTTAATAATTATTATTTTACCTACAATAGAAAATAAATATTGCAACGCAATATTTTTAAATAAATGAACTCAACAACCACAATCCAATAATATAATTCCAATGATTGATATTAATATTTAACAGTTATCATCGTAGTCTGTGTGTAGTTTTACCTATATAACCTTTTAAATGAATATGTAAACATGCACATACTCGACATTTATATATCAATAAAAATAAAGGGTTGAAAATTGGACTCCACGAGTAATAATGCCTACGTGGTTTATTTTAGGTGGGATTTTAGTATATAAATGGCCATACAGACACACTACGAATGATTTGGGATTCGAATTTAGGTATAAGGGTAGGTGAAATGTAAGAGAAAGGTGAAACGAAGACTTGCAGAGCAATCTTCTTGTTTCAATATATATATATATATATAATAATCTCAGTGCATAACGCTATACTGAAATAAATATACAAATATTAAGCATTTAAACCATCCCACATGATTAAGAAATCCAGTACTGCCCTCTGTGAACTAATATATAAATACATTAGAGTTCATGTTATATATTAGTCAGCCTGGTGAGCATTTTAGCTCATAATTCTGATAAACCCAAGAATAAAATTGATATATCAAAATATTAAGCATGATTCATCATCTGCAAATAATTGCCATTTCATCATTACTGTAATGCCTTCATTGGTAATTTATGCCCATTCTCACTCAATAATTAATGTTTTGTTTTATTATTTATCATTTATTTACTAAACTTATTTTAAAATTATAATACATTTCATGTCATTACTCATACTCCAAATCATCCAAATCCTTTATTATTATCATTATTAATATATTATGCATTTCCTTAGTTAAGTTCTAGCATGTTAAGTAGTTCATTTAATCTTTAATTATAGTTAAATTATTATTTTCCCCCTGAGTGTCATATTTCTCCCTCTGTTCATCCAGCTTGCTGAAGAAATTGAGACCTAGTGTAACCTCATAAATGTCATTAATAGATTATTTAATCTCAGAGTGCTGAAAAATGAGTTGAAGTATTATGAGATTCAAGATCTCACTACCTCATCTAGATCAGCTTTGGTGTAATTTGCCTCAATGCTGGATTTTGTTGTGTGAATGCACAAATATGGTTGCTACAATATATATATATATAATTGTAAAACTAACCAAAAATATATATATAAAAACAAAAAAAAAGACTTATAAATCCAAGATATAATATACTATTTCAACCAGAGGACTGGTTTTCATCAGAAAGAAAAAAAAATACATAGTAAAATGGCAATATTAAAAAAATACAGATTTGATAAAAGTCTAAAAATTTTTATGTAAAGGTTTGTTATATGGATGTTTAACATCTGTGTTTAGTTGGTATATAGGTGAATAATTAATTATTATAAATAATTATTGTACTTTGCACTAACTATAATTTTTGATTAATGTGTAGAAGTATTTTAGTTTTTAACGAATATTAATATGAGCGTCTATTTTTTGTATGTATGCATATATATTAATTTTGGATTTTTTCATTTATTATTTCAATTTAAATACAACTTAAGCTTGATTAGAAGAAAACATTTTTTTTTCTTTGCTTAAGTATGCATTGGAATAATTTTGTCATTGGTTGGGTAGATATCCTGTGTTAGATTTTGTGACCAACTAGGGGAGTTTTGTCAAATTGTAGTATTTTATCAAATCTGTATTTTTTGAATATTGCCATTTTACTGGTATTTTTTCTTTCTGATGAAAACCAGTCCTCTGGTTGATATATTATTTCTTGGATTTACAAGTCTTTTTTTTGTTTATATATTGTAAGGGGATGGGGGTATCAAAAAGTTAAAAGAACCTGGGGTGATAAAAAATCATCACTCCCAGTCCATTTAATGAAATAGAAATATCAGTAATTTGAAAAATTATATATAAGTATAAAATATTTAGGGGAACATGTGCATGGGCTTTGAAGATTATAATCTTATGTGCCAACCAGGATGATGATTTATCATCACTGGATGCCCCAAAAGCACTAAATATACATCCCCATTTATATATTCATCTCGTGCACGAATCTAGCTCAGAGAACATAAGCTCTATTACTGTATGTGACCAAGAGATGATGGAAACAATTTTTAACAATTAAATAAGTTTATTAATAACAATAAAAAATGATATTTAAGGTCTTATAGGTTAAGGGTTCTGATTTTGAATGATACACAATAATAAAGTCATCACTCTGTAATTTACAAGATTACTACAAAATTCAAATTATCACAGTAACTGCATTATTTCTTAATGGGTATATATAATTGCATACATATATCCATACACAGACATGCATTTTATAATATATGATGAAGACATTTCAATTAAACATAAAATAATTATTACATTTGTGTTTTACATAATTACTATTTAAAATATAAATTGTTACATTAATTTACAAAATAACAAGTTACAATTCATGTTATTACTATGGTTTACATAAATATGCGAACAGACGTATGATTTATAATATACAATTAAAATGATTAAAATTTACATATGTGTTATAATTGACAACATTGGTACTTACAACATAACTGACAGATATATGCACACATACATGTGTGTGAAATTTCTGAACATATTTAACTTGTTCCATAATAATACATGATTAAGCTTTTAAATTATATTTTAAATAATACAAATACTTATGCTAGGTTTACTACAACATGTATATAGAATTGCACAGATTATTAACAAATTTAATTTTGTCAAACAATAAATAACAATACTTTTATAATTAATAATTTCATTTTGAATATACATAAAATTTACATATATACATGTGTATCAATATTAAAAAAAATCAGTTTATCAAATTCTATTACAGCTTTCTTTTATTCTTTTTTAAAAAAATATAGTCAATTTTCCATAGTTTAGAAAACTTTTATTAGGTTACCTCTTAACTAATTATAAATGTCTTTAAATTTAAAAATATAGATTTAAAATATATATCAAATGAATTATTGAAAAACAACTCACTTTTTTATGCAAGTTTATCTGTGCCCCTCTGCATATAGATGCAGCAGCATATGTATAACTACTTCTTTATTCAGCTGGTGTTTCTTTTGGGCAAGCTGTTTTTTTATCAATCCAGGCAGTTGTCATCATCAGGTAAAAGTATATAATTCAGGTATAGTTGGCTTTCTTCCTTCTGTAGTCAGTTCTACTTATACTTGGATTTTGTAAGCTTCAAGTCAGCAAGCTAATTTTCCAGAACACTTTTAAGGCTCTGAATTACAAATAATCTTGACCCTTTTCCTCCATGTAAATCCAAACCCCATTAGTGAATTGAAGAGCAGCTACTTCCTTGCATTCTTACATCCTCATAGCAGTTCTCTATATATTCTACTAGCCATATCTGCAAACAGCTTTATTGTTACCATTCTCTGCTACAGTTACCAACTTTTCACAAAATATTTTGGCTAATTTTATAGCTAGCTCTTCTGTTAACTGCTTTCCAAAAATATTAAAGCCAAACTTTGCAGTTGGCCTAGTTGGCCACTGCTTAAAATATTACAACCAGACTTTTATGATTAACTCTTACAAAACTGTCAGTAAAAACTAACTGATATTTTTTATCAGTCTTTTATAACCTTAGTTAGGTCATGTGACAAAACACAGTGGCTGTTCTGTATACAGATATATTTTTATCTTTAAATCTTGTACTTTTTTATAACAAAGTACGTTCAAATACTTTTATTTATTAAAAAAAAATATTTTTAAAGTTTTGCCTCTGTGCGAATATATATACGTTTAACAACTCTTTAATTTTTTTTAGCTTTTAGATTTTTAATAAATGTATTTTTATTTGCGAACTTAGTTTTTATTTTAAATTAATGTAACGGCATATTTATATATCATTACATATCAGTAAACTTCCTTAAAAAAAATAAACAAAACAAAAAAAAATTTACTTAGGGTTAGTAGTTACGGTACATGATTAACGAAAATTTACAAAACATTCGGTTAGTATAAAGACTATATACAAAAAAAAATGTTTACTATTGTTTTCCTAAGGACCATCCATGTTTACACCTCCTCCTCCCAAGAGTTCTATTTTTTTATACAATTTATTTTTACACACGGCATGACAAGCAAATTTTATAAATTTTTATTTAAGAAGGTTGCATCGAGGTAAATATGTTTTAAAAAATAATGGATTTATACGTGTATATTTGCAGCATAATTATAATACCACCATCTTATTTATGACTGATTGTAATGCATACATAGGGTTACACTGAAGTAATTCCCAAAGGTACTCATTGTAAGGTACCACATTTCAATCATAAACTTACGTGGCTGTGCATGCCTATACATGTTAAAGCATAATATAAATTAACAAAAAAAAACATTAATTGCAACCTTTAGACTTTCTTTTTAACAAAGTACAATTTAAAATTATTTATACTTTCTCATGTTTAATATATGTGCAATTTCTTTCTGGCAGTGCTTTTATAAGATTTAAAGTATACGACTTTATGTAAACAGTTAAAAATATTTTATTTTGAAAAAAAAAATTTACTCAGGGGGCTCGTGGTTTATCAAAGATTGCCCCAAGTTGGGCACCAAGTATAATGGTACGGAGTGAAGACTTAACATATCTTCACTACAAGGGTGTCACTAGGCTACTTAGAATCTAGAAAATTTATATAGTGGGCAGATACATAAGTTAAAAAAAATTATATATTTTGAATTTGACCATTAGCCCAATATCACTAGCTCAAGGAGTAGAGCAGAGATTTATATTTTATAAATTCTTATCTAAGAATATTTTTTAAAAAGGTATAAAATAAGCCACTGCCAGTAATTAACACACAAACATTTATTTATGCATATATATATATATATATAATTTAACATTTTTATTTTAGTATGTTTACTTTAGCATTTAACATTATTTTAACTTTTATTTTAGATTTTAATTTACATTTTAATTTTTATAAGTTCAGACAGATGGATTTATAAAATGTGTTTTTAAGGTTGAGTACAGATCGGTTACATAGATTACATGGTTAAAAACATTTCAAAATAAACATAAACAATCAAAATATAAAGTCATTGATGGAAATTCAGAGGGAAATTTATAAGAAACACAATGGCATTCATCATAAGATGCCACATAGACACGAATAATTTAAAAGACATCCGAATAAATACATTTTAAATACTCACCATAAGGTATCATTATTTACCGAATGTCTATATATTTTGATCAAATATGAAAACCAAAAAACATAATTAACCGATAAGGAATCCATGCAAGCATGTATGCCCAACTTAAATTTACTGCATTTTTTTATTTAGAGTGTCAAGTATGAATAGACTACATAGATTGCATTTGAAAAGAAAATATTTTATCTCTTATTTAACCTAAGGCCAAAAGTTCGCACTTAAACCAACATCAATCCATCTGATATATCGATGTATTCAATGTAATATGAATACAACAAAACGAAATACCATACTGTCAGGAATGTACATCTGAGCATCAGGGTTAAGAGAAAAAAATTGACTCTTGCCCAGATAGGAATACCACATCTATCTGCCGAGAAGAGCAATAAAAAAAAACTCCATAGGAAAGGACTGCGGTCATTTTTGCCGACTTACGATCACATTCCATAGGCAAAAGGGGTTGTGTGGCATATAATTCGATTCTGCATGTAGTGAACCTAGTACTACCTGTACTATTTACACCAATATATCCAATCCATTTGACCTAATTCAACTATGAAATGAATAACCTAAGATTACCCTCCCCTAATAAAACTTTACAAATGTATATAGCCATTCATGCCCGACTTAAGTTTAACATTTAACAAAAAACAAAAATCATAATAAAAACTTAAAAGAACAAAAAAATTAAATAAATGTAAATGATTTTTTTTTTTAAAAAAAAACGAAATACATCAAATAAAATTCTTTATTAGTAAATTAAGTTGGTCAGATAGGATTCTATTTCTATAAATTAAATACTGAGAAAGTTTATATTTTAGCGTTCTTAGTGTTTTCAAAATCTTCATAAAGTTCTTACAATTTTTAAAACGTTCCTCTTTATCCACTCCATACTATTATAATTGGCTTTTCAATGTGAGCCAATCTTTGATAAACTATGAGGGCCTTGAGTAAAATTCTTTTTTCAAAATAAAATATTTTTATCTGTTTACATAAAGTTGTATACTTTAAATCTTATAAAAGCGCTGCCAGAAAGAAATTGCACATATATTAAACATGAGAAAGTATAAATAATTATAAATTGTACTTTGTTAAAAAGAAAGTCAAAAGGTTGCAATTAATATGTTTTTTTTGTTAATATATATTATGCATTAATGTATATAGGCTCGCACAGCCACGTAAGTTTATGATTGAAATGTGGTACTTTACGATGAGTACCTTTGGGAATTACTTCAGTGTAACCCGATGTATGCATTTTAATCAGTCATAAATAAGTTGGTGGTATTATAATTGTGCTGCAAATATACACGTATAAATCCATTATTCTTAAAACATATTTACCTCAATGCAACCTTCTTAAATAAAAATTTATAAAATTTGCTTGTCATGCCATGTGTAAAAATAAAATGTATAAAAAAATTGAACTTTTGGGGGGAGGAGGTGTAAACATGGATGGTCCTTAGGAAAATGATAGTAAACATTTTTTTTGTATATAGTCTTTATACTAACCAAATGTTTTGTACATTTTTGTTAATCGTGTACCATAATTACTAACCCTAAGTAAAATATTTTTTTTTGTTTATTTTTTTTTAAGGAAGTTTACTGATATGTAACGATATATAAATATGCCATTACATTAATTTAAAATAAAACTAAGTTCACAAATAAAAATATATTTATTAAAAATCTAAAAGCTAAAAAAAATTAAAGAGTTGTTAAGCATATATATATTTGCACATAGGCAAAACTTTAAAAATATTTTTTTTTAATAAATAAAAGTATTTGAACGTACTTTGATATAAAAAAGTACAAGATTTAAAGATAAAAATATATCTAAGTTTGTACAAAACAAATTAATTAATGTTATTGAAAAAAATGGAAATGCTTATTTTAATTAGTCCAAGTGAACTAGACATTGGGCATTTAAATGTATAAGCAATGGTCAGATAGGAAAACAATAGAAACTAATGGCCAATGAAAAAAATCCATCGGGAAATCGGACATCATCGATGATGTAATGTCAATTGGATCTGAAAGTTACATATAAAAGAAAAAGTTTGGAAATAAATAGGTAGTGAGTCAAGAAAATTTAAGAGAAGGCAAAAATGTATTAAGTTGGAGAATTGGAGGTGAAGGGATTGAAAGACGCACTTTCAATTCCATCAGTGGTTATAAAAAAAGGAATAGAAATGAAACATCGTTTTTTCTATACTGAGGACTATAGGATCATCAGGGGATTTAACACTGGATTTCAAATGGCATGCAATGGATAAAGAGGAATGTTTTAAAAATCGTAAGAACTTTATGAACATTTTGAAAACACTAAGAATGCTAAAATATAAACTTTCCCAGTATTTAATTTATAGAAATAGAATCCTATCTGACCAACTTAATTTACTAATAAGTAATTTTATTTGATGTATTTCTTTTTTTTTTTAAAAAAAATAATTTCCATTTTTTTTGTTCTTTTAAGTTTTTATTATGATTTTTGTTTTTTGTTAAATGTCAAACTTAAGTCGGGCGTGAATGGCTATATAGACTTGTAAAGTTTTATTAGGGGAGGGTAATCTTAGGTTATTCATTTCGTAGTTGAATTAGGTCAATGGATTGGATATATTGGTGTAATTAGTAGATGTAGTATGAGGTTCACTACATGCAGAATGGAATTATACACCACACAACTCCTTTTGTTTATGGAATGCGATCGTAAGTTGGCAAAAATGACCGCAGTCCTTTCCTATGGAGTTTTTTTTTATTGCTCTTCTCAGCGGATAGATGTAGTATTCCTATCTGGATGAGAGTCTTTTTTTTTCTCTTAACCCTGCTGCTCAGATGTACATTCCTGACAGTATGGTATTTCGTGTTGTCGTATTTGTATTACATTGAATACATCGATATATCAGATGGATTGATGTTGGTTTAACTGTGAACTTTTGGCCTAAGGTTAAATAAGGGATAAAATATTTTCTTTTCAAATGCAATCTATGTAGTCTATTCATACTCGACATTCTAAATAAAAAAATGCAGTAAATTTAAGTTGGGCATACATGCTTGCATGGATTCGTTATCGGTTAATTATGTTTTTGGTTTTCATATTTGATCAAAATATATAGACATTTGGTAAATAATGATACCTAACAGTGAGTATCTAAAATGTATTTATTCGGATGTCTTTTAAGTTATTGGTGTCTATGTGGCATCTTATGATGAATGCCATTGGGTTTCTTATAAATTTCCCTCTGCATTTCCATCAATGACTTTATATTTTGATCATTTATGTTTATTTTCAAATGTTTTTAACCATGTAATCTATGTAACCAATGTGTAATCAACCTTAAAAACTCATTTTATAAATCCATCTGTGCGAACTTATAAAAATTAAAATGTAAATTAAAATCTAAAATAAAAGTTAAAATAATGTTAAATGCTAAAGTAAACATACCAAAATAAAAATGTTTAATTTCATATATATATGCGTAAATAAATGTTTGTGTGTTAATTACTGGAAGTGGCTTATTTATTCCTTTTTAAAAAATATTCTTAGATAAGAATTTATAAAATATAAATCTCTGCTCTACTCCTTGAGCTAGTGACATTGGGCTAACGGTCAAATTCAAATTATATAATTTTTTTTTAACTTATGTATCTGCCTACTATATAAATTTTCTAGGTTCTAAGTAGTCTAGTGGCATCCTTGTAGTGCAGATATGTTATGTCTCCACTCCGTACCATTATAATATATATATATATATATTAAAATCATTATCTCCCAATGATAGATTCAACGGCTTTATGGTGTATTTACAAAAACAAAGTCAGAATAAATAGATAAATGTATGACTTTAATTTATTGAATTGCCTCCATTAACTAATTAAGTTGTATCTATCGAAGTAAAAAGTAAACATGTCATTTATATTAATTTAAATCTTAATAGTATGTGGGGTTTTAGTCATAGTAGTCAAGTTTAGGTTGAACAGAATTCACAATATAATTTCACATCATACAATCATAATAAAATTAAAAATATGAATTAACATATGGGTTAGTTTGTTGTTGATAGTAACAGAGCAGAATTCTAATAATTTGTGAATTGAATATTTAACAGACTCAGAAATATCACTTTGATCAAATTATGCATCATCTAATTTAGAATTTAGGACATCAGTTAGTAGTCATGCAATAATGAGCACACACTTGCATCACACAAACTAAACACACATACACACACATATATATATATATATATTCTAACCTCCCCCGCGCGTCCTCACCCCAAAAATTATTGTTTATAACGAATATTACGGGTTCTAGCTCAGTTAACAAATAAATAAATGAAATATTCAGCATTGATTAAAATGATTAATAGCTCTAATTTCTAAAATACAAATACGGTTCAAATTTTAAAATGAATTAACAAATATTTACTTTTTCTGAGACATGGGGTGACAATACAGAACGAGATAGACTACATTGAGATATTATCCACCTACACCTCAAGGCTAAGAACCTATTCCCCCGTTTTACTATACCAAATAACTAACTCATAGTATTCTTACGCTTTCTAAGCTCTATTCACTACGATTAAAATAATAATCATATCTTAATCTTCTTTATAACAAGAATCTAGCTCAATTAAATAAAATGAAGTAAAATGAAATAAAATAAAATCTCAGGTTCTAAATTGATTCTAACTGATTTAAAATTACGGTAGTAAAATATGAAAAGGGATTTTATGTCATAATCTACTACACAGCAACTAATAATAATAATAAATAATAATAACAATAATAATATAATATAATCTTATTTCTTCCTAAATGAAATAAATAAATATCGTGGTAGTTTTTTAATAATCTGATAACAGAATACGGGAACATTAGCAATAATATTTTTTTTATAATATATAAATTATTCTTTTATTTTACATAAATTCAAAATTTATATTTTTTTTCTTTGTGAAAATCTTTTTGTTTCATTATATTTGTTCTATCTGTGGAGAAATACAACTTTAAAAAAATTTAAAAAATTTATTAAAATAATAAATTAATATTTTTACTTTTCTTGGATTCCCTTCTCTCCTATCTCACTTATTTATATTTATAAAAAACAAATATATTTATTTTTTATTAATATTTTTAAAAGTAAAATAATATTTTTTTGTTTTTTTTGTTTTAAATTTTTTTTGTTTCCAATTTTCCTATTTTAAAATATTTTTAAAATTTATAAAATTCTACAAATAAAATTTATTTTATTTGTTTTTCTTACAATAAAAATTACTTCGATTGTTTTATTTTTTTCGTGTTTATTATCTATTCCATCATTCTTGGATTATAATTACATTATCTCAAGTTTGTTTTCCTTATTATATTTTCTTAATATACAACATTTCAAATATTTTTTAAAAAATTTCAAATTTTTTTCTTTTATATCTGGTTAGTTTTTTTAAAAATTATTTCTTTCGAATTATTTACATGTATTATATTTCTTTCTCTTTATGTATTTTTTTCATTTTAAATTACTTCCAAAAATAACTATTCTTAATATTCTTCATTCTATTTTATCTTTTTTTTAATATCTTTTGTCATCACAAAATAGGTGGGGTAAGAAATATACATTCCCAACCGTAAACCATAGGGTCCTTTATGTCTACCTCTATTTATAAATTTAAACTATTTTTAGTTTATTATAAATAAAAGTTTAAAGATATGCAAAAACACCAAACTATATCTGTTCAGTATAGGTTATTACAAAAAAATTGTCAAATCCTTTATTTTTTCTATTTTTAAAAAAAATCATCTTGGTTTCCTCTCCACTATCTTTCAATACTATCGATCTTATTTTCAAGTTTTTCATCAAAATATCGCTTTCAAATATAAATTCTTTATTTCAAACTATTCACTTTCTATACTTTTAGTTTTTCATTTTATCATAAATTATTTTAAAATATCTAATACTTTATAAAGTTAAAAATAAATTTTCTTAAATTTTTATCTTAAATAATATTTTTTGAATTCTCTATCTTTATATGTTAAAAATGTTGTATAATTACAATAATTCCTTCTTCTTATAATAATGTCAAAAATATTATGCTATAATAAAAAACTTATTTTCGTTTCTTTCTATTTATTTTAGTATAAGCTATTATTTTAAAATATTTTATATTTTCAATATTTTTTATTATTAATTTTTTTTTTCTATTCTTTATTTTAATTAAAAATATTTAAATATTAAATTTTAAAATTTATTAAAGAAAAAAAATTTTTTTTTTTTTCTTTTCTTTTAGAAAAAATTTTTTGTTTATTTTTCTTGGTTTTCTATATTTATATTTTATTTGTTTTTTAATATTTTCTTCTATATTTTCTGTAATTTTCTTTATGTGATCTTCTATCTTTGTTTAAATATTCATAAATTTTTTTATGTATTTTATTAATATTTATTTTTATTTTTTAAATAATTTCTCAATAACTTTATACATTTTTAATTTTTTTAAGAAAGTTTTTTTTCTTTTTTTTAAAAATTTTTTATATTTTTAATTTTTTTTTTTTAAGTTTGTTTTTTTATATTTCTTTAAAAAAAATTTTTTTCATTTATTTTATATTCTTTATATATAATCTTATTTTTAAATAAAATACATTTAAAATTTTCTATTTTCATATTTCTTTAGTTTTTAGTTTTTTTCTCTGAGTTAAAATAGTTTTGTTGTATGTCCTTTAAAATATTTTTTTTATATTTTTTATTTTTCTTTATTTATTTTTTGAAGTTTTATTGTAAATTTAAATTTTAAAATTCTTCTGTAGTAAAATATTATATGTTAAAAAAATTTTAAAATAAATAAAATTTTAAAATTATTCCTTTTCTAGTTACTCTTATCTAAAAAAATATGTTACTCCTCCTTCCTTCATTCTTTCTCCTTTTTATTTTATATTTTTTTAAATTGTTGATTGTTTATGTTTTTAGTGAAAATTTATATTTAGTTTTATAGAAATTTTTAAATAAGATTTATGGTAATGATTTAAATCTTATTAAAATAGTATTTTAAATTAATTATATTTTATAAAATATTTAAATTTAAAAACAATTATTAAAATATATTTAATATCTTTTATTTAGAAGATAGAATTAATTTAGTTTATAATTCAAAACTTTATTATTATTCTAAAGTGTGTGTGAAGGTATATAATATACAGTCATGTTACTATTTAAAGATGTTTTTAATTTAAGTCTGGTCTAAATTAAAAATGTATATTTATAAAAATTTGGAAATAATTTAAAATGTAGAAAATATAATTTCCATCTAAATTTATTTTTAAAATATATTAGATTAATTTTGCTATTAAATAAATTATATATTATATCGTTTTTATTTAATTTATTAGTTTTAAATATTATACTTGATTATTATATTTTACTATTTATAGTGTGTTATTTTATATGTTTTTAAGAGGTATAATTAGTTTATTTATGTTTTTTTTAAAAAATATTTTTTATATAGGTATTTTATTAAATTTTATAAATTATGTATATTATTTATATTACTATATCTTAAAATTTAAAATTTTTTAGTATTGTTTTTGAGTGTAATATATATATATATATATATATATATATATATATATATATATATGTGTGTGTGTGTGTGTGTGTGTGTGTAAAATAGTATTTTCTTTTTTTCTCACTCTCAGTCACAGTTTCTAAAGGCAAATACCAGTTTTATAGATAGTATAGATAATAATAACATGAAAGGCTAAAACCAGCACCTTAAAAATGCTTATGTAACACCCAATCAGATGTAATAATGACTGCACATGGAACTCTCAATTCAAGAACACAAGCCAGAATATGAGAAAAAGATGGGACCCACCTTCTCTACTTAAATTTATGTATAAATAAGTCAGACTTAATCATTCCAAACTAAGAGTGTGAAGCTTAAAACACCTTCACATTTAATTCACTAAATATTATATATAAATAAACAATGTGAAATCTTTCGATTTACAATGAAGCAATTTTCAGATCTAATGAAATAATAGTAACAAATGTAAATATATTAAATTTATTAAGCACTAGCAGATGATCAAATATTAATGTTAAAGGCTAAAACCTTCAACAGAAGCACCTTAAAAATGCTTATGTAACAGCCAATCAGATGTAATAATGACTGCAGGTGGAACTCTCAGTTCAAGAACACAAGTCAGAATATGAGAAAAAGATAGATCTACCTTCTTCTCTACTTGAATTTATATATAAATAAGTCAGACTCAAGCATTCCAAACTAAGAGCGTAAAGCTTAAAACACCTTCACATTTAATTTACTGATTTTAACATTAAATCTTAAAAGAGCTAAGCAGACATATTACACATTATAGTATAATTATAGATTCACTAACGTATGCAAAGAAGTAGCATATTTATAATTATAAATAAACAATGTAAAATCTTTCGATATACAATGAAGCAATTTTCAAATCTAATGAAATGATAGTAACAAATGTAAATATATTAAACTTATTAAGTGCTAGAAGATGATCTAATAATGACATGAAAGGCTAAAACTTTTGACAGAAGTGCATTAAAAATGCTTATGTGACAGCCAATCAGATGTAATAATGACTGCATGTGGAACTCTCAATTCAATAAATTATAAAATTATAAGTACTCAAACTAAACACTCAAACAAAATTCAGTGAAATACATATGTAGACTAATATCAAAACTAAAGAAAAATCAATATTGTGCATCACAAACTAAACCAGAACAATAATAAAGACATTTGATATGATGCATAAAATAATGACCTAATCTTAAATCAGTCCCTAGGTGACCAACTGTAGAAATGAAATTAAAACTTCAAAAACAATTGTTTTAATCCAATTTCTATAAATAAAATCTATACAATAATAGGAAAACATATCAGTATATAAGGAAATGCAAAATTCAACACCCTATTAGTCAGAAATAAATTAGTTTTGTTTTCAAATTGAATATTGCATAAAATAATTTGAATCCTTTCCCTTTCAAAATAATAATTTCACTAAATAAAAAGTCAACCTTGTTATACTTAAACTTTGAATGCTATAAAATTGATGCATATATTTGAAATGAAATAGATTTTAAATAGAACTGAAGTTATTGGAAAGCCAAACCAGTAATTATATTGAAAATTAATAAGTAAACCATTCACTTCAAAGAAGTAAATATGTTTTTTTTATTTTATTTTAAAAAACATTAACTCTATTTGTGCATAAGAAGAAAGTAAATAGTCATTAAAAATGGAGGAAAAGAAGTAAAATAATTACCATACATTTATCACTATTAAATGCCAAACTGAAATTACATGAAATCTGTATATAATACAGATTGCTGTACAATGTTTTCTGGCTAAAGTACTTCCATAGGGGCAAATGTCATTTCTGGAGCCATGAAATCACATTTACTTTACTTGTCTATTGCCACAAAGCCTAAAGAAACATGTACTGTCTTTGGAAAAATGCCTGCATATTAACCAGGAGAAATCAACTGGAGAAGTGCATTGTCCTATTGTTCAAGCAATTGTATCATTTTCTGAAAGAGCACTGTGTTATCATTATCCAAGGAGATCAGTCTTAAAAAAGATGGACTGATAATATAAAGGACATTCCCAGCAAATTCATCAGACTTTAACCAACATAATTGATTGAAAATTTTGATTTTTGTTTATTATTATTATTTTTTTCATTTATTTTCAATTCTACACTTGGGAGTAGAAGTGTCTAAATCTCAGAAAAGTTCATTTTAGAAATAAGAAGGGTAGAAAGCAGTTAAGGTTTAATTAAAGTGTTTTTTTTTGTTTGTTATTAAATAAAATTTAGGTCCTCTTGCCCTCCCATCACCAATATGACTCTGACACACTAATGGGGAGTGAAAGGATGTAAGATTTTGATAATATTCCACCTTAAAAATGGACACTAAATGCAGGACAGAAGTTTTTGTTAGTTGTTTATCATTAACTAACATTTTGTTATGTGTTCCTTTTTATTGTCAGTATAATTGATTAATGTTCCTGCATGATTGTTCTTTCCTATTAATATTAGATATATTCATAGATAAGAAAGGGTCCCCAAGAAGATCCATGACTATCAACATGAACTGGGCAAGGATAATCATTTAAATGTGATGGTAAATAGTATTGATTTGGCCATTCTGATTTGCAGTCTTATAAAATTTTTTTTTATATATATGCATTTATAAATAATTGGTAACAAGTACATGACTTTCTACCATGTGTTAGTGATAAGGATTTTCATTATTTTAAATAACAATATGGTAGAAGCTCATCCTTGAAAAAGCTGATTATATAACTCACTATTGTTAAACTATTTTGTGTTATTTTTTTTCTGTTGTTGTTGTTGTCATTCAATAAATGTTACAAAATTTATTATTTTAATTTGGTCTCTAACTCATCATTATTTTATAGCTCATCATCATTACTATTACTAGTATTATCACAAAGAGGCATTCTTACCAATTAGTATAATAACCTTGAATGCATATATGCACAAACACATCTTATTCTATGTGCAGTGATACTAGAGAATATTTAAAGAGTTTGGATAATCAATCATCATCTATATTGTGCCAATGCCAAATTGGCACATGTATATAAAATAATTTTGTATAAAAATTATTATCAAAATCTTTCGGAAAAAGGAATTTTAAAGTTACAATTAATTACTTTAAAGAGGGGAGAGAAAGTTTTCCTATAAAAAAACAAAAAAACAAACTAAGAGTTTCATAAAAGTTAAAGAATATTATTATTATTATAAATTAAAAGTTTAAAAAAATATATAAAAATCTCTTTTCATTCCAGTTTATTGTAATAGATTATATTAGTGCGTGCGAATGTAAACAAAAGTATGCATGTATAGAATAATATAAAAAAAAAAAAAGAAAAATGAAATAAAGAAATGAAATGTATTTCAAAAGAAACACAGTGGTGGACTGCTAATTAAAGATATGAAAGTAACACATTTTAAAATAGCTACTACTAATAAAATATTCAATCGAAAAACACGTTGTCATAATAATTGATCTAAAGGAATTTAGACAACACGTATTGCCGGAGGATATTAGAAACAAAAACACGTATAGGTATAAATAGACTTTTTCGTTTATCAGACATTCAGTTGGAGTTTGAAATTCAGTCTAGTTTTACTGTGTCAGTTTACAGAAATGCAGGAGCTGAAAAGCTTTTGAAATATACGCTTTGCGCTCCAGCCCTTTTAGTCCAATAAGATCATCAAAACCTGCCTGAGAAATAATGTCTGGATAACAACCCAGAAACCCTCCGTCAAAACGTGCAGCTGTCTCCAAGAAGAAACCAACGGATTACCATAAATTCTGTTCCATAAACAAAATCTAACCGGTTAGATGACAATCCATTGAGAAGCAGCTTAAAAAAAAAAAAGAAGTAGTGAAGAGTAAATTGGAAGAGGCAAGCTGAAATGCTTGAAAAGCTAAAGGACCGGGTCGAAATGGGTCAGAATAAAATAAAAGAAGAAATTAGGGGAAGAAATAGTTGAAATTAAAACACAAGTAGAGAATAAAATAGAGACTGCTTACCAAGCAATAGAAAAAATAAGATACAAGATAGAAAAATAATTGAAGAAATAAAAGTTGAAGTTACAAATTTAACTGTGAAAGTAAATCAAATAAATCATGAGTCAAAATAGCCCACAGACTGAAATAGAAAGTAAAGCAGAACAGGATAGTGCTAACACAGAGAAAAAAATAGATCAAGAAATGAGAAGAGAGACATAAGTTCAAGTTAGAAAATAGCGTAGAAAAGTTTTCACAAAAAGTTAAAAAGGTTAATGTAAAGGTTAGTATTTGTTTTAAACATAGATTTAAAACAAAGAGAAAGCGTAAAAAAAAATATTCACGGTTAGAAAAAAATACGGAGGTCTGTGAAGCTTAAAAATTTTCTAATTTACAGGGCAGAAAAATAAAACGGAAAGAAAAAGAGATAAAATAGATTTTAATCCAGAGATAGAAGTGAGAATATGGAGTATAATTTATGTTAGTGAGTTAGTAGAAAGAAAGAAGGAACCACCGGACATAGTTTAAAAGTTAGTAATCGGGCGGAATAGTAAAGGAAATAAACAAAAAGGACCGGAAATGGACAATGAACTCGAATATGATTATTCTAACGTCAATAATTTGTTAAATTTAAATCTGAAACTTCTATTTAAAATTAAAATAATAAATCAAAAATAAATGAATGATGATAAATTAAAGTTAATCTTAGTAAATAAATAACAATCTTAGAGTTTTTAAAATGTTAAAGGAACGATAAAATGATTTATGTCAAAAACCCTCGATTATGTCTTATCGATTATATTGATATCCTAGCTCATAAGTCTAGAACCTAGCGGAGCGTGACATTCACAAAATAAATGTGTAAAATCAAAATAGACAAACGAAATGAAAATGTTTTTTTTTAAATGAAATAAATAAGTGTATAATGAACGTATTAATGGAAATAAAACATTATTAAATAAAGTTAAAAAAAAAAAAGAAAAGTGTATTAAATTAGGATTGAGGTGTGTGCGAGTATTTGAGCAAGGAGATAAATTCCAGGCCTGACTTTTGTTGGATTAAGCCTTGTCTTACGGTGACTTTGTTCTACAGATGGGTAGTGCGAAAAATAATTAATATTGATGATGATGCGCCAGTAGAAAAGTCCTGGCATATAAAAATTAATAAATCTGGAGGAAAAATTCCCAGTAACCAAATAAAATAAATATTTTAGTAAGTCGAATGTGCAGTAGAGATAGTCCTGCCATTCGCAATCTTAAAGTCCCTTTTCATGATCCGTTGTGCACAACAGTTGCCCATGCTGTAGTCACGACTTCCGCAAGAAATTAAAAGTTGGTTTAAATCAGCACAAAGTCGATCTGTGTGTTGAATTGCCTTATATTTTGCTGCCTACTTCTCTTAATATTACATGCACTCTAGAAAAATAAGAATTTGAAATGGTCAATACTTAGGAAAAGTGATCAACGCACATGTTAATCAAGAAAAATGTTAGTAAATAAATAAGTATGCATGGGTATATACGCGCACATACACTGTAATATTCGGTAAATACGATACCTTATGATGAGTATCTTAAATGTATTTATCCAGATATCCTTTTAGGTTATTTTCTTGGTACTGCTGCACCTTATGGTGAGTGCAAAAAGGGATGTATTTATTATAGATTCCCTGTAAGCAAGTCCAGTAATAACTCGATATCTAGAATATTAGTAGGTGTAGAATTATGCTGCACATATACACATGTGTAGGAATTATCTAGAATAAAAAAAAATTAATAAATCTTTATAGTCAACAATTAAAATTGCAAGAGATAAAATGGTCAAAAATGACGCATTTTACTCTAAAACGAAGGGGGGTGTAATGTGCCAATGCCAAATTGGCACATGTATATAAAATAATTTTGTATAAAAATTATTATCAAAATCTTTCGGAAAAAAGGAATTTTAAAGTTACAATTAATTACTTTAAAGAGGGGAGAGAAAGTTTTCCTATAAAAAAAACAAAAAAAAACAAACTAAGAGTTTCATAAAAGTTAAAGAATATTATTATTATTATAAATTAAAAGTTTAAAAAATATATAAAAATCTCTTTTCATTCCAGTTTATTGTAATAGATTATATTAGTGCGTGCGAATGTAAACAAAAGTATGCATGTAAGAATAATATAAAAAAAAAAAGAAAAATGAATAAAGAAATGAAATGTATTTCAAAAGAAACACAGTGGTGGACTGCTAATTAAAGATATGAAAACAACACATTTTAAAATAGCTACTACTAATAAAATATTCAATCGAAAAACACGTTGTCATAATAATTAATCTAAAGGAATTTCGACAACACGTATTGCCGGAGGATATTAAAACAAAAACACGTCGCAGGTATAAATAGACTTTTTTGGTTTATCAGACATTCAGTTGGAGTTTGAAATTCAGTCTAGTTTTACTGTGTCAGTTTACAGAAATGCAGTGCTGAAAAGCTTTTGAAATATACACTTGCGCTTCCAGCCTTTTTAGTCCAATAAGATCATCAAAACCTGCCTGAGAAATAATGTCTGGATAACAACACAGAAACCCTCCGTCCAAAACGTGCAGCTGTCTCCAGAACGAAAAAAAGTCTATTTATACCTGCGAGCGTGTTTTTGTTTTAATCTCCTCCGGCAGTCCGTGTTGTCGAGAAATTCCTTTAGATTAATTATTATGACAACGTGTTTTTCGATTGAATATTTTGTGTAGTAGTAGCTATTTTAAAATGTGATTTGTTCTCGTA
Organism: Epiperipatus broadwayi; assembly: GCA_028023455.1. Taxonomy (NCBI): domain Eukaryota; kingdom Metazoa; phylum Onychophora; class Udeonychophora; order Euonychophora; family Peripatidae; genus Epiperipatus; species Epiperipatus broadwayi. The sequence continues at coordinate 478,466 of JAQFVV010006673.1, read as the reverse complement.
TCTTTAATTAGCAGTCCACCACTGTGTTTCTTTTGAAATACATTTCATTTCCTTTATTCATTTTTCTTTTTTATATTATTCTTACATGCATACTTTTGTTTGACGATGCGCACTGATAATATGATCTGTTACTAATAAACTGGAAATGAAAGATTTTTATACATCTTTTAAACTTTTGAATCTATAATAATAATAATTTTGACTTTAACTTACGAAACTCTTTAGTTTGTTTTTTTTTGTTTTTTTTAAGAGTATACTCTCTCCCTTTTCTTAAAAAGTAATTAATTAGTAACTTCCTTAAAATTCCTTTTTTCCCGAAGATTTTGATAATGAATTTTTATACAAAAAATTATTTTATGTATACATGTGCCAATTTGGCGTTGGCATTACCCCCTTCATTTTTAGGTGAAATGCGTCATTTTTGACCATTTTGCAATTTTTAATTGTTGACTGCACATTGTTCACACACATATGTATATAATTTAGTAATTCCTAGTATTCTAGATATCGAGTTATTACTGGGCTTGCGATCTATAATACCACTCACCATAAAGATGCAGCAGTACCAAGAGTAACCTAAAGAAAATTATCTGGATAAATACATTAAGATATAAATATAGGTATTACGAATATTATAACATGAAATAGCATCACAGCATATATTTAATTTTACTAACAATTTTTGTGATGTGCGTAATGGCGTTGATCACTTTTCTGACCATTTCAAATTCTTATTTTCTAGAGTGCGTATAATAATAAAAATAAATAAAGACATTCAACACGTGCAGGCAAACTTTTTAATTCTTGCGGAAAGTCGTGGCCCACACAGCATGGGCAGCTGTGCCCTGCTTGAGACTAGGAATTGCGGGTGGGGCAGGACTCTTCTCTACTGCACATTCGATTTTTTACTAAAATATTTATTTTATTTGGTTACTGGGAATTTTTCCTCAGATTTATTATTTTTGTCTGGGACTTTCCCACAAAGCATCATCATCAATAATTATTTTAAAGCTCACCGTAGAAGTCACCCCGTAAGGTAAGGCTAATCCAACAAAGTATCTCGCTGCTCAAATATCTACGCCTCAATCTAATTTAATACGCTTTTCTTTTTTTTTAACTTATTTAATAATCAACATTTCCATTATCCGTTCATTATACTACTATTTGTTATAGGCATTTTAATTTTAGTTTAAATATTTTGATTTTACGCATTTATTTTAATGAATGTAACTCATGGGACTGGAGCTTATGAGCCTGAATCAAACAATCGATAATTCCCACATGTCGAAGTCGTCATTTGTATTCTTTAACGACCCCAAAATACAAGATGTTATTTATTACTAAGATTAACTTTTAATTTATCATCATTCATTTATTTTTTGATTTATTATTTAATTTTAAATAGAAGTTTCAGATTTAAAATTTGTAGATTGTGACGTTAGAGATGTCGTATTATTTCATTGTCTTTCCTTTGCTATTCATCAAGTTACTAACTTTAAACCTTTCTTTCTACTAACTCACTAACATAAATTATACTCCATATTCATACGGACTACTATTTCTGCCTTGTGAACGATATCTGGCGTGATATTTTTTCTTTATATTTGTTTGATTATGTTTAGAACGAATGCGAACTTTTTACGTGGCCTTTTTAACTTTTTTGTGAAACTTTTTCGCTATTTTCTGAAAAACTATGTCTCTCTTCATTTCTTGATCTATTTTTTGTACTTGTGTTAGCGCTATCTGACTATACTTTTTATTTCGGTCTGTGAATATTTGATACGTTCTTGATTTACTGCATTAATTTCTTAACTAAACTTTCCTCTTTAAATTATTTTCTATCTTGTATCTTTTTCTATTGTAAACGATATATTTATTCTCTGCTTGTGTTTTATTTTCCTTTATTTCTTTCTAATTTCTTCTTTATTTATTCTGGCCATTCCGATCGTCGCTTCAACTTTTCAGAAGCATTTTTCAGCTTGCCCTTCCCAATTGCTCTTAGCCCCTACTCGCCTTCAATAGTTGTATCTGGCGATTAGACATGAAGGGGAGCCCAGCGACAATCGGTTGGATTCTTCTTGGAGGAACCTTATAGATACAGCAAGTTTCTATGTTATATCTACGAACAATTATTCTAAAACAATTTGTCGTCTATTGAACTAGCGGAAAAAGCATAACGTCTCTTCAAGCTTTCGCTCTGCATTTAACAAACTGACACAGTAAACTTAGACTAATTTCAGGCTCCAACTGAATGTCTGATAAGCGAAAGTGTTTCTTTGCGTGTTTTTGTTTTGTATCCTCGGTAATACTGAGATTAGTAATTCTATTGTTCAATTATTATATTAACGTCTGAATGTAATTAATTAACTATTTTTAAATATTTATCTTTTAATTAATGATCACCACTGTGTTTCACCCCGAGAATACATTTCATTCTTTATTCGACCTTTTTTTTTTATATTTATTCTTCATCACTGTTTACATTAAATGCGCACTATTATAATCTATTACAATAAGCTGGGGGTGAAATTTTTATATATTTGGCAATTTATAATAATAATAATATTCTTTAACTTTTTATGAAACTCTTAGTTTGTTTTTGTTTTTTATAAGGAAAACTTTCTCTCCCTGCTAAAGTATTATTAACGCTTTAAATTCCTTTTTCCGAAGATTTTGATAATAATTTTATACCGTATTTTATGTATGTGCGGTGAAACATTCTTTGTATGTGTTTGATTGATTATCCAAACTCTTTAAAGTATTCTCTAAGTATCACTGCACATAGAATAGATGTGTTTGTATATATGCATTCAGGTTATTATACTGTAGTGAAATGCACTAACAATGTATAACGTAGTAATGTTATTGAGCTAAAAGACAAATTAAAATAAATTCTGTAGCGTTTATAGAATAGTAGCTAAAAAAATATAACACAAAATAGTTTAACAATGGTGGGATTTACATATCAGCTATTTCAAGGATATTATTAAAATAATGAAAATTCTTATCCCCGTAGTAAGAAAATTCATGTATTTATTAACAATTATTTACAAATGCATATATAAAAAATAATTTTATAAAGACCACAAATCCTATTTCCCATTAGTATGTTAGAGTCATATTGTTGATGGGAGGGCAAACTCTCCTCCATTTTTTTTAATAACAAAGAAAAGTATATGCTTAATTAAACCATGACTGCTTCCCACCCTTCTTATTTTTAAAATGAACTTTTCTGAGATTTTGCCACTTCTCCTTCCAAGTTTAGAAACGAAAACAAATATAAAAAATCAATAATAAAAAATAAAAATCAAAATTTCCAGTCAATTAAGTTAGTTAAAATATGATCAGTTTCTGGGAATGTCCTTCATATTATCAGTCCATCTTTTTCCAGATCAATCTTCTTGGATAATGGTAACACACTGCTCCTTTAGAAAGTGGTATAATCATGCTTGAAACAATAGGAGTACACTCTTTTTCAGTTTATTTCTTGTGGGTCATACTCAGGCCTTTCTCCAAAGACAGTAGATATTTCTTTAGACTTTATGGCAATAGATAAGTGAAGTCACTGTGCTTTCATGGCTCCAGAAATGTTCACCTCTATTGCATCATTAATTTACTTGGACAACATTGTACAGCAATCTATATTATATGAGGATTTTATATAATTTCAGTTTAGCATTTAATACTCATATATATATATATATATATATATATATATATATATATATATATATATATATATATATATATATATATATATATATATATATATATATATATATAATCAAAACTACCCCACATCTAAAATTAAACCAGTCCAGCATAAAAATAATATTAAAACACAACCTAAGGTTTCACTGCTACAAGCAGACTTCTCAAGTGTAAAGAACTACAAAAAATTATACAATATATATATATATATATATATATTGCAGAGAGTGCTACTATGTGGTGATGCTGAACTGATATCAGACCCATGTAGCTCTCTGGCATGCGATGCTGAGTTTGAAGACATTACATGTCTAAAAGATTCACGCTTGCAAGCTGAATAGAAACTGCTTCTTAAATGCTCAGAGTTTGTGTTTTAGATCTAGTTTCTTAATCCTGTCCTTCACTGACAATAGCAAAAAGCTTAAAATCATGATATGAAGGTGGAAATTAAGTTAGAGATAGTGAAATACTCACTCTGACATTTATGTAAACAAACACTTGAAGGTGTTTTTGGTATAACATCATCTATAGTCATAAATACAAGCGTATGCAAGTTTTTAACTTGTGTTTTTTGTTTTTCATATATATATATATATATATATACTATTAAAAACTACCCACAAATCCATTCACTTCCCAGCCACCCTTAATATTAAAAGATATCTTAAATAAGTTAATTGCTTCAGAATAATAAATTTTCAATAATAAAGACTCTTTAATTCTTCTTTTGAATTCATTTCTCTCAAAGAAGACAACCTTAGCTTCATCAAAATCAATAGTATGGCCTGTATCTTTTTCATGGACATAAAAAGTAGAACTAAGATATCTATTTTTAACTCTACTTTTATGCAACTTTATTCTTTCATTTAAACTCAAACTACTCTGACCTATGTTAACCTTCTTACAAATAAACAAGGAAAAAAATATACTACACCAGGAATAGTCTTTCTATCAAAAACTTCTTCTGTATTATTTAATAAATTATTCAATGTAACACCTCTTTTCCAAGCAATTTTCTTATTTCCAAACAATTTACTATTTCTACACACAATTTTATAAGAAGACCATTTAAATGGCAAAGAAATAAAATCATATTTTTCTTTAACCTTTACATCCTTACAAATATTACTATTAAATAAAATACTTTTAACAAATTTATCAGAGTATCCAACACTCAAGTAATCTTTATAAAATTGATATTTCTGAAACAAAGCTACCCCACTAGAATTATTTAATTTAATATTCCTATGACAATAATTCCTTAAAGCAGCTCCTGTATGAGATACAGACTGATAGCTATCAGGTTTAATTATAGTTCTTAATTTTTTTACTTTTAACTAAATGACTACACAATAAACAATTAGTTTCTATATTTCTAATCACCAAAAGATCTAAAAAATTTAACTTACCAAAATATAACCCCGCCCTCCTTCTAACACAAATTTTATAGAAGGATCAAAACAATTAAACCCATTTACAAATTGATTCAATTTACCATTCTCAACTACAAATAAGCAATCATCAACATATCTGACAAATAATTTTATATATAAACAATTCTTTTTAATAATAATTTCCTCTTCCATAAAAATAATATTAACTGAACATAATAAAGGAGAAATAATATAACCTATTATCCACCCTTCCTTAATCTTATAAAAAAATACCTTTATAACTAAACTGCACAAAATCTTCCAATAAAAAAAGCAAATCTTTAATTACCTTTATTTTATTTTTTGATAAAGAACTTTTCTTAATCAATACAGACAAAATAACATCAATACTGCTTAGCCTATTAAAACAGACTGATACATATTTTAAATATCTAAACTTCCAAATACCCAATTACTTTCCATTTTAAAATTATTAATCTTATCAAAAGCCTCAAAAGAAGAAGAAACAGTGTACTGACCAAAATCAATAAATTGTTTTAAAAATTATTCAAGAATCTAGAAATACCATCTACAACACTACCTGTAAAATCAAAATAAATCTTAAAGGAAGAACATCTTTATGAGTTTTAATATTCACAAACATCTTAGCTGATGTAAAATCAATAGGATAGCATTTTAAATAATCTACTCTATTAAAAAATTTCAAATTAACTATTTTCTTTATAATATCTATCAATTTTCTTTTAATCAAACTACCTGGATTTTTATCTAACAACATATATTTACCATTATTTAATTCTCTATCCATTTTCTCTTTGAATTCATCTCCTTTCATAATAACAAACCTACCAGCTTTGTCTTCACAAGAAATGATTACATCATTAGCAATTAACCTATTTTTAAGATGTTTAATCTCAGCAGGATTAATAACAAATTTTTCTTTCCTTTTTAAACTTTTATTCAAAATCGATTGAATACCAACTTTCTGCTCATCACTTAAATTACTAGATTCAATAGACAAAATTGTATCAAAAACTATATTTTTTGAATGAAATGGAACAAAATTAGGGCCTTTAACAAGAATATCTAATTCTGTCTAATTCTCTATCATTTAACTTCAAATCCGAAAGATTAACAACTCTATCCTCAGAAACCTTATTCTCATACCATTTATCATCTGTTAATAGGCTAATAATAATAATAATAATAATAATAATAATAATAATAATAATAATAATAATAATAATAATAATAATAATAATAATAATAATAATAATAATAATAATAATAATAATAATAATAATAATAATAATAATAATAATAATAATAATAATAATAATAATAATAATAATAATAATAATAATAATAATAATAATAATAATAATAATAATAATAAAAAATCCTGATAATAATGGAAAATATAATTTTTGTTTTAAATATAATATATCATGGTATAAATTGTCCAAGTGTTAAATAATTAAAATAAATAAATATTAATAGCTTTAAGTGGTACTGTGGTATTAGAACTGCAACATTGACACTGACAGTTGGAATGACAATCGACATTGACAACAATCAATGCTAGAAAGATAGGAGAACTTTTACATCCACAGTGACTCTTGGAATGATGATGGGCAATTGAAACAAAAGCTGTGATATTCACAATAACTCTTGCAATGACAATTGACTGACACTCAATGATCAGCTGATGCTCAATGTTTGCAAAGATTCTTGGAACAATGATCAAGGCTGGGTAGATAAAAGCCCTCTTACATCCACAATGATTCTTGGAATGATGATCAGTGTGCACAATTAAAGAAAATGTGTCAAAACGTGAATTTTTATGATGGAATGACCTGCGACATTGAGAAAATAGGAAACTTTTCATATCCACAATGACTCTTGGAACATAATCCATAACAAACGTGTGAAAAAGTAATCTGTAACAGAAGTGTGAAAACATCAACAAGCAATGATGGAATGATCAATGACACTCACAATTCTATAATCTGAGAGAGGTGTCAAAATGAGTCTTTACTTATCAGTGGGATAGTTTGAGTTAATGTCACATCAGATTGTTTTGTGCTTTCTGAGAGATTTTTTATTGAGATTTCTGTGCCTTTTTGCTTTTTATTGAGATTTCTGAGAGATTGTTCTGTGCTTTTAGAGAGATTTTTGATTGAGTTTTCTGTGAGATTTTTTAAAATGATGAATCTATGAAAATTACATACTACTGACATTGAAGCACTCAAGCATTTTCAAGAACAAGGCATACTGTCATCAGTGAAAGTCTGTCCAAATGGACACAATATGGCCTTGTACATTCATACATCAGACAAATAATGGTGTTGCAATGTTCAATGATGTGACAAAAAATTGGTATATGGAAGCAGATGTGGCTGGAAGTCTCTCAAATTCCTATTCTATCTGCATTACAGTTTATTTATAGCTGGTCACAGAAATTAACATCAATCGAATTGGGAGAACATGAGCTCAGTTTGGAAAGCAAAACAGTCGTTGATTGGAACAATTATATGAGAGAAATTTGCACAAGAGTTATGTTAAATCATATACAGCACAAAATTGGAGGACCAAACAAAATAGTGGAAATAGATGAAAGCTTGTTTTAGAAGGGAAAATCATGCAGGCTGAATACTCCCAGAACAATGGATGTTTGGTGGGTTATGTCAGAAATCAGACTGATGCTTCATTATTCACATCGATTGGACAGCTAAACCTCTAATGGAAGCCATTTGGAGCAATGTTGAAGAGTGCTCAACTATATATTCTGATTGTTGAAAGACTTATAAAACAGAAGAATTACATGAAGCTGGTTATGATCACTTCAAAGTAAGTTACATCTATAATTTCATAAACCCGGACACTGGAGTGCACACCCAAAGTATTGAGAGACTGTGGGGTTCTGCCAAATGGAGGAACAAGCATCAATGAGGCATGGCAATACAACACCTTGACTCGTACCTAGCAGAGTTTATTTGGTCACAAAAATGAGGACTGTTTCCTGGAAATATTAAATGATATGATGGAAATATTTCCCCCAGAATAATTTTATAGTAGATTATGCATTTCATTTGTTTTACTTTTTCAAAAAAAAAAAAAAAAAAGATTATTATGTGAAATATCAAAATCCGGCATTCTTTTCGATCATGCACAAAAAATGTTAACAGGTGTACATTTTGGACCTATGGGGAAGACATTCAAATAACCAGATTTTCCTGTTCAATTTTTCATGGTAATTATCACAAAAATGTAGTTATTCCATTTGTATAAAAAGTAGTTACAAATTAAGGTTGTTTGACATTGTTTCTTAGGTTTTTCAATTACAAATTAAAAATGGCAATGGCATTACATTTGCTTTTTGAAAATCAAAATGTATTGTTTTTTAAAAATTTCAGTATGACTTCGAAATTTCCATAATATTTGAGCATTTCATGTACATTTAGTGCACTATGTGTCTGAATTTCGTAAATTTACTTAAAAATTAAGGTTATTTTATGGTTTCTCCTACATTGTTTAATTAGAATTTTTTACCAAATAATGATGTTTTCTTGGGGGAGATTTTTAGATTTACTCATATTACTTTTTTTTTTACATTTTGTACAGTATATACTACAGTTTTTGTTTAAAATCTTGCTATATTTCTTTGAATTCCATTGCAATTTCACTACAATGTTACCTTGATTTCTCAATAATCATGTACTGAATATATTCTACATTTACCATTAAAAATATTTGCAATATTAAAATCGTGCTTAATGGTGTCATCTTTGCTGTTTTTTGTTTTTGTTATTTTTATTTTTTTTTTTGCAAATGCGGCATTTTTTTAAAAAAAAGTTTAACCAGTATTTTTTTTTTTAAAAAAAAAATGTATTTGTTTTTGTTTAAATGTGGTCCAATATTTGTTGGCATTTCACTACAATCTTACCATGATTTCTTAATAACCATGTACTAAATATATTCTACATTTTCAGTTTAAAATATTTGCAATATTAAAATCATGCTTAATGGTGTCACCTTTGCTGTTTTTTTTCTTTTTTTTTTTTTTTTTGTAAATGTGACTTCTTTTTTTTTTTTAAAAAAAAAAAAAAAAAAGATTTATCCGTATTTCTTTTTAATAATTTCATATTTTTTTATTGTTTAAATTTTGTCCAATAATTTTTTGCATTTCACTACAATATTACCTTGATTTCTCAGTAATCATCTACTGAATATATACTATATTTTATTTATTGTTAAAAATCTTCCACAATATTGAACTATCTTAAACCATCAAATGGTGTCGCGGTTGCTGTTTTTTTTTGGAAATTTTTAGCTTTACTGATACTTTTTTTAAAAAATAAATTGTACAATATTACCTTGATTTCTCAATAATCATCTACTGAATATATACTACACTTTTGTTTAAAATGTTACTATTTTCTTTAGAATTGAGCTGCGATATGTTCTTTTTGGTTTTTCGAGGATATGTGGTGTTCATGTCATTTTGGTGACGTTACAAAGTCGTCGACAGACTGATACGAATGTCAACAGGTATTATAGCTGCTATGTTGACAATGACGCTTGGAATTGCGACACATTCTTTTTGTTTTTTCAAGAAAAAGTCGTGTTCATTTCATTTTGGTGACATCACAAAGTCAGCGGCAGATTGATACTAATGTCAACATGTATTAGAGATGCAATGTTGACGACTCTTGAAACTACGATTGACGCTCGATGTTCACAACAACTCTTGGAATGACAATCGATGCTGGGATGATAGGAGACTTATCTACTCAGTGTTGATCATCGTTACAAGAGTCACTGTAAACTTTGAGCATCAATCATCATTCCAAGAGTCATTTTCAACATCGCAGCTCTGATAACAAAGTAGCCTTTAAGTTAATAAATTCATTGCATCTATCGGATATATTTATCTATATAATTCCTGCATTTTATTGTTGAGAATTATATTTTGTGTAGATGAATTTATAGAATATGCATACACAGTTGTTTGTTTACTGTTAAATAGTTTAAATATATTTGTATTCATATAGTTGGGTTTATTCTTATTTCATTATAATAAATTACAGATCGGACTTGAAACGAGGTATCCCTATAGAGATCGAAGTTTTATTAAATCGAGATTAGGACCTAAAACTGATCATTCCTTATATTTGGTATTGTTTTTGTGCGTGCTTGCAAATATCATATCTTTCTGAAATTATTTTGTGTTTTTTCTTAAATTATCCTATAATATTTTTGGGTCTGTTTGTTAAGTATGTAAGTTATTAGCATTTAGCTTAATTCGTATGTCCTTTATTACAATTGTTTGTGCATCAATAGTTGATGACTTTCATTGTATATTTTTGCGTTATTTTGAATTTAAAAATGTTCGCAGTTTTATCTTATAAAGTGTGATCTTCCTTCCTATTAATTTTTGAATTAATAATTAAGTTTATCATAATAATATATCATTTGTTTGTTACAGGATAGGATGTGTTATGAGAATATTATCTGTTGCTCTATCTTCAGCTATAAGGTTTGATTTTATGCATTTTATCATTGAATTAATGATGACCCTCTATTGTGATAGTTCCATTTTAATTTGATTTCCATCTGTCGAGATATTTTGAGTATAATTTATGATTTAGAACTTAAGTTTTCTTTGTGGTTTGTAGGATCCCAAAACTTGTCATGTCTTTCTTGGAAATCTTTCAGAACATGTTTTCATTATTTTCAGAAAATGCATTGCCGAATAATACTTATGGAAGTGCATTATTATCTATCACGTTTAGTTTTGATCTACATTATGTTTTAGTATGGATTATATATGTGATTTAATAATCATAGACTCTTGTAAATACAAACAAATGTAAATGCAAACATGTAATATTTTTTAAGATAATATTTATTAAAGAATAAAACACATATACTCTCGTATTTACCACATATTTACAATGACTATACTCCACCTGCTACTGTTTGTGAGATATAGCTTCTAATTCAATGATGAATAATGGAAAATGATATCATAATTGCCCTTATACGTTTTCTATCACTTCCAGCTGTATTTTGATTAATGCTGCCTAATGAGTAGGTGTGATGACGTTTTCGGTTGTGCTATGGCAGCTTGTCTCATGCCAATATTTGATTCTAGCAGCTTACAGTCCTGAACATGATGTTGCCTCACTATGCCAACTATTTACTTTAACCATTATTGTTTTGAGAACATGTATTATGTCTTTCGGATTTGAAAAAAAATTGTCTAAACAATGTGTATACTTCAGATTAGGATTGCCAGTAATTCTTTGACATGACCTTCAAAAAGAGTGACTATTTATTGTCAATATCCCCATCATTATTTGGAACATTCAGATTCAGTTTTCGTCATCACTTACTGACCCACTCTATCTATTGATTATGTGTTATCTATCTGTATATTCATAGATGCATGGCAATAAATGCTCAATTCTATCTAGATAAAACAGAATCTGGACAAATCCATTATTTAAATGTAAGTTTAAATATAAAAGTATTTTAAATGACAAACATATATAGAGTAACGATGATTGATAGTGATTATTATTCCAGGTAATGCTTCTTTTATCTTATAAAAATATTGAACTGTGTTGTTTTACCATATGTTTTTGTAACTGAATTCAAATTGGTGGAAATGAAATCTATTTGCCAATTTAAATTTTACAAGCTAATGTAATTGGTGTAATTATAATTCAGCAAATATATTTTTTTCCTATAAAAGGTTTACATTTTCATTAAAACATATTACTATAGATGATCTAAGATATTATTTATAATGTTCCAATGTTTCTTATACTAATAGATGCATTTTAATATGTTACTGTTAAAATTAGAGCTTTTATTGTATTTTTTTAATAGCTTGAAGGTCACAGTAAATTTTGAACATATATTGTTAATATTTTTCATTTATAATAATTGTTATTTGGTATGAATGATTGTAATTAATAAGTAATGCTCTTTATTATTTAAATAAATATTATTTATTTCTTCCAAGGTTAAATTAGAACCTTTGATTTTTTACGTTATTATTATGAGTACTTGATAACTTACTAAAGCTATTGATTGTTTCTATGTCAGTATTGTTTGCAATAATTACTAGAATGGTCATGAATTTCTTATCAGTATATTTTATTATAAATTCTTTTTTTAGTTATCCTATCATTTAAGGATTTATCTGCTGAATTATTTGATGTATTTTTTTCTTGCTTCAGCAGGATTTCATTTATTATTACTAACAAGAAGTTATCTGAATTTAAAGTTATATCCAATAAATTTCATAAATACAATAGTGTACCGGTCAAAATAGTATGCTCACTTAACAAGATTCAAATCATAAGCAAAAGTACCTCGAATCAGATCATGCTCGAGATACACAGGTCTGGAGCAATCCTGAACTCCTACCTATTTGCTTATTCCTCGAATCTCTGACCCATGAAACAACAATCCTGATGATAAAATACAATTATTTTAATTCCAGGCCCAGAAGCAAAGTGGTAGAGCATAAGATCAGACTGATGATGATGATCGAGGTAAGAGTAGCCCAGAAATTACATTTATGACAGTTATATGTATTAATGCTAAGTTATTAGCTAAAGAAAATAGTTCTAAATACTAATTAGAAAATAATAATTCAACAACAACAAAACAGGATTTACATGAAATATAGATTTAATAAAATATTGAAAAAACGTATATATATATATATTACAAAACTTGGTATTTGTTTTATAAAATCCCCTTTACATTAATTATTTAACGAATATAATTTTACGGATTGGATTATAACTTGTGCGGAGTTAATATGCCAATTTAATAACATTTTACTAACAGAATGTTGTGGATGTCTAAAATAAATATAAAAGATCGTGACCGTTTTAGTAGTAAATGATTTATTTGATAAACAGGCAAAATTGACGATCTCAATCTCTTATCTACATTATGAAAATCATTATATACTTTTATTGGCATTGCTAAGTAAAGACGTCTTTGGAAAATAAGAAACAAACAATGCGCTATATTTATGATAATATGTGATACAATCATTAATATGAATTGATTTACGTCTATGGGAATCGATAAGTATTTTAAAAGAAAGCAGCTTTAAAATCAACATACTAAATAATTAGCATGTTGGTGCATTTCATGAATGAGTCATTATTTTTAACACCTAACGAAAGGTCAAACAGGCATAAATCCATTAACTAAAACAATAAAGATGCTAGCATATCATTAAAGAAATACGGATCTTAAGGTAGTTTGAATACTTCATCATTTAAGACATTTGATAATGAATGAGGGGTGATATGTCCGCCATTTTGACAATACGGTATCGATGGAGAGGTTTGGTTTGAAGGGCAGATCACAATCAAAACCCTATAAACCTCGCATTCCAAAGGAAGTAGTGTAAATCTTTGATTACAAACGTTTTTGAGAACTAGTAGGAGGTGAGATTCGGATTTTTGAAATCTCCAATAACCAAGCAATAATAAGATATATGTGGAAGTACTATAAGAGAAAGGAAAGGTAGGCCAGCAATGTTATACCTGGGCGATAAACTTAATATATTATATTCGAAAGCCTGTAAATGATTTGACTCCTGCACAATGATATATTTGAATAAAGAATCATTCAGAAAATTATAATGGAGAATAATTCTTTTTAACTATGAAATTAAACTAACGAAATTTATATTTAATTTCGATTTCCATATATGTATTACTGTTAAAATTAGCCATCCAGTCAACAACAAGAAAAAGTGAAATAATTATATTAAGGTCCACGATCTTTTAAAATGAAAATTTTAAAGACAAATTCAAATAACAAAGTAAAATATGCATCAACAATAAAATATTTTAGATTAAAAAAAAAAACGTGACAGATTTAAATATAAACTGAACCTAGCGAGCAATTTTTGTTACAGATGAATAAAACTTTCTAATAAATTTAACTGAAGCCCCTGATTCTTTCCCCATTAAACAAAGAAAATAAACCCTTATTAAACTTTCGAAGTTGAATGATATTGGCATATTAATTACAATAAATTATATATATATTAAACAAAATAAGTTAAATATTTCATTGAGTCGAACAAAGCTGTATAACATAAATTAAGCATGAAAGATAGTAGTCAGAATTACATAATACTAGTAAGGGATTACAGAGAGAGAGAGAGAGAGTTTAAGAGCAAAAATAGAAGAAACTTATAAATTAATATGCGAATTAATTTAATTATATTTTATTAAAAATTGCAACATGAATTTACATACTAAGGCAGCTCTACTTTACATGAGGTTACCTAAGGATAGCGGCAGGCAGTCAGGTCAGCAATTATCTTATACAACTGGTCAAATAGATAGAACTTGATGGCATCAGGTAGACAGTCTTCTGAGAAGCCTGGATAAAAGTGCTTCTTTTCTACTCACAGTTCATAGCACCGAACTTCTGTTGACTTCTTAAAATTTTAAGGTCTTGAAACACTTTGAAAAGTAACTGAAAGTAACGAAAAACTTGACTCAACTCAACTAAACTCAACTGACTAAAAACTAACTTCTTTTGTTATGTGGCCCTTTTTATACACCCTTTAATCCCGACAAGAATGCAATCTCAGTTGCCCACAGCTATCTCTGTAATCTCTTGATTAAATAAAAAAAACATTTAATTAGTAAAATATTTTTAAAACAGATAAGGCTCGAAACACCATTTTAGCTATTTTTAAAGATTTGAAAACAACTAACAAAAAGTATTGCTTTTGAATTTTATTAAGATTTATAATTTTAATTAATGAAAATAGTATGAATCTAGATAAAGATTATTTCAGTATTTCGAGCCTTCCCCCTTTTTTTTTTGTTGTTGTTACATTCCAACACTTTAATTATATATATATAAAATTACAATTATATAACGAAAATGTTTAGTTTTCAGTAATAAATATTAATAAAATTATTGCTTCGTTCATTCATTAATATATATATATATATAAACAAAAAAAAAGCTTATAACCAAAAATAATATAATATTCAACCAGAGGCGTTTTCATCAGAAAGAAAACAAGTAAAATGCGATAATCAAAATTACAGATTTGGCAAAAGTTAAAAATTTAACAAAACCCCCTGATTGTCCAAAATCTAACACAGATATCTACCCAATCAATGCAAATTCAAACAAAAAAAAACTACATTCCCTCCTAATCAAGCTTAAATTCTATTTAAATTAAAATAAATATAAAAATAAAAATCCAAAATAAAAATTAAAATATACATATGTGCATACATAGAAAATTAAACTCCACACACAAAAATAGCGTGCTCACATTAATATTCATTAAAAACTAAAATACTTATACATTTTAAAAATTATAGTTAGTCAAAGTCATAATTTATAACTAATTATTTATCTATAAACCAATTAACACAGTATTAAACATCCATGTAACCAATCTTTACATAAAAAACCTCATATAAAAAATTTTCACATAAAAAACCCGGGGTGTATACACAAATATACCTCATATTGGAGTTGAGGCTATAAATTGCTTTACAATAGAAGTATGATCATGTTTATTATACTATGGTTGAATAATATATTTGGTTTTAAGAAATATTTTTTACTTTGATTCTAGATACTATTTACAAAAGGTACTGCAAGGTACAAGTGGCACCAAGTTATGCGAATATTTTATGTCAAAGGAGTCCTCTATACTTGATAATGCTAAGCTGAAACCTCACACTTGGCTTAGATATATAGATGACATTTTCATGATATCCATAGTGAAGTTGAACTTCATAATTTTTAAGTTATTTAAATAATTTTAATAAATATTAATTTCACAATGAATTTTCAAATCAATTGCTCATTTTCTTGATGTTGAAGTTATTTACACTAATAGAGTTCTTACTACCACTGTATATAGGAAACCAACTGATAATAACCGCTATCTACATTTTTATAGTAACCATCCTAAACATTTAAAGCTAATATTCCTTATAGTCAATTTTAAGGATAAGAGTTGTAATGATGAGAAATTCTTCAACAAAATAATAGTATTTTATATAATAGATTGCTCAATATGAGGTATCCTAAGACATTGTTGGATAATGCAGTAAGGAGTCTTCTTTAATTGATAGAAAGAAATCTTTTATCTGAAAAGAGTAAAAAATTAGATGTTCCACCATTGGTTCTTACTTTTAATAGAGATTTACCGAATATTAACCGGATATTGGCAAAACATTTTAACATATTACAGTCCACAGATTATTTAAAATCTATTTTTCTGATCCACCTAAGGCTGTATATCGAATACATAGATCACTTAGAGATATACTTGTCAAAACAAATTTTATTAGTAGTTCTGTACAGGAAAAGGATGTTCTCCATGTAAAGATAAAAGATGTTTTACATGTAAACATATTGTTGTGACAAAAGTGGTCTTTAGTACTAAGAATTGTAATTTCAAATGGTATAATATGTTACATGTAAAAGTGTTAATTTGATATATTTGATAGAGTGTAGTAGATGTTTAAACCAGTATATAGGTGAGTCAGCAAATAGTTTACATGTCAAATGACTAATCATAGATTTGACATTTTGCATAAGAATAAAGATAGACCGGTTTCAAAACATTTTAACTTACCGAATCATTCAATTGATGATTTAAAAGTAGTGATTCTTCAGAAGGTTTTTCTTCTACAAGGGAGAGAAACAAAGGAGAGTTTTTTATTTTTAAATTCAAGACCTTAGACCCATGGATTGAATTTGAACACTGGAACTATTACATCTCTGGGTTACCTGGTCTCCTAAATGATTTCTATATGTGTGTTTTTTATGTGAAAATTTTCTTATATGAGGTTTTTTATGTAAAGATTGGTTACATGGATGTTTAATATCTGTGTTTAATTGGTTTATAGATAAATAATTAGTTATAAATTATTGTACTTTGCACTAACTATAATTTTTAAAATGTATAAGTATTTTAGTTTTTTTTTAATGTGAGCATAGTTTAATTTTTCTATGTATGCACATATGTATAATATTTTAATTTTTAATTTTGGATTTTTTATTTTTATATTTATTTTAATTTAAATAGAATTTAAGCTTGATTAGGAGGGAATGTAGTCTTTTTTTTTGTTTTTTGTTTGAATTTTGTCATTGATTGGGTAGATATTCTGTGTTAGATTTTGTGACCAATCACGGGGGTTTTGTTAAATTTTTAATCTTTTGCCAAATCTGTAATTTTTGATTATCGCCATTTTACTGTGTATTTTTTTTTTCTGATGAAAACCAGTCCTCTGGTTGAAATATTATATTATTTATTGGTTTATAAGTCTTTATTTTTTTGTTTTTATTTTTTTTTTTTTTTTTATTTATATATATATATATATATATATATATATATATATATATATATATATATATATATATATATATATATATATATATGCATCATGCAAACTACTGTTTCACTTTACTAAATATAATTAATCTTACTAATTTCTCTAATCATTACGCATACAGTGGTGGGTAAATGGCATATATTTAGGCGAGGTCTGAATTGCAGGCCCCACAAGAAGTTAGTGTAGATGGTGAAGCATGAAGATCGATGATGATTAGACATCGACTGCTTCAATAGCAAAAATTTAAATTGTTTATTGTTGTTTTTAAATAAAAATCGAAAAAAAAATATTTTATATTAAGCAGAAAATCCAAATGATTATTTTTTTTTAAAAAAGTTTCAAAGTAAAGGTTATTAAAAATATAAACTTGAAGATGAAGAAAGTCATGGACATTTAGTGATTTTTTATTTATACATATTCATAACTTAAAATTCACGTAATTTAAGATGTTATAAAACTCTTAAAACACAAATTTCATTTATGGTAGTATTTATTTTTTTAATATCCAGTGTATACATATCTTCTTACAAACGCTATATCTAAAAATGTAATCTTTTAACGCTAACCTTTGTGAAAAACGAGGATTCATGGGATTCATGTTTGGCATCATTGTTTGTTCTCATAATATATTTCTTTATTAGTTGAAGATGGATGTTATTATACATTTTTAAATGTAATTTGCTCACCTTTTAATCTGAAAATAAAGTTTGTAGTTTGATCATAGTTTTACTAGCGTTTTTTTTTTAATGTAATATTATATTATTTCATATAAGGAGAATTATTTTGGACATTATCATCTGATGGGAATTCAATGTCTCAAAAGGTAATCAATTTCGTTGAATTTTATGATACACAACTTCTTTATAATCTATGTTTTTTTTTATAACGTTAGACTAATAATTTTTGAATATTAGTATTTTTTCTACAATCTAAATTTACTATTTTATTATTTAGAATTTATTTCTTATTTAATTGTTTTTGTGTGACGATAAAATACGAATATCCGTTTAATATTTAAAATTCAGTTTATATGAATACTTTTTTTCTACTGGCCAATTATGATAGAAAAATACAGTAATTTCTAAGCATTTCACTGAATTGACAAAATATGTATCACAAGAATATAAATCAATAATTTAACAATAGCTGTGTTCCCAAATAAATAATTAGAGGATGTTGAGAAATTTAATATCCTGAAATAAAAACAAGAAAGAGGAACCCGTTTACTGTTTTATGTTAGGAAAATTTCATGTTTTCATGTGCACAATAGATATACCTGAGTAAACAATCTCAATATTTAATACGTGTGACAGGATGTTATTTTCTATAAATACAGCAAGTTTGGAAAAAGCAAACATATTTTTTATCAGTGTGACGATAAAATGAAATTCGGCATATTTTTCTTTCTTTGTCTGATTGTAACTTTTGTAAGTTACAATCAAAAAATAAATGTTGATGCAGCAGATGTTAAGAATGGTAAGACTAAAAATTAGTTTTGTTTAAAATTTTCTTAAAAAATTATGCATAATTAGTTATCAAAAATGCAGCAATTATTAAATAAACAATTGTACGTATATTTTACAGAATCTGCTAATAGATGCTAATTTTTGCCTTATTCAGCAAATGTCTTTACTAATGATTCTAAAGTAAACTAAAATGTAATTAGTCATCATTTTACATCTTAAAAATTCAGTATTTTATTTTATCTAGTTACAAAAATGACCCATTATAATGACATTCTTTATATCTGTTATCGATAAAATATTACGTAATTATAAATAACATTTTGTAGAAGTTAATCCAATGCTTGTAAAAAATTAAGAAAGCGATTATACGTAAAATGTCTACATATGCAATAATTGTTTAATTTATAAATCGTATACAGTGGAGAATAATGAGCTAAAAGTATTTTCCACTTTTAATTTTATTATTGTCAGACAATATTAGGGTATGAGCACAGACTTTCACATGACCCTCCACTCCATCTAATAACACTGATGCACTTAAACATACATATGTTGAAAAGATAAATAATCACCAATATACGTATTTCATGCTAAACCAGCAATCGTCAGTTGATCCAGATTATCATCTCTACACATATATACTATAAGTGCTCAGATATATATTAAGATAAACAATCCTCATACTTTAATGGACAGGCTTCAATCTACTCCACACTCCAACTCTTCAACCGTCCATCCAATTGAAAATGTGATGATGGAATGCTCAAAGGCCACCCTGAGGCCGAGATTATTGTCACACCCATGTTGACCTAAGGTCAATCTGAACCCCACATGTACAGGACATAATCCATTAAATACATATGCAAGGATGGGCAGATATCTCTATAATGTAATAACTGAAACATAGGCTTATTTATACCTGTGTCTATATATATAAAATATATATATATATATATATATATATATATATATATATATATATATATATTATGTATTATTAGGGTATGAGCACAGACTTTCACATGACCCTCCACTCCATCTAATAACACTGATACAAATATTATTGCATTTTGTAGATTGTGTTATTTCTGTTTGTATTGCTAGATTTATTTAGTTGTTTGATTGATTTCTTCATAAATGAAATTGATCTAGAGTATTACTCGGAAAAAATATTATAATAACATGGATACAACTATAGACTGAGAAAATTACTGTATATTCCGATGATTTCTGTTTTATATCACATATTTTTGTTTTGCTAAAATTAAAATATTATTTTTAATTAATAATAGAAAATATATTTGTTATTATTGTTTGTACCAAGTGATATATATATATATATATGTGTGTGTGTGTGTGTGTATTGTAGCCCTTGGATTTGCCCCACGACTCCTTTTTTTTTTTGATTGACTATGTAAATAATGTTTAACAAAAATTTTCCCCATAGTTTGTATATTTTTTTCTTCAATAGACAACCTTTTTAGCCAAGGCCAGGTTTGAACCCATATTCATAGGGATTGTGTACATTTTACTTGGTAGGCAATCTAAACACTTGTTATTAAAAGATTTCTAGGCAAAATATTGTTTGATTTAATATTGATTTATGGGGACAATTTAATATTACTGATGATTTATTAAATAGACAATATTTATACATCATTTGATAGTTAGATTAAAAAGAAGAGTGTACGATTTAAAAACTACTTTAGAGAGAGTAAAAATAGATAGCCATAGTTTTAGATGGACAAGTTAGGATTAAACAGTTCATGAAATTAAAATTATAAATTGTGAAAAAAAAATCAAGGATTAAAATATTGAACAATTGGTTTAATTAAAAGATTGTATACATGAAACATGTGTGTGTATTTAATCTAGTTGTGGATTTTAATTATAAAGTTCACAATTAAATAATAATTATTCCTTGTCATCTCATGGAGAGCTCCTTAAAGAACAAATAAAGTCATTTTAATAGTTTATTCATAGCAGCCAAAATTTATATCAAGATTCTGGGTTTGAAGTTGGGCTGCTACACATTTTTTAGTATTATTATAATAGAAAAAGAAAAAGGGGAGAGATAGCTTTCTGTTTTTTTTATTCTGAGGAGAGAGCTTTCTGTCATTTGTTTTTAATGTGATTTCCACAGTGTAGAATTACTAAAGTAATTACTAAAGTGATATCTATAATGACAATAATTTAAGTTTAGAATTAATTGGTGATTCTCTATTGGAATGCAGAAATGAATGAGGCATGTGTTCTTTTTTTGAGAGAGATCAGAACTTTAAAATGACAAGAAAGAAAAAGAAATGATAGACAATTAATCGCAAAAACACTGACCAGAGACATTCAAAACGCTCAATGTAATATCATATATGGGGGGAGGGGAGTAAGATGCCACACTATAAGAGCTCTATCTCAATAACTTTAGCTGGTGATTGGTTTTATTGCAATCTCTCACAAGTTTTCTCATTATAGGTTTTAGAGAGAACTTGGTTGGAAAAGTTTAAAAATAAACATTTTTTTTTAAGAAAAGAAAATTGTATATTATTATTATTTTTAATTACATAACATATTATTATTATTTTGTCTGTCTCTTTGGGAATGAACCTTGCCAAATTTAATAATATGGAAAAAGCAATCACTCTCGCATAAAGTTTAAATTAGGTATACATCAAATCCCCAGAAATTAATCAACATCGTAATTGTCTGTACTAATTTATCAGAAATCAACCAAAGGTACAAATTTAAACTACAGAAAATAAGAAATTCTAAATTTTGATTTTGAATATAAAGCATTAATTTTGAACGCTATAATTTCATATAAAGCATTAAATATGAATATTAATTGAACTAAGAAAAATGCAACAAGAAGTGGACTCATATATTTAAAAAATTAAAACAAGTTCCACTCAACAGTAATCCACAGAAATCAAGATGAGGAAATCTTCACAGCAGCTTAAAAACTTTATACCTTTGAACATAGGAATCGAACTCGATCATACGGACTTTTTCAACATAATGCCATATGTGCACATAAACTGACCAAAGAAAGGAAAAACAGGAAAAATGTAAACCAGAAATTTAAAGGACATTCCCCAAGAATTATTTAAGTATATTTTTATTATTATTGCTATTCTTGTAGAACATTTAATTTTTTTAAACAAAAGAAAGACTTTTTTATTTATTTATCATATATATATATACATTTAAAATTAATCCATGTATGTGTTTATTAAATGCTTTCATTACTATTATTATTATTATTATTATTATTATTATTATTATTATTATTATTATTATTATTATTAGTAGTATTATTATTATTATTATTATTATTATTATTATTATTATTATTATTATTATTATTATTATTATTATTATTATTATTATTATTATTAGTAGTAGTAGTAGTAGTAGTAGTAGTAGTAGTAGTAGTAGTAGTAGTAGTAGTAGTAGTAGTAGTAATAGTAGTAGTAGTAGTAGTAGTAGTAGTAGTATTTAGGGGTAGATAAAATTAATATCAAGTCATTTTATATGTACCTACTGAATGCTTTCATCATCATCATCATCATCATCATCATCATCATCATTATTATTATTATTATTATTATTATTATTATTATTATTATTATTATTATTATTTTGGGGGGTAGATAAAATTAACATCAATTCATTTGTATGTGCCTGTTGAATGCTTCTATGATTATTATCATTTAGGGGTAGATGAAATTAATGCTAAATCATTCTGTGTGTGCCTTGTTTTAAATGCTTTACATTTTTTTATGATAACAGTGAGAGATATTGTTGTGGGAAATATTTTTTTTAATCGAATCAGGGATTTTGTAAAGTGCTTAAAACTAATGCTATGTTTTATGAAGGTTGCATGATTGTTAGGCTAAAACATCATCATTATCCTATAAAAGTGCAGAGAAGTTTTGAAATTTTAATGCACAGTTCTTATTATTATTATCATAAAGTTAAATAAAGTTAAAGCTAGATACAAGCTAATTAAGGCTTGGAAATAGTATTGGATCATGTTCTAGTGTACTATTTTGCAAGAGTAATGTAGATATGAAAGTTTTACTTGTACAAATTGATGTTAGACCTGTATATGTGTGGGTGGATAACAAGTCCCCACCAAGCCAGTGGAATCGTAGTTTAGCTCCTCCCTAAAATATTTATACTATATTTATAAAGTATTTAAACACAGTGGAAGAGTTTTCCCACTTAGTTGTTCTGTACACCATAATATGATTTCTTTGTTGATGACCAGAAGTTGATAGGTAAACCCAAGTCTCTTTATATGACTAGCGATAAAAATCTTAGCATATCTCAACCTTTGTGAAAAGGTTTTCTCTTTTTTGGGTCACTGCCTGCCTCATGTTAATGTTGATATTCCTTATGGGTGTATGAAATCTAGCTATTACTAAGCATTACTTATAAATGTGGATACATGGTTGCAAACTCAATTTGATGTCAGAATGAGTGCGGGTACTTGAACATTGTTTTGTTGATACATTTTAATTTGTCAATAATAGACAAGAGTAATAATGTCAATAAATATTCAACTTAAGGGTTAAATAAAATCTACAAATGTGTAAGCAATGTGTTAGCAATGCGTATCTGAAATTATGTAATAAATATATCCGCAGCCAGATGAGAACTTCGCTGGAAAAGTAATATTACTAAAATAATATTGTTATTGTCATAAGAACATGAATATAGTGTGTATGCACGTATGATGATGATTGAGCTAGATACCGATTCGTTGACATTTGAAAATAACCAAAATTAACTTAGTCCCACCATACATAAAATATATCTATTGTTTAGCATAGGGCAAGGAATATTAGATTAAAATCATTAAATAAAGTTATTAAATTTTATCATTGGAAGCATTGCCCTTAGAAACAAATCAGTAACTAAAAACATTAAACATTGTGGGGAGGAATTTAATGTTCACTATAACTGGAATAAAAATGAGAACAAAAATATAATAGATGTGCGAGTATATAGTATTTTAACTGTCTTATGTTAATATTACTCCATGGTAACTGTGGTTCCCTTATAATTAAAAAATGAATATTTATATTTTAAAACCTCTTGATATTATTTATTGATTTAGGAATGTTTATGTGTTTAGATTTTTTTATATACCATAAAACGGTTGTAGAACAGGGGAAAGCCATTTGAGTCATCAAGGGAATGTATATATTATGTATTGAATTGTAGTATGTCAATAAAATTTGCTATTTGTTTTAAATAAAATTTGCGTATGTCTCACTGTTTTGTGGGTTATTATTATCTAGACATCTCAAATCCAATCATATATTAAAATATTATTATTAATAGTTCAATCATCATTTTTATAAATAATATCCGATAAAATTTATTTAAAATGGTTAATTTTCCGAGCTTATGTAGCACGAATACTCCAAATTGCCTAATAATAATTGAATATAGTCCAGGTATAAATTGTCAATAGGGATAGTTATTGAGTGATGGTGGATGCAGGGGGTGGGCATAAAATCCTTTCCCCATCCATTGTATTCAAATACCTCTCTAGACGCACTTCTTTATCATTTTACTTAATTGTGAATATGTTTATAATGTTATTTTCTTAAAGATTTGATAAGCTTAAATTATTCGAGATTAATGTAAATAGACATTAAACTACATTAAAGATAGCCCAAGATCACCTTGGAGTTGATCATGAGAGGGATGTTTATCACAAATAATCTGTCACAGATTGTTCGAGCTCCACACCTAATTGTTCTAAAAACCCTGAAAGAAATTGTAATGGGAAAAATGAGCTGGCACAATGGAAAAATTAATAAGTAAAACAGACAATAATATAATAGACCTATGAAGGTGAGGATGATAGGGGGTGGATCAGGAAGGTGACGATGAATATAGAACTATTTGTAATCGAACAAAAGTATAATTGTGACTTTAATGACGGTGAATGGGGAGCATGCTGGGAATAACCAAGAATTTCCAAATATATTCATATTATCGATTTTAATGTATTCTCATTGTTCTCTTAATCGATTGATTATTTATCAACCCATTCATTAAATATTATGGCTGAAATTTGTTGATAAATTATTGAAATGAGGTTTAACCTCCATATTTTATTAAAGTTGCAATTTGGCACCCTGTCAAATAAGATTATGGATGTTCTATACCATCATCATCATCCCAGTAGGCTTTAGAAATAATGTTAGCTGGGAATGATGAAGCATCCATTGATCCATCCTTAAAACGATACAATTGGCATGCAACTTAGCTGCAAGTGTTTGAATGCCATATAGATTTAAATATAGGTTATAATTAATGCATAGCATGGTCGCCCGAGCTGAAATAAAGAAATATTACAATTAGTCCATAACGTGGATGTGCGATCATTTGTATAAAGTTATAATTACCTTAAACTCTCCGATAATATATGTTATGTTTGTAAACTCTCCCAATCGTTTTAGTTATATTTGAAATACAATGTGGATGACCAATCGAAAGATTACAAAATATGTTTTATATCAATTTAATAATATTTATACAAATTAATTAAGTAAAGAAACAATTTCATTTTTTAGAATTGGCCCACAATGTGGAAGGCCCTTTCCTTTTTGTTATAATTTGGCTACAATGTGGAGGCTATATAAAATAAGTTGTAGCTGGCTCTCCATAATTTCATTTGTTATAATTGGCGCATTTGGCCCACAACGTGAAAGGATCTCCAATTTCATTCTGTTATATATATATATTCACGTGATTATTTTTTTTTTTTTTTTGGTTTTTGTGATTTTTTTTATTTGAAAGTTTATGTATTGTAATTTCTTTTTTGTGCATTCAAGATTCATTTTTTAAATTTGATCATCTGCAATTTAAAAGTGGAAGCAGTGGAAATATAAATATGATATGTTGATGTATTTTAAAAAAGGAATAATAGTCAATTAATATGTATTATTTTTAATAAAAGTAAATTTACAGATTCCTCTAGAGATTCAACATTGATCCATCAAGCTGACCTCCAGTAAGGTTTTTATATATTTAACATTGAGGGTAAACTTTAGGACAAACAAAACTATTTTGTTTACTAATAGTTTTAATAATATTTACTTGTAATTTTGTTTTATTTCTGAGTGTAATAAACCCACTGACTAAATGGTCTTTATCATATCTGTCATTATTTTTTATTAGGACTTGCACACACATATAGATGGGAGTGTTATATATATATAAAATAATTATAATAGTATTTACCCTAGCCTAAAAATTTCATTTTAATAATTACATTAATGGTGTAGTTTTAGAATTAGTGAACTCTCATTTTGCTTTTCTTTTTTTTTTTTGTTTTATGTATATATTTAATGAATTATATAATATAATTTTGTGTATAATGTACTTCAAATTATTTTGTTTCTGTTGTATTGTGTGAAGCCATCAAGATGGTAGAAAAACCATTCTTGATAAACGAATATTTATTTATTTTATTATTTTTTGTTTGTAAATAATTATTATATATGTTGTTAATAAACGCATTAAGTTATTTAAATCAATGTGATCTCTGTTTGATCATCACCATCACCATTATGCATTGATTCCACTAGATATTTGATCATCACCATCACCATTGTGCATAGATTCCACTACATGTTTGATCATCACCATCATTATTGTGCATTGATTCCAATAGATGTTTGATCAACACCATCATCATTGTGCATTTATTTAATTAGATGTTTGATATCATCATCATTATGAATTTACACCATTAAAGGTTTGGCATTCATTATCATCATTATGTATGTCTCTTATAAATAATTGATCATCATCAGTATTTTCCTTTGTCTATGCTTATATATAGGCATACTTGTTTAATAATTGAGTAAGTCTATCCCTGAGGAGAGCTGACTGCAAGAACTCCCTGATTTTGTTTTCTGTGGTATAATAGGACCTAAAAAAAGAGATTTAATGAATATGCACTGGTCTAAGTTACATTGCAATAGTGTTAGTAATTTATAAGTTAGTATATTGAAAGTAGAAGTGATTTGGGACTGGGGATTTCATTGTGACATCTTTAGCATCCTATTCGAAGCCCTAGATCTGACAGTAGTGAGATGCGCTCCCTTTGTTATATGCCATTCCTGATACAATAACATCTGATGCACCTAAATGTGCCATCAAATCATAAATTTAGGATATGACTTGTTGTAGGTTGGTTGACACATTTCATTCAAATCATTCAACTACTTAGCATAATTCGCATCTTCATATGGTGTACCCTGCAGTTCCATTATATCTGGAATCATCAACTTTGGGATAGTGGGTTATGTTATATATATATATATATATATATATATATATATATATATATATATATATATATATATATATATATATATATATATATGTAATAAATAAAGTTTGATATCTGTATTCGTTTCACAATATATGTAATACACAAATCAATATATATATCAAAATACAGTACAATTTATATAAATTATATTCTTTTAGAAGTACTTTCGACTATACACTTTGTAGTCTTTATCAATTCTATAATGTTGAATAATCAAAACGAGACAACCCTTAACAATACCCATAGTTCATGACTGGCGACTCATTAACATTTGACGATTTCTTGAAATCAACATAGCCTCTTTTATTTTACGTTTATTATGACAACATTCAATTTGAATAATTTTCATATTTTTATAATAAAATTTAAATCCACATTGACAAGATTTATTATGATCAAATATAACAGATGATGAAGGTTTATTTACATCTGTTCCATATTGATTCTCTTTTTGAATTCTATTATATAAAAGCATATGCCATTTATATCAGATGAGCAGGTCAAGTTTATTAGGAAAATTTATAATGGTTTGTGTCATATTGCTTTTTTCTCTACAAATAACATAAATAGATTGCTTAATAATTCTAAAATTCAAAATTCAAAGTTTAATCAAATTCTATTATATATAGATTGATATGTGGATGCGGTGTACAATACATTGGTGAATCTAAGTGTACATTTGAGAAGAGAATAAAAGAACATATGCTTTTATATAATAGAATTCAAAAAGAGAATCAATATGGAACAGATGTAAATAAACCTTCATCATCTGTTATATTTGATCACAATAAATCTTGTCAATATGGATTTAAATTTGATTATAAAAATATGAAAATTATTCAAATTGAACGTTGTCATAATAAACGTAAAATAAAAGAGGCTATGTTGATTTCAAGAAATCGTCAAATGTTAATGAATTGCCAGTCATCAATCTGAATTGAACTATGGGTATTGTTAAGCGTTGTCTCGTTTTGATTATTCAACGTTATAGAGTTGATAAAGACTACAAAGTGTATAGTCGAAAGTACTTCTAAAAGAATATAATTTATATAAATTGTACTGTATTTTGATATATATATATATATTGATTTGTGTATTATATATATATATATAATTGAAATAATATTTTTAACAGTTTACAAACAATTACAAACAATCCTTAAATCTGCAGAAGTACTTTCGGTTACTTTCTAACCTGCCTCAACTGCCATTAAATTCAAAAATCAAAAGCGGAAGCAAACGTCATCAATTCAAATTCCACTAATCTTGTATTTTAATGTTAGAAGCTTGTCGATTTATTAAATGCATTTTATTCCTGTTTATAAAAATTGCCTCTTTAATTTTTCTTTTACTATGGTATCTCTCTTCATGAAAGATTTTCACATTTTCAAAATTAAATTTAAATTTATATTTACATGTTTTTTCGTGATCAAAGAAAACTGAAGGAGATATTAAATCACCATTATTTTTATTTTTTACACACTTATATAACAATTCATGTTCCTTCAATCTTTTCTCAATACTGCACCTAGATTCACCTATATATGATAGCATACAATCATAAAAAATTTTTGATATATGACATTACTTTTTTGCTTGACAGGTATGACATCCTTAGAATTATTGACCTGTCAAGCAAAAAAGTAATGTCATATATCAAATTTTTTGTGATTGTATGGTATCATATATAGGTGAATCTAGGTGCAGTATTGAGAAAAGATTGAAGGAACATGAATTGTTATATAAGCATGTAAAAAATAAAAAATAATGGTGATTTAGAATCTCCTTCAGTTTTTTTTGATCATGAAAAAACACGTAAATATAAATTTAATTTTGAAAATGTGAAAATTCTTCATGAAGAGAGAAACCATTGTAAAAGAAAAATTAAAGAGGCAATTTTTATAAACAGGAATAAAACGCATTTATTAAATCGACAAGCTTCTAACATTAAAATACGAGATTCGTGGAATTTGAATTGATGACGTTTGCTTCCGCTTTTGGTTTTTGAATTTAATGGCAGTTGAGGCAGATTAGAAAGTAACCGAAAGTACTTCTGCAGATTTAAGGATTGTTTGTAATTGTTTGTAAACTGTTAAAAATATTATTTCAATTATAATTACAATATTGTTTTTAATTAACGGATATTTTATTTATATATATATATATTTGTTTAAGTGTAATAAAGATTTGTTATTGTTATGAATTTACATACGTGTCTTGTGTTTAATATTTCAAATATCTCCAGAATCTATATCCAGCACCTATATCTAGAAGTAATACCAGATCATATTTAAATATGTTAATTGTCTTATATTAATTCATTTCCATAGTTCACTTACATAATTGATTTCCATGATTAATTTTCATGGTTTACTTACTTGGTTCGCTTCCACGAATGATTTCTATAACTTACCTTAGTAAAATATTATACAAGAATTTTTTTTTTTTTTAAATAGGAGCGGAACGATCGTTTCGTGGGGACAAATAATATACCCGACTCATAAAATGTAATAGATTTAAAAGTGCTAATTACATTTGGCAAACAGATGATATGACAGTGAATAAAATATGAGAAAATATTCAATTTAGATATATTAAATTAAGTTATTTGGTTCGTTGCAATGTTATGAATATTGGGAGCAGACATAAAATCCCTTTTCTGCTTGTGGTATTTAATATGATTCCCACTGGTAAACTCAAATTAAATTTTAATTTAGCAAGTTTAGAGATTATATTCATTGCATTGTAACCATTAATAATTGCACCTCATTAGGAGATCAAGACCTTGAAAAAGAGTACATCGATTATTAAATCTAAGAGCTGGCTTAGAAGTCAAGTAGTATAAGTATTAAAATTCGGAAAATACAATTATAATAATGATAATGAATCTATAGTAAGTTGAAAGGCATATATGTGTGTTAATTAAATAAGGTTAAAAGTTATCAGTTAATAAGACATACAGAAGAAGAAAACACAGATATTTAGTGTTATATAATAGTGTCTATTGAAAGTGATAGATGCTGAGAACAAAAAATAAAGCAGTGGTATTAAATGGAAGGATTTATAACATTTCTTTTGTTTTACTTTAAATTAAATAATAATCTTATAGTATATATTATAAACATAAGTTACGAGTTCTCCGCATCGATTACTATTTTTTTCTGGTCATGTATGTATTAGAAATGTATACAACATTCTCGTAGTTACCACTCAAGATCGTGTATCTATATAAAGTTGTGGAAGAAAGTTTTCTCTATATTATTTAGTTAGTAATAAGAATTTATCACGAAAGTATTTGCATAATTGTTCCTAAGCTTAAAATTAAGACCAGAATAAATTGAATTGGATGTATCGACATTATTTTTTTTTGAAACAATTTAATTACTTTCTTCATATCTCCTATAGTAATAAGCGTGGATGATAATGATCTCTGGTGGGCATTACGATTTCATGATTACAATTTGGCACCCGAGTATACTTAATCTTATTATTACTATCATTAGATAAACACACTAGCATTCCTTGTTTGATACCAGGGTTATTTTCAATCGACTAGCTACTTGCACTAAAGTTATGGTTAGAATCGATGCAAATAAAATATCCTGCATTATATTAAAACATTCTATTAGCAAAATAATGAAAAGGTTCAGTTTATAAAATAAATAAATAAATATTTATTTTATCATGAGACTTGGAAGTGAAGTACAGATGACAATAAAGATTACATTGAGCTAATACCCCACAGGATACTACCTCAATGGCATAAGAACAATATCCCCCTTATTACTATTTCAAATAATACACTTATAGTATTCTTACAACTTTAATAACTCTTACTCATTGATATTACACTAATAATTAAATCTTAATATCTAATTTATCATAATTTAGCTCAATAAAATCTCAGGTTCATAAAATTGTTCTAAGTTGATTAAAATCACGGTAGTTAAACATGAGAAGGGACTTTTGTGTCATACTCTACTACAATTAACTAATAATAATAATAATAATAATAATAATAATAATAATAATAATAATAATAATAATAATAATAATAATAATAATAATAATAATAATAATAATAATAATAATAATAATAATAATAATAATAATAATAATAATAATAATAATAATAATAATAATAATAATAATAATAATAATAATAATAATAATAATAATAATAATAATAATAATAATAATAATAATAATATTCTTCACTGGATGGACTAATTTATGTATCTTTTCTTCACTATAATTTATTACCATAATAAAATAAAAAAATAATAGCAGTTTTATTTTAATATGCATATTTTAAATTGATGATATAAATTTAGTATAACGTAATATGATACCCTAGAAATAATTATATGATTCTTTCGTGAATGAATTTCAATGTTTCTGTTACAATATTAGGAATTAGATTTTTATTATACTAGAGTAAGTTATTTATTTTTTTTCTTTTAAGTTAGTAAAAGTATATAAAGTCTATATTTTTATTTTATTTTTATTAGATGAGTTACGTTAATTTTACATAAAAATTTATATTTTTGATTGAAGGCTTATTGTAAATATATGATGAGGTATATGAGAGTTTAGATCGTTATTATTTTTGTTTTAAAATTGGTCATTTGTTTTACTGAAATTAAATAGGGTTAAAATGACTTTTGTAGGTAGTAGTTTTATAAAGGAATAAGAATAACAAGGAAAAGTGTAATATTTTTTGAAATGGAAAAGAGTCATAGAATTTTATTTAACATAATACTTTATCAAATTTGAAATTGTTGAATAATTTTAAATATTATTTTTTTAAAAAAAGTACATATACGTATTGCATATTTTAATAAGACATGTAGTATGACATTATATCAGAATAAAATAAACAGTTGTAATCAATGATTGTTATTATACTACAAAGTTATATCAGTTGATACATTAATTAATATTTGAGTCATACTGATAATAAATGTAATACAGCCTTATACATTATAATATAAATAACAGTAGGACTTATGTGAAATAGCATTTTAATTATTAAAGTTTGTTTATTTACATACATGCTACATGAATGATATCTTACATAAAAACTTTTCTTATATTAATTGATAACAAGTACTGTTTATGTAAATTAAAGTCATAAATTTAATTGAATTTTATTAATAAAACATTCTCTGAAATGTATAAATTATCTACTTATAGTTATGGAAATAATAACGGTGTAAAAATCTTGTATTATTATTTTTCTTATTTTTATTTTCTTTACTTCCATTTAAATGTAAATAGTGTAAATAAATTATTTGTTAAAGTTAATGTTAATAAATTTGTTAAGTTGTTTTAAAAGATGTGTTGAATTCATTATGTTACACCACAGCATTTGACAACAGATAATTTGAAAGTACATAATATTTGCACAATATGAATTTATTATTTTATTATTTGAGAAAGAAACACAATATGTTCTTAATATAATTTATAGAAATTGATTGACATTAACATATGATATTACAATGGTCATAAAATGATTATAATGCACAATATAAGAGTATAAGATTATTTATTGCCACAAATTGTTGAATTATAAGATTTTGTTCTATTTTAAAATTAAGATACTATATGGAAATGAAAGACATGTATATGATTTACTTATTTTCTTAATGATTAAAAGTATAACCCAATAGATAAGATTAAGATATACCCTAAAGATTATTGTTAGTGATTATTATTAGAATAAGTTAGGTGTATTTAGGTTTGATATTAAATCCCTTATCATTCCTATCTACATGAATTATTATTACTTTAAGATAATTAGAAGAACCTGAGATCATTTTAATTATATTTCCTTAATAATAGATTGAGATTTATTTATTTATTATTATTAAAGATAGTTCATTTATAAAAGTCATAAGAGTGCTGTAGAGTTAGGAATGAGATAATGAAGAAGTAATAGTATTCTTATGCCATTGAGACAGTGTCTTGGAAAGACATTGACTCAATGTAAATCTGATTACCAATTGTAACTTCACTTCACAATCTCATGAGTTTAATTAAATACTTATGTGGTTACTGGTGTTGTTAATCCAGCTTAATCAGGCTCCACGTGTTGTCAAATAAAAATATGGAAGAGATTATTCTGTCCTTATGGCGAAATTCCTTTAGCTTGGAAATGAATGTGTCTTTAGGCTTGGGATGAGGAAAGGTAAACTTGTTGCAACATCTGGCCAACAAGATGGCATAAGTCAGAAAGGTTGAGAGTCTTGTGGTGACATAATCCCTGGACAGGAAGCAGCATTTAATATTTAAGATTTTGTTCAGGGAAATGTGGCAGTGGTAAGTAATGAAAGTTCTGATTTTGTCATATGCTGGGCAATCATTTATCATATGATCAAAGGTTTCACAGGTTCTATGGCAGTTGTGACACATAGGATCTATATTCTTGAGGAATCTCCTGTAGTGCAGGAACCAGTTTGTCTGGAGTGAATTCAGGTTGATTTTTACGAGAAAGACCAGGAACCCTGGCTCCAGCTTGAGATGCTTGAAAAACCGGGTGACCACAAGATTGTTACCACCGAGGTAAGGAATGGTAGAGTTTTGTGTGGGAAATAGCAGGCCATGAGCATCCCAAATGGAGATTTTTTACTTTACATGTTAGATTATAAAGGTATGTGTGGAAAAGAGAAAAGAAAGAGAAAAAAAAGGAGTGTTTAATTTTTTTTTAAATATTTTCTGGTGGAGTGAGAATCTTAGCAAATTTAATATCCAATTTAATATACATTATACCAGTTATGGGAATGGGGAAGAATTTAAAATTAATGTTATGATTTTACCAGTCAATTATGATTATTGTTGTTATTGTTAATATCAATTTTCATGTAGATATAGAAATTTTTATGTATACGTTAGAAATGCAGTAATAAATGTTAATTTGTTTTAATTAAATGAGGTGTATATATTTCATTAAGAGTAGTCTTTATTAATTATGATCATTCATCGTCCATGTGAATATTAGCTATTTAAGTTCCAATTAGATATATTAAGATTAGCCACTAATTATTAATTTCTGAAACTAAATTTTATGATTAGGCTTAGTCATAAAGCTGTGATTGAAACCATTATCGTTATCATTATCATGATCATCACCATCACGTTTTACTTAATGGAATAGATAAGGCCATAAATAAATAGTGATTTCATGGTATTTAGTTGACATTTGTGAATAATTGTAATAACCACCATCCCATCATCTATATCATGCAAGGATGAGTGAATTGCCATCCTAAATTAATAATATAATCTGAGCTAGTAAAACTTATAAAAAATATTGAAACTCATTTATTATGTTAAGATCTAAGAAATGATTTTTGTCTAATGAATTTTTTATACTCCACTTTAGTTTAAAGATGTTTTATGTTTACCTAATTGTTATTGCATACAGAGATATGGGTCTAAAAGTAAAATCCTCCATTTTTATTAGAAATAAAGTACCAAAATGGGATTCAAGCCCAGTACATGTGAAAAGGTTACAAAATATAACTGTGTCTAGGTTCAGATAATTTAGTGGTGCCCGGCTAGACCATATTCACTTGTTATTTATTTAACTATGCACTTGACATCAAACCAAAAGATGAAAGTGAATGAAATCTACTGTCTGTTTACCTCAGAAGATACTTTATTGAGTTACCAGTGTACTCACCCACTTGATGTTATTTGCTGAGTTATAATAGTTTGTTCTTAATAATTGTTTATAGTTTCTACTTGTTTATTGATAATACAATGCCTGCCTAACTAGGGTTTGAAATAGGCCAGATACCAGATAACTGAAATGACCAGTCTCCAGGCATTATTGTTTCTAATTATTGATATTATGATGTCTTTAGAAATCTAATTATAGAAATATGTTTCATTTAGTCCAAATGTTTTAATATATTTGCTCAATAACTTATAGCTACTATCCAGATATAAAATGGTAAAAAGGTAAAACTTTATTTGAATTTCTTTGATCTCTATTATATAAAGTTACAATATATATATATATATATATATATATATATATATATATATATATATATATATATATATATATATATATATATATATATATATATATATATATGGAATAGATATCCATTGTTCACTATTAATATGCATTTCATTTAAACCTTTATAACTCTTTTTAAATAACATAAATTATGGTTCATTTGTTCCATTTTATAATCAACATCAAGCAATTCCTTGGCATATATTTCAATATTTTTCAATTTATCACTTTGGTAACATCATAATTCTTTATTATGAAACAAAAAAGATTTAAAACTTGTCATCTTATGCATAATTGGTACTTTTGATTTATAGATCTCCTTTTTTGCAATATCTTTATTATTAATTTCTAATTTAATATATTGTTATCTCTTGTAATAATTAAATCCAAATATGTAATATTTCTGTCCTGTTTTTTTTTTCAATAGTCCATTTCAAGCCATTCAAATTATTTAATTTCTCTACAAGCAAATTTATAGTATTTGTATTTCCAAAAATAAAAACATCATCCACATACCTTTTGTAAATTTTAATATCTTTAAAAGAGCTCATATTTAAAATACCACTAACATATGTAGACAGCACAAGATTGCAAACTTTTGCAACTACAGGCATACCCATAGGCCAAACTTTATATATTGTAAATCAAAAGTACCAATTGTGAATAAGATGGCAAATTTTACAACTTTTTGGTTTTGTAATGAAAAATTATGCCATTACCAAAGTGATATACTGAAAATTATTGAGATATTTGCCAAGTAATTGCTTGATGTTGGTTATAAAATGGAACAAAAAAAAAATACTTTATGTCAACTGAAAAAGTGTTATAATGGTTTAAAAGAAATGAAGATTAATAATAAACAATGGATATTTATTTAATTTATTTCAAATCCACAAGTGAATTTTTAAGGATATATATATATATATATATATGAACGTGTTTAATATATCATTCTCAGTTCCAAACAATGTTAATAAAGTAGTCAATAATTATAAGGATGTTATACCTGTCAAGCAGAAAAGTAATATCATATATCAAATATTTTGTGACTGTATACTATCATATATAAGTGATTCAAGTTGCAGTATTGAGAAGAGATTAAAGGAGCATGAATTTTTATATAAGCATGTAAAAAAGTAAGAATAATGGTGATTTAAAGACTGCTTCAGTTTTCTTTCAAAATGAAAAACATGTACATATAAATTTAAATTTGATTTTGAAAGGGTGACAATTCTTCATGAAGAGAGAAACCATAATAAAAGATAAATTGTGGAAGACATTTTTATAAATATGAATAAAATGCATTAAATAAATTGACGAGTTGCTAACATTAAAATATGGGATTCATGTGATTTCAATTGATAACATTTGCTTCCACATCGTTTTGTTTTAATTTAAAGCAGCTTGGGCAGGTTTAAGAAATTAACTGAAAATACCAACACAAAATACAAGAATGTTCATATGTCCAAATTATATTATGGAAATTTACTTTTCCAGGTTGATAAGAAAAATATTGTTTCTCTAATTCAGATATAAAAATATATATAAAACATCTTTAAAATTTATCTTAGTTAACATAACTATTTTGTGGGCATATTTTGTTCTGACAATATGTTATATATAAAAAATAATCATGTAATAAATTATAATGTGTGATACCATCTTCAGATATTTGCATATTTGGCTATATTCAGAATAAACATTCAGGCAATTCACTTAGTCTTTCACTATTCATTCATGGTAAAATATGCATTTGGTCAAAAACTTATAAATTTTAAATCATTGAGATTCTAAATTGAGGAATTTTAACCATTCCTTTGATATATTTTATACTAAATATTACTTATTTCAATATCATTTGTAAAAGCACCTATTCCTAAACCTATCTTGCCTTTGTCTTAAACAATCCAACTTTCAAAGTTATCCATTACTTCACGTTCTTAATGCTAAGCTATATGATGCAAATACACAGGAAAATCGATAGCGATAAAACGCAGCATGTGAAGGAAACAACTAGAGTAACAATCTAATAGAAGAAGAAACTTCAGTTGAAAAAACAGTGTAAAAACTATTAGGTATGACTTGGTCAAATATCTAAGAAAAACCATGTAATTTCTTTCTTAGCTCTTACTGACAACAGCAGATAAATTGCAGTGTCCACTGAAATATAAATAGAGTACTATGTTATCTGTATTAGTGAATAAATTCAAAATTCAAAATATATTCCAATATTCATCATCTTCACATATCCTATATACATCCAGAGTTTCCAACCTACTCCCCTTTTTACCATCATACAATTCCATCTACTGATTTATACAATCAACTTTGTAAAAATAAGCAAAACAACATTACTAAATAATCTTTAAACTATCATCTTACAAATCTACTAAAAATGTGAGTACTTTTCAAGAACGGTTTCGAAAATATTTTTCACTACAATACAAATGATTTTGACAAAATGCAATAATATGATTCATATATCCTTTCATTCAATATGTCATTCATTTCAAATGTTAATATTATGTTGCTTTATCTTGCAAATAATATAAATAATTACTAGACTTTTAAGTGAATCTATCCTAAATTTATGCATACTTATAAACTTTCATGTTTACTATATCCTTAAGTAAAATCAAATGTAATAATATGTCTTCCATAAATGCATTCATCCATTAAAAAAATATTAAATTGCAAGCAATAAAATGAAATAAAATATTTAAGCAAAATATATAATAATATTAACGATTTTACCAAGTGATCAATATAATTATGCAGTCCACATATCGGTGACCTCTTTTGGTTCAGCTATACATGAACAAATTATAATTTAACCCATCAAAATTATTATTCTATAAAGTATGTTTTTAACTTTCATAAGATTATTCAAATATTAATCTATTCTATAATATTAAGCTAGGAAACAAATATCTACATTAGTTTAAATCTTAAGAAATAAAGAAATAAAAAAACAGTATTTTAAAATATTAATGTTAAGTTTTTTTAAAATAAATTATCAATATATATATATATATATTGAAGCAGTCGGATCTGAGTTCGATCCTAGCTTTATGTTATTTACCCTAATACTAACCTTAAATTTCCGATGCAATGGGGCTTTATACGTTCAATCCACGCTAATTTCCATAATGAATAACTTGTTTCAAATATGTAGTAAAATTAATTAGTTTAAATTGATCAATTCTCTAAATAAATTCATGAGAAAATATTCATGAATTTATATATATTAAATTGCGTGGATTGTGCGTATATACTTGTAAATATTAAAAATATATAATTGTTCGAAAGTTTCATTGCGTCGGGAATACTTGTTTTTTTTTACTTTTAAATAATTTGTTAAAGTGTTGTTGATAAAAAACTACATTCTTTCGATAAGCTCTCAAATTCTCAAAAACAACAGTAAAGTTTTATTAATTGGAAAAAGATAAGAATTCAATTTCTAATTAAAATCATTTCAGATTTTAAGAATTCATTTTCTAATTAGGAAAGGAATTCAAAAATTAGTTTGAAAGCCTTATCGAGGGAATGTATTTGAAAACAACTAATGGATAATAAAATGAGCGCTAGCCTTAAGGCATCTGGACAATATATATATAGCCCTGAAAAGTGAGGAGAAAAAGGCTAGCTTTGTTGTAGAGCAGTGCAGTGAACTCTGTGCATATAAAAATTGTATTTCATCATGATAGAGGGCTAGTATGGCAGGGATCTGGCTGTGGTTCCTAAAGTCCCTAGAAATCTTCGATGGAGCTGCTGAATCTTTTCCAGACCGATCATTCTGCTAAAATTATGGAGGCTACTAAAATGCTGTTCCAATAATCAATCAATGGTGCCTACGTTTTTAACAACCTGGAGGTGTAACTTAAGGACCAGCACGGAAGGGGTAATATATGTTTCTATAATGGACGTTAAACTTTCTGGCCAGTTCGAACTTTATTTTACACTCCTCCTTATTAAGAGCTCTTTTATTCTTTAATGTAAAATCTTTGTAACACCTTTTATTTATAAAATGCTACTGTAAATCTATAGCGTAATTCTTTAAATCTCTAGTCTTTAAACCTTTTCTTTTCTTACCTGGCAGTTTGTTTAATATATATATATATTAGTGTGCTTTATTAATGTCGTATTTAAAAATTATATGCCAATAATCTTTCGACTCGATGAGCTCCTTGATTCCATTTGCCTCACGCAAATAATATAGCATTAATTTCAAATAGTAATTCTCGCCCATTAGAGCTAAATTTATAAGTTCTATTAATCATCGAGTCAAAGGAAAATATTACATGTTTACTATTTTTACATTTAGCTAATAATAAATTATTAGCTCAATTTTTCACCTATGTCCCCAGCTCCTATCTAAGTTATAAGTATTTATATATATTCACATAATGTTAAATGATTTTCTTGTTCCACTAATATTTATTTATGCAAATATAATCTTAAATGTCTTTATTGCAAAAAGGGTCGATAAAGGGTTAAAGGTATTTTAATTCCACTTTTGTTATTTTATATTAATATTCAGGAAGGGCACGATATTAGGGCATAATTAATATAGTTTATAAATGTTTTAAAATAGTTCGATAAAAGTTCGTTTGACTTTAATTAATTGGTCAAGTCATCACGTAGAGCATTCTACATGGGTTTTATTTTTCAACGATGACTATCAAGTCATCATCATCAAACGTTGCTGACGTAGGGCCATCTTCCGCTCCGTTAGGCTGGTCGGTGATCATATTATCTTATTTAAATTTCTCGAGGAAGAAAGTACTTCCTTTCTGATTCATTAGTCAAAGGGCGTAAGACTTGCCAAATGCAAGCCGCCATAGGACTTCGATCATCGACTAGCGATCATCTTTCAATTTTACTCTCTGCCTTGTAATTCGTCAGTACCATTGCATCTTGTTCCGGTAAAACTTGCTCCGTGCTCGTAATTCGTGATGAAGTGATTTAAATTAAAGTCGAACCAATTCTCAAATATATTTAGTTTAAATCAGTTTTCAAATCAAGATTAAAGTTATGCCTTAAAATACGTTTTGCTCTTCATGAATAGATTTCCGAATGTGAAAATAAATCTCACATTCCACCGTAATAAAATTAGAACAATCATTTCCATTTTTAATGAATACCTTTATCTGCCTTTATATTTCTCGTTGGGGGCATAGACATAGAATCCCATGTTGTGTAATACTTGTTGGCATATGATAAGGACCGCCACTCTTATTATATTTATCAATTCTTTTAAAGACTAGAGGTAATTAATGCATTCTATATTTTGATTGAAACAAAACAAATTATTCTTATTAAATATTTTCTAACATACTTGGTTTCTTAGTTCATCATTCTTTTTATAATTATTTAAATGTTAATACTCACTGTCTGTGTTGGCAACCCGAACATACATATGATTTGATTTAAAAAGTATTCAAAGTAATTAATTATTAGATATTCGTGTCAGTGAAAGGGTCTCTAGTCCTCACTAACCGTTGAGCTAGTTCTTGGCGCATGGCACTGTGCCGTCGATTTCTGCTATCTGAGCTGTTGAGTTGGGTTTGAATTCGGTTTTGGTTAAGCTGAGTTAGAATCCGATTTGACTTGCGGTGGTGGTGGGTTTCGACCGGTACAATATATATATATATATATATATATATATATATTGTAACAGGAATGTACTTGCTGCATTCCATTTAAATTGAAGAAAGAAGGCCCCAAACATTGGGAAAGCCAAATATAATGGAATGTATCTTTATATATGATCTCAAATGAAAATAAACATATGAACTTTTGTAACAATAATCATTAGTTAACCAAGCCCCTAACTTTGAGACACCAAATGTAATGAATAATTAAATGAACATATTATGCTGACCACGTTGTGGTGTCCAAATGTAATGGAACATACTTTTACTCCATTATACCAATCATCAGTTAACTAGGATCAACAGTTTGTGGTTCCAAATGTAATGGACAATATATCATATAAACATATTATACCTCAAATGTAATGGAACATCAATATATGAAAAGAAAATAATGCTTCAAACATTGGATGATAAACGTAATGGAATATAAATAATCTAAATGAATCCAATTGTTGAGAAAGCCTAATATAATAAATTGTATGATTTAAATGAAGAAAGACAAAATTATCCCAGTTATATTTAAATAAATTGTTTATATGCCCTTCCAACTAGCTATACATGAAATAAATCTAAAATCATACAGAGCAATGAGATCTATCATTATAATTTATTTTCAAGGTTGATATGACTAACTAATCAAATATATATCAGAAACAAAGGGAATTCTATTAAATACAATATACACATCTATTATGTAAATTTATGTATATCTAAACATATCAATGAATAATAATATGTGTAAGTGGCCTAAAGACTAAACAATAAGTGAAATATGAAGTTATCCTCTATTAAATTGTGAATTCAATTAATTTCATAATGACTCTGGCATTAAAAGAAAAATAAGAATAAAATATTAATACTCTTTCAAATAAATTACAAAGGCATTACTTATAAAACAAATAGTACATCCTTTATTTTTATATTAGGGTTTAATTTTAGGTAATATCAATGTTTTAAATACAAACCCAAATAATAAATATACATATATACTTGCAATAAGTATATATATATATATATTAAATAGATAAAGACATATCTGTGCTTAACAAGTAAGTATTAATATAAATACAAATCCATATTTATACTTTTCAGATATTTAAAATAATAAAAAAAAAATTATATACAGCAAATATATATAAATTATTGTTTTGGTATGCATAAGAATCATTATATAAAGTTAAAAAAAAAATGGAAATAAATTAATAATAAAACAAATTTTTATAATAAAAATTTGCGAATATAAATTTACTTATTAAAATATACATAATAACTCATATGCAACCCAAACTTATAAGCCATATTTTAAGATTTTAAATTATTTAAGTGTTAATTTTGACACCTGTTAAACGTTTATTGCTGTTAGAAAACAAGACACTTGAATTGAATATTTATAAAACGTTATATTTTTATAATGAAAAATAAAAGTAAACAAAAATATCGATCTCAAAAATATATTTATATATCATTTATACATATAAAATTATTGACTATCTTTCAAAGTTCACATGTCCAGTTTTCCTTCAAAAGTCAACTTATTCCATTGTTTTATTTCTTTATCCGTTTAGTATTAGAATGCATTCTAGTTAAAGTGAAGAAACTATCACGTTAGAGAAAATTGTCAATTCTTGGATGTATGTATATTTTTATCCTTCTAAAATTTCTTTCCTTGAAAAATAAATAAATAATTTGAAATGTTGAATCCAATATATTAATTCTAGTTACCTCCAGATTATTATTAGATTGACCATTATAGATTCCAGATAGCTATGTCAAATTTCGGCTTCAAACACGATGAAATTCATGTTTTGAAATTTTCTTAGTTTTTCTTTTTAAACTGCCTTGGAATAAATGAAAGAAAATGGTGCAGCCTCTTGGCTGCGATATATCTCTATTAGCCTGTCATGATTTATGTATTTACCATAGAAATCTATCTTATTTCAATATTCTGAAGAATGGTAATTTCAAAGAAACAAAGTACAACAAATTTTTATCCTTTTGTTTTTTAATCACTATCCTAATAATAATAATGGCTTTTTTTGTTGTTGTTGCTGTTGTTCCACGTGCTAGCAAATGCTGTTTTTAAAACCATTGTTAGACATGTTTTATTTTAAACAATTAACATTTAAAAAAAATAAAATATCAAGCATATATATAAAAAATATTAAATTGAAAATTTATTTGACAGCTTTAAAAATATACATAAATAATAATATTGCATTATTTTAATAATCACTGCAAATAAAATATTTTTTTTATATAATCAACAATTTATATGTCCATTTATTTATAATAATTAAATATTCATAACGGTGTACCATCAACATATAAATAAAATAATAACTTCAAACAATAACTATACCTAATAACCATAAACAATAATAATACTTCATATGTAAACATCAACTCAAAGAGATTTTTTTTAATAACAAATGACAATTTTTAAAATATAGATAGACTTATCGATATTTACAATATATATATAAATAAAGTTTAAATTTATGAAAAGTTCTCCTCGGCTCCCACACAGAAAAAAAAAATACACTGGAGTGAAAATAAACTCACGGTCTCTATGCAACACTTTTCAAGTCTTTGTACAATGTTTCCCCTCTCTTCCATTTTCAACAGGCATAGATTTATAAAACATAATTATAAAATTGTTCGAAATCCAAGTAAAACATTGTCAATCTTGAATTATAAAGATATTCATAACAATCTTTTTTCTGTATATCTTTTCAAGTTGATTGTTTATCAGAAGAAACAATTTATCCACTGTTTGCGAATAAAAATTATTTCCGGTAACGTATTTCCAGTTTCTTATGGCGGTTACAGATGCATCAAATCTGGTATATGTAACCCAAGCTTGTATTTTTTTTTATATTTCCAATAAAATAACATATTATAACTTATTTAATATTTTTCCAGTTATATATTGATTAGTAATGTAAATAAACATTCCATTTCTAAATATTTGTGGTTTATTTGTCATGAACATTATATAATTTAATAAAACATTTTATTTTTCTTCAAATAGCTACAGCAATGGAGATTCCTTTACTATTACAGGAGATTCAAATTATGTATCCAATATTGATTAATTATATTTCAGTTTTTTTTTTAAAAAAAAAACCTTGTTGTATCACAAGTCCATGTGTTAATTTTAAAGACAAATTATTATACTAAAATTGCAATCTTATTTATAATAATTAAAAAAACGTTTTAAATAATATATAATATCGATTAATCTATGTCTTGTCAATTTAAATGCACAGCGTACTATTTTATATGTATAATTTATATCAGAATACTGCCTTTTCAAAATTGGGTACTTGGATATTAATCTTGCAATACACTATTAGACCTGATGTTTTTCACATTTACATCAATCTGCTGATAACTATAAATCTTGTGATCTGACCCAAATACCGTGTAAATAGATCTTTTATACGATATTTTTGGCCAGATTTTTTGTGCAAAAAGTAACTTGTACATACTTCATCTTGTACATGGTATTTTCGCAAAATTTACAAAGTTATCGGCAGGTTGACACAAATACAAAAAGATACAGAGAATCTAATAGAACGTTGCAGGACTAAAATTTACACACATTAAAAGTTCTAAACATATGTATGATTTGCAGCAGTAATATTCAAACATTTTAAACCATAAATTTTATATCTTAAAAGGGTACTTGGGTATTATTGCTGCAACCAAGGAAAGAGAGGAAGACTTTTCACATTCGTATCAATACACTGCTAACTTTTTAATGTTATG
Source organism: Epiperipatus broadwayi (assembly GCA_028023455.1). Taxonomy (NCBI): domain Eukaryota; kingdom Metazoa; phylum Onychophora; class Udeonychophora; order Euonychophora; family Peripatidae; genus Epiperipatus; species Epiperipatus broadwayi. The sequence continues at coordinate 433,645 of JAQFVV010006673.1, read as the reverse complement.
ATTTTAGCAACATCAAACATTACAAAGTTAGCAATGCTTTGATAGGAATGTGAAAAGTCCTCCTTTCTTTCCTTGGTTGCAAGAATAATACCCAATAGTTTTAGAAAAATACACAAAAAATAATTTTATAGGAAATATACACGTACTTCTATGCAATGTAGACGGACGCAAACAATCAAATTTGACGGATGCAAAGAAACACATTTAGTAATTATCTTCCATCAGTTTAAAAATTTTTTTTTAGTAATGAAGGCATACTGGATCCATTTTTCTGTACAAAATTAACACAACACAAATATATATTTTTAAAAGTAAAAAAAAAAAAAATCTATGAAAGAAACATAAGCAGACGATGCTTGAACGCTAAATTTAATCGAATGATTTTAAACCAAGAAAAATACCGAAATTTGTACAAATAGTTTTTAAAATCACATTACAAAACATTCAACAAGAGGCTACTTACTGTCTGAAATAGAGTATTGTGGTTTACAAAACCCTTAATTACTAAAGGAATTCTTACATATAAAATGTTATTATCAGCCCCCTCCTACTTCTCCGAAATGTTTATAGAGCACGTGATTGTGCAGTACATGCTAAAAAATGGAATCTTACCAAGCAATGTAAAACAAAGATAATTTATTTTTTGAAACGTTTGTTGTCCAAATAATAATAACAATGTCAGCGTATTTATTCAATTAGTAAAAGCAAAAAAAAAAAAAACAGTAAATTCCTGCAGCTCTTTGAGTAGAAAAGTCAACGTATTAATTAAATACGAAAAATAGAATAAGAACTCTAAATTGCAACACTACAATTGTTAGTTTTTCGACTGGATAAATAACTGGAAATTGCAGCAGTTGGTGAGTTGTTTTATAAACAAAATTAAAAATGTTTTTGATCTCAAAGCAAGTAAAAGAAAACCACAGTAATATCAAAGTCTACATATTAATTCAATTACTAATTAGAAAAATGGGTAATTGTAAATTGCAACACTTTGAGTATATGCTTTTTAGACTGGAAATTGTAAAAGCAGCAGCACTTTGAGCAAATCAAAAAGAAACAACAGCAGTAATAATAATCTAGTCACAGCAGTAAATATAAAGTGAACGTATTAATTCCATTAGTAATTCGAGAAATAACTGTACATTGTAACACTCTGATCAGATAGTCGTTAGACTAGCGAAATAACTATAAATTAAAGCACTTTGAGCAGATCAAAGGAAACAACAGTATTAATAAAGTCAACATTTTAATTCAGTTACTAAATAAAAAAATAAGTATTAATTTCAGTACTTGGATCAGATGGTTTTTAGACAGGGGGGACATTCCTTATGTCATTCATCATGGAAAAGAAGGTGTCATCATGTCTGTGTAAGCAGGAGTAAAAATTGTTTTTTATATGAAAGCAAATAAAAGGAAAAAAAAACATAAATAACAAATTCAACGCTTTACTTCAATTCGTAATTTTAAAAAAAACAATTAGGGAGATTGTATTAATATGATCAGATGGTTTTCAGACTTGAGAAATAATTATAAGTTGCAACATTTTGAACAGATAAAAGGAAGCAACAACAATATTTACAAAGTTAAAGTATTAATTTAATTCTTAAATAATGAAATATCAGTCAACGAATTATTTCAATTAGTAATTCCAAAAATTACTTTAAAATGTAGCACTTGTAGCAGATAAAAGGAAACAACGGAGTATTAACAAAATCAACATTTTAATTCAGTTACTAAATCAAAAATTAAGTGTTATTTTCAGTACTCTGATAAGATTGAATAAAAACTGAGAAGATGAAATTTAAAATGATCAAACAAAATTATAATAAGAACAAGGAGCAACTTTAAAATGTAAAAAACAAAATTTTCAATCACCAAATGTAATAATCCCCCCCCCCAAATGACACTAAGAAGTTTTGACACGTAAGAAATTGTGTTTTGTTGACACGTTTTGTGCACGTTCAAAAACACGTTTTTCGAGATGAAAAAAGCGTGTGTTTATTTCACGTTCGCAAGATTAAACGTTTTATCGCATATGTGAATAGTCGTCCTATCTATCCTAGGTTGCAGGAATAATACCCAAGTACCCTTAAAAGACTACATACTGGTGAAAATATATCTAATCAACTCCCCAATATTAACATTTCATACAATCACTACATTATAATTGTGTTTACCTAATATTGATTTATAAAAACAGATAAAATATACATGTATGCTTCTTTTGAATATAATCAGTAAGAGGAATTGATCGCGTTCAAACAATCAAATTGAAGAAAATAGATGTCTAATTAAAACAACTTTGCAAACCATAAAAACTATATTTTCTCTGCCCCTGTGAAAATAGATTGAATTAACTCCCCAATGTACATTACTTTACAATAAAACAATCAAATATATAAAATTTATTAAGCGTAAACAGATAATATTGTAATAATGTGAAAGCTAAAGCCTTCAACAAATACACCTAAAACATGCTAACGTGACAGCCAATAAGATAGAATAATAACATCACATGGAACTCCCAATTCTCAAACACATGTCAGAACTATTATCTGTTTACGCTTAATAAATTTTATATGTTTACATTTGTTAATATCATTTCATTAGATTTTTTAAAAAAAAAAAATGTTTCATAGTAAATCGGAAGATTTCGCGTTGTTGATTTATATATAATGTTTAGTGAATTAAATGTGAAGGTATTTAAGCTTCACACTCTTAGTTCAAAATGCTTGAGTCTGGCTTATTTATATATATATAATTGAGGCATAGATGAAGATGGGTTCATCTTTTTCATATAGTTCTGACTTGTGTTTGAGAATTGAGAGGTCCATGTGATGTCATTATTCTATCTTATTGGCTGTCACGTTAGCATGTTTAAGGCATATCTGTTGAAGGCTTTAGCTTTCACGTTATTAAATAAAAAAATCACTAAATTATAATTAAGGTAAAACTGTCTTATAGCAGACACAACTGTTCTCCCTCTATTTTTTTTTAAAAAGGAACTATATTTTATTTGTATTATGTAATTGTAGAGTATATCTAACTATATGTGTATTTTTTACTTGAAGGTTAATAAAAAAATTCAAAGAATACTTACATTTTTATGCATCAGTTTTGAGCTATGCATACTAGGAAATTTCCAAAAATGGTGGCATCTTTGTGCATACCCTTATATTCAAATTTCTGCAGGTGGGATAAAAACAAAGCTCTGGTTGTACCAAATTAGTAGTTTATATTACAATTTAGTGTGTCTAAGGCCATAGTCCATGTCAACAAAGTTGATTTGATTGAAGATGACAGAGTGAAGATATATACAATTATCTAGACCACATATATTGCTATATGCATGACAGCTGTCAGTGATTATATGTGTACCTGTAAAAATGTGTTCTTGTAAGAGCAGTTTCAGAGTGGCAGCTGATTTATCTTCAATTTCTGTTAAAAAACACTTTCTTCACCCTCTCTCTATTCCATCGAACATCCAATGACCTTCTCTCATTGCCCTCTATGGCATTTTCAGTGAAAGAAATACGAATCATTTTCTCTATTCGCGGTTCGCCATTGTCATCAAATCCGCCGACAAGTTCTGGATTTCTGTCTGAATATGTAGCACAATCTTCATGGCAAAAATGACACTAGTCTATGACCACTCATTCATTAACATCAGTCTCACAAACAATAAAGTGCATTGGCAAATTATTTTAAGTTTTGCCATATGGGAACATTAATTTATAATAGTTTGTAACCTAGCTCAAAATTGCACATAAAAATGTAGTTTTTTTTTTTTATTATTATTATTAGCCTTCATGTAAAAGATACATTTGTACTTAGTTATACTTTACCAGTACATAGTAGAATAAAATATAGTTATTTTTTTTAAATAAATGCATATTCCTGCAGATAGGATAAAAACAAAATGTAGTTCAAAAGGTGAAAAGTTGTGACTGCTAAAAGTCAGTTATACCCCATTTTTTTGTAAATAAAACTAACAAGCATAGGTAAAATGTACACTACTTAAACTGTAATAAATAACAAGAATTAATCGCGTGTAAAAAAAAAAAATTCAAATTTCACATTACCACAGAAAATGGACACACCAAGTGGAAATTTTGCACCAAAATGCTTGCAATGTGTGTCAAGCTCTTTTCCAGAAAAATACTAAGAAACTGAATTTTTTTTTAAAAAAAAAAAGTAAACAAAACAAAAACAATAATTTGTAAGGATAATGAAATATAAATTATAAGAGTTTTATTACCATTTTTAAGTGGTGGGGGGGAGTGGAAAAAAATATGCATCAACCTATACTTTTTTATGTAAATTCATAAAACAAAACAAAGAATTCTCAACAAGAAAGAAATTCTAACAATTTCATTACCGATTTTCATGTAGGTGGAAAAAAAAAAGTTTAGATAAATATTAATCAACCTTTTTTGTAAATACACACAACAAAACAAAAAAAATAAACAAATCAAATACTTCTGAATAGTAAAGATATATAAATTATAAGACTTTTATTAATTACCGACACACAGGCAGAAAAAATTGTAAAAAAATTATCCATCAACATATACTGTTTAGTAAATACACCAAACAGAACAATAAAGCAATGAAGATATTCAATTCGGTAGAGGGTAGCTTCCAAATTATCATCATTTTGGACTATTTCCAAATACAAAGCACACACGCATATTACTTGTGAAATTATGAAAACAAAATCAAAATACTAAAAATATTTACACTCATTAAAGTTAAATCAAATGATCTGAATGGAAAAAAAAGAATAATAATCAAAATATGTTTTCCAAAAAAATAAAGAAACAAACAGGATGTTTTCCAAGCATGTTTTGAAAAAGACAATGTTTTTGAAAGTGGCAACTATAAATTAAGCAAATTAATAACAATCAAAGTATATTTTGAAAAAGAAATCACTGAAAATTATAAATAATGCAAAATAATAACAATAAAACATGTTTTTAAAAACGTAAATAATCTTTTCAGACCTTTTTCAATATACATTGCATGCTTTATTTTCTTTCAATTTGATATCATCACAAGAGAACAGCAGATGTGAAAAGTCTCTTATCTCTTCTATGTTGCAGGATTAATACTCAAGTACCGAAAATTATGTCTTTCTTCAATAAATTAGTTATAATAACACTAAATATACTTTTAGAATATAGATGTTCACATTTCCAAAATATATTATATGAAACGTTATTAAAATTCTTAAGTTAATTCAATGTGAATATATCATGGCTAAGTCTTTGGTATTTGACCATCCTTCTTCCGACTTTAATAAGCTAAATTTGTGTTCCCTAAATTAGTGACTTGGTTTGAATTAATCTTTTGGGTAGATTTTCAAATAGAGAATAGTAGGTTTTTTTTTCTATTCACACTTTATGATGCCACAGTAATTAATCCTTGACTTTTAAAAAAACTTTAGTGAAAAATAATATTATTTAAAATTTTAACTTTATAATTTTTTTTTTTACGAATCCTTGTTATATTACTCAACTTGTTGTAACATAACTTAACTTGTAATTATCCGTTATTATCCCTTATTATCCATCTAGATATTAATGATTTATCTATTTATACAGTTTCTATCCAGCAATCCTATTGTATGAATAAAGCTAGACAAGGTGATTCATTCACATATATGTTGAATTTTATAATTTTAAAAAGTAAAAAAAAATTATGAATCATCACTTAATAAAAATTATTAACTGAAATATTTAATTTTAATAAATATTCATAACATTATTCATGCAATTTTAAATATATTAAATGATGTATAAACACCAATTCTTAATAAAATATTAAATTTAATGTATCAACTTTTATTCACTTTCCTAATTGAAATATTGTTTACAAACTAATTCAAAATATTGTCTTTAATACATTAACTGCCAATATTTATTAGACTAACTTGACATTTTATATTCATATATAAACAGAAGCCTGTAAGTATACAAAATAATAATAAAGATCAATCCAACCTGTTTATGTCTAGATTGCTTTCTTACATCTAGAGGCAAGCTCTCCACACTAAAATCTACTGGGTAAAGGGTGTTGCCTAGCATCCAAATTTTGCCTCATTTGTCAATTGAGTTCCTCATTAACTGCTTTGATTTTTCTCGTCCAACTTGCATGACTTCTTTCATTGTTTTTGTCTACAGCTGATGGGATGGTATTCACATTCATACTTAACCATAATTTTTTTTAAATGCACATATGTTGGATCCAAAATGTTTTAACTTTTGTAAACTGTATTTAACAAGATATTATGACATTCAGATGATTGTTATCAATTACAGACATCTGACTCTCATTCCTGTAATTATTATAATTACATGTTTATCTCATTATCACAAATTGTAGTTTTTGGCTGTAATTACAATTTAATCTTTATTCTATCCTTATAACTTCTAATTATTTTTAGTTCAGTATTTAAAAGATAAATCTTGTAATTCTACAATGCTTTTTTATTAATTTAATATCACTTTATATGTATGTGCATGTACCCACACACATACATATCATTACATTCTCCAATTTTGGAGATCAGTTTTTAATCTTTAACCTTAATATATAGTTGCTGATTTACAAGCAGACATATAGTACTTTTCTAGAATGAAACTATATATTAAGGACTTTAATTTTAATGTTTAATATTTTAGAAAGCCTTACAAATGTGTTTTTATAAAGTAAATAGCTGCAGTATAATCTTATTATTATACATTTATTAAAATGGGCTTTGGTTTTAAGGGCCACCCCATTACTCTTGTTTCAGATAGCTCACTTTTTTAAAAGGGTTCAGATTGATTCATAAGATGCTCCAATCACCCAAACTGAATGTTCACTGACCTTAAGATAGCAAGTCACCCAACCCATAGGAACTGAGTGCTTGGTACTGAATCCCATGAGTAACTTCACATTTGGGCTGCATCTCTTACTTATTTTATGTAGCACCATAGTCTCAGAAGTTTTGCAACAAATTTACACTTCACCCCCCCATAATATTATTTGTTCACCATTGATCTGAACCTCAGATCTAGCTTATATTATGCAATCTGCATAAAGAGCACATTTGTTGCTCATTAAGTAATAATAAATCATTAGTTATATTAGTTATCATTCTCATATGATTTGACTATTACCAAACCTTGTAGACATGGCATACCATAACTGAGGCATGAATAGAATGTAGAATAAACTTGTACTAAACATTAACTTGTAATAACCTCATTTTAATTAAAGTGTGCAAAAGATGAAAACTTGTAATATGAAATCCTTTTATCACTATAAACATGTGTGTATAAATTTCAATACACTCTTATAGTTGTATTGTTTATCATATATTTTATAATTAAATATTTAAAAACTCAAAGATGTTTAGTGTATTATTTTTAATTTATTACCAATTCTTCTCCAAATCTAGTATTAATTTAATATTAGTCATTAATATTGAGGATGCATATGTACCAGCAGATATACTTGCTTCATGTTGCTGTGTTTGAAACTATCTCCTGGCATCAAAAATATTTATTAATAAAGTCAACACACATATGTTAAATATTGGTGCATGTGTGCAATGATGGTAGATAAATGGTTATAGTAAAATTTTACTTCATATTTAGACTTAGCTATCTTAAATAAAATAATTATATAAGTGATGTATTAGAAAAGTTTCAGCTGATTTATAAAGGTTTAAAATCATTATAAATATTTACAAATGTTAAAAAATGAAGATACAATGGGAAAGTGGTTCGAAATACATTAAGTAAAGTAAAATGTGTGCTGTATCCCTAGAGCCATCCCAAAATAGTTGCAGTTTATCACCTTGTAGAGGAAATGCATTGTACCAAGAAATATGTATACAATGCATGGCAGGACTGAGTGGTGACTTAAAGTAGGAGATGCACTTAAATAACATCATCAATTAAATTCCTCAAATGTGATGGAGGCAAAAACTGAGAAATATAAGGAGAGAAAACCCCATTGTTAGATTAGTATTAATTTAATAATTCTTCAACCTAGCCTTATGAGAGCAGCATCCACAAATTTTATATTAAAGTATATTGAGAACTAGAGTGAAAGAACTATTATTGAAATACTTAAATTTTGTACTCATTTCAATGTGCACATTACCTGCAAAAATGGTCAAGTAAGTGGCATCAACTTCTCCAGATCATAAATGACATGCATTCAGGCATCCAAACTGTTCCAGGGACTTATGTAAGGAGAGAAACTGTCCTCATTGCTATCACCTGTACTTTCCTCAAGAATCTGCTCGTTTATTGTCAAGAAGCCCACCAGAATGCTGATAAGTGTTTACTATTGGATTATTACAAATTTTTAAACTGTACCTAAATCTATAAGTCTTGTTGTGGGTCTAAACCTAGATAATCTTAAGTTAAATAACCTCAGTAACATTTATTTTCTTGATTTTAATGCCACTATGTAATTTATTATTTTGGTGATAATCGACTTGTTGCTAACAGAGTTATCATGTTTTTATATAAATGTGTTTATATATTCATAAATAAATTGTAACTTAAATGATGAGAGATCTATAATTAATTATAAATGTTATTTATGCTTCTCTCCTGGCTCTACCCAGACCCCAAGGGACTGTCTGAGTTAGACAGACACCAAAGTATTATTAGTTCTAAGAATCATTGAGAAATCAATAAATGAAAATCCGTGATAAATGTATAAGTTGTCTAAAATAGATCCCCTCCCCCACCATGATAAAGAATAAGTAATTTATTTGGGTCAAATTATGTATTTGGATGATGAGAAATATTTCATTATAAATTTAATTCTTAAATTCCACAAAAATGCCATAAATATGTACCATTAATAAACAATGTGTAAATCTGTAATCTGACAACGAACTAAGTTAATTTCTTGATTTCTCATGCCTGTTGGGCAATACTTAGTGTAATAGATATATAATAAAATGGAAAGAAACAATATCTAAAAAAAATCAAATAATATTACGTAGTAAAAAGAAATCATAAATTGTTTATCCAAATATATGTGTAACGTGATCTTGGATGAATATTGATTTTGTAAATAAAAGCTTGTTTTTGCTTAAGGTCCGATAAAAATGTCTATTGCATATAAAATAACAACAATCCTCATATATATATATATATATATATAAGGACATATTTTTCCGGTTCATTCATGTTAAAAAATTAAATATTGATATACCGATGTTTCGACTTGATCACACAAGTCATCCACTGGTGATAAAAGATAGAAATACAGTTGTAGAGGCACTACAATCACTGATTTGAAAAAAAATATAAAGTTCAACCAATAGCAAAAATGTTAAATTAAAAATTTTTTAAAAAAAAAATATTTCCAAATAGGAGGAAGTTTGCATGTATCATCTCACTTATTGATAAAATCTTGCCTTTTAAGTATATCATTGGCTTCTCTAATTTTGCACTGGTAGAGATTATAACATCTGGATATGATCCTGCTTCTAGAGAAATCAATTTTATGACCTGAATCTATGGTATGGAGTGAGAGTTCTGATGATGATGAGTGTTGTTTAACTGCATTAGCATGCTAATCTTTCCTAACACTGATGTGATGATTACTCATGGTTATGTAAGAAGCTTTACAATTTTCACATGAGATTTGATAAATACCATGAGATTCAAGATGTATTGAATCCTTAGGTTTGGTTATTATATTGCTGATCTTTTGATGAGTGGAAAATGCTATATCTATATTATAGCGTTTTAATATGCGTGCAATATGTCTGTAGTTCCTTGTACTTATACGACACAAATCCTAATAGCTGATTTATTATCTTTTTGTTTCCTATTTTGTAAATATTGGGCCTGAAAGAAGGCATTTTTATAAATTTATAATTAATACTATTTTCTAATAAAACACTATTAATATGATTTATTTCTTCTTACAGATGTGACTTATCTGGAAGGTTAGTTGCTCTATTTAAAAGCGTTTTGGCTACAGAAACTATCTGAGTTGGGTGGTGATGAGAATGGAAATGTAAATATCTGTCCATGTGTGTATTCTTTCTGTAAATCAAAAAAGATAAACTATTTGGTGTTCTGGTGTCTAAAACATCAAGAAAAGGAAGTTTTCCTTCAGACTCTGTCTCCATTGTAAATTTAATATGAGGATCCATATTATTTAAATGTTAGAAAAATCATTAAATTTATTTTTTCCATGGTGCCATATGACAAAAGTGTCATCTACATATCTGAGCCAAATGAAAGGTTTGAAAAATGATGATTCTAAAGCACCAGTTTCTATATTTTCCATGAATAAATCAGCTATTATTCCTCAGATAGGTGAGCCCATAAAAGTACCAAAAACTTGTCTGTAATGGTGTTCATTTTATACAAAATATATGTTCAAGAGGCAATATTCAGTCAAAGCAATAATATGGACTGATAAATTGCAACGTTGTGAAATTATATTTAAAGCTTCATCAATTGTAATGTCTCTAAACAAAGATAAGGCATCAAAACTGACCAGAATGTCATTAGTATTAATTTTTAAATTTTTTAAAAGAGAAATAAAATAAAAAGAGTTTATAATACATGATTTAATAGATGAAATTGTACGTTTAATGAAATCCGATAAACATCTAGCTAAAATATGAGTTGGAGATCCTATTGCCCTTGCTATTGGACGAAGAGAGGTATCCGGTTTGTGAATTTTTGGAAGTTCATAAAATTTTGGACAGACACAAGATTTTTCATGGGGGATTATTTTATTTTCTATCTCTGTTTCAATAGGCGATTTATTAATAATGGCTTTTATTATTTTTTTCCAAATACATAGTATCATCTCTTTTTGATAGTTTGTAAGTTTTATCATTAAGCACATCTAAAATTTTAATATGGTAAATGTCACGATTTAAATCAAGTGTAGCATTATATTTATTAGCTGGAAGTACACAATTGATTTGTCAAATTTATATTATTTAATGCTTCTCTTTCTTTTTTTTTGAAATATTATTTTGGAAGCTTAGCTTTTTTTAAAAAAAAATATTTCAAATCTCGGCTCTAGCGAAATCAGCCGATGAAAAATCTATTTTATCGACAGCTGATTCAATATTACAAACAATTTTCTCAATAGGTATTCAGGAAGGCATTAAATGTTGTAATTTTGCTTTAAAACCTTCCCGAATACCTTTTGAGATAATTGTTTTTAATGATGAATCAGCTCTCGATAAAATAGATTTTTCACCGGCTGATTTGGCTAGAGCCGAGATTAGTAATATTTTTAAAAAAGCTAAGATTGCTAAAAATAATATTTCAAAGAAAGAAAGACAAGCATTAAGTAATATTATTTTCAGCTGATAAAGGTAATGCCACAGTTATTATGGATCGTGTCATTTTCAATAATAAAAATTTAGATCTGCTTAATGATAAAACTTATAAACTATCAAAAAGAGATCATACTACGTATTTGGAAAAAACAACAAAAGCCATTATTAACAAATCACCTATTGAAACATAGATAAAAAATAAAATAATCGTTCATGAAAAATCATGTGTCTGTCCAAAATTTTATGGACATCCAAAAATTCACAAACCAGATATCCCACTTCGTCCAACAGTAAGCAGCAATATGATCTCCAACTCATATTTTAGCAAGACATTTATCGGATTTCATTAAACATACAATCCCATGTATTAAATCATATATTAAAAACACTTTTCATTTTATTTCTGTTTAAAAAAAATTTTAAGTTAATGCTAATGACAAACTGATCAGTTTTGATGCAGTGTTTTGTTTAGAAACATTCCAATTGATGATGTTTTAAATATAATTTCACAACGTTGCAATTTACCAGACCAAATTATTGATTTGATTAAACATTGTCTCTTGACACAAATTTATATACAATGGATAGCATTAGAAAAATGTCTTTGGTAATCCTATGGGCTCACCTCTCTCAGAAGTAATAGTTGATTTATTCATATAAAATATAGAAACTCGTGCATTAGAATCATCATCCTTAATATCTCTCATATCGCACAAATACATAGCTGACACTTTTGCATATGGAAACATGGAAATAATAAATTAGATGATTTTTTTTTACATCTAAATAATATGCATACTCATTTTAAATTTACAATGTAGACAGAATCTGATGGAAAATTCCCGTTTCTTGACGTTCTAGTCACCAGAACACCAAATAGTTTATCTTTTTCGATTTACAGAAAGAATACATACATGGACAGATATTTACATTGTCATTCTCATCATCACCCAACTCAGATAGTTTCTGTATCCAAAACTCTTTTAAATAGAGCAATTAACCTTTCAGATAAGTCACATCTGAAAGAAGTAATAAATCATATTAATAGTGTTTTATTAGCAAATAGTTCTAATTATAAATTTATAAAAAAAGCCTTATTTCAAGCTCAAAATGAACAAAATAGGAAACAAAAGGATGATAAACCAACTGTTAGGATTTGTGTTCCATATATATAAAAATATACAGACAGTATTAGACGTATATTAGGACGTAATATAGATACAGCATTTTTTACTCATCAAAAGATCAGCAATATAATAAACAAACCTAAGGATTCAATACCTCTTGAATCTCTTGGCGTTTAACAAATCACATGTGAAAATTATAAAGCTTCTTACATAGTTATGAGTAATCATTGCACCAATGTTATGAGAGATGAGCATGTTAATACAGAACTTTCATTCCATAAAATAGATTCAAGTCATAAAATTATTTTTTCTAGTACCAGGATCATATCCAGATGTGATAATCTCTACCAGTACAAAATTAAAGAAGCCAATGAAATACATAAAAGGCCAGATTGTATCAATAAGTGAGATGATACATTTAAAACTTCCTCCTATTTGGAAAGATTTTTTTAAAAAAACATTCTTAGTTTAACATTTTTGCTATTGGTAGATCTTTAATGTTTTTTTTTTTTTTTACAAATCAGTGTATGCAGTGCCTCTACAACCATATTTCTACCTTTTATCACCCAGTGGATGACTTGTTTAATGAAGTCAAAATGTCAGTATATCAATATTAAAAATTTTTAACATGGATGAACCCGCAAAATATGTCTTTTATATATGCAAACCATGAAAATCATATATATATATATACACTTGTTTTGGAGGTTTTAGTAAAGCTCTATCTATTGATCATTAATACAAATGATAGCAGGTTTTACGTATATAAGACTTGTCTTTGTTTTTCATAAATGTACCTTTAAAGTTTTCTTGCAATGATATAGATTGTAGAAGCTTTGACTATGTGTAGAAACTGAACAGATATCAGACACATATAGCTATCTGGTTGGTAGGCTGAGTTTGAAGACATTAACGTGTCTAAAAAATTCATGCTTGCAATATGATAGAACCATTTTGCATAAACGCTTGGAGTTAATGTTTAGGTCTAGTTTCTAACTACTGTCCTTCACTGATGAGAGCAAATCAGCTTCTAATCAGCTGATCTGAGGGTGGAGCAAAATGAAAGAGACAGTGAATATTGAATCTGATGTTTATGTAAACAGAATATGCTTGTTTTGGAGGTTTTGGTAAAGCTCTATCTATTGATCATTAATTCAAGTGATAGCAGGTTTTACGTATATAAAACTTGTGTTTGTTTTTCATAAATGTACCTTTAAAGTTTTCTTGCAATGATATAGATTGCAGAAGCTTTGACTATGTGGAGAAACTGAACTGATATCAGACCCATATAGCCATCTGGTTGGTAGACTGAGTTTGAAGACATTAACATGTATAAAAAATTCATGTTTGCAAACTGATAGAAACATTTTGCATAAATGCTTAGAGGTAATGTTTAGGTCTAGTTTCTAAGTTCTGTCCTTCACTAGCAAATCAGCTTAAAATCAGCTGATCTGAGGGTGGAGCAAAATGAAAGAGACAGTGAATATTGACTCTGATGTTTATATAAACAGAATATGCTTGTTTTGGAGGTTTTGGTAAAGCTCCATCTATTGATCATCAATACAAGTAATAGCAGGTTTTACATATATAAAACTTGTGTTTGTTTTTCATAAATATACCTTTAAAGTTATCTTGCAATAATACAGATTGCAGAATCTTTGACTATGTGGATAAACTGAACTGATATCAGACCAAGATAGCTATCTGGTTGGGTAGGCTGAGTTTGAAGACATTAATGTGTCTAAAAAATTCATGCTTGTAAACTGATAGAAACGTTTTACTTAAACGTTTTTAGTTAATGTTTAGGTCTAGTTTCTAACTCCTGTCCTTCACTGATGAGAGCAAATCAGCTTGAAATCAGCTGATCTGAGGATGGAGCAAAATGAAAGAGACAGTGAATATTGATGCTGATGTTTATGTAAACAGAATATGCTTGTTTTGGAGGTTTTGGTAAAGCTTCATCTATTGATCATCAATACAAGCAATAGCAGGTTTTACGTATATAAAACTTGTGTTTGTTTTTCATAAATGTACCTTTAAAGTTTTCTTGCAATGATATAGATTGCAGAAGCTTTGACTATGTGGAGAAACTGAACTGATATCAGACCCATCTATCTGGTTTAGTAGGCTGAGTTTGAAGACATTAATGTGTCTAAAAAATTCTTGCTTGTAGACTGATAGAAAGGTTTTGCATAAACGGTTGGTGTTAATGTTTAGGTCTAGTTTCTAACTCCTGTCCTTTACTGATGACAGAAAATCAGCTTGAAATCAGCTGATATGAGACGGAACAAAATGAAAGAGACAGTGAATATTGACTCTGATGTTTATGTAAACAGAATATGCTTGTTTTGAAGGTTTTGGTAAAGCTCCATCTATTGATCATCAATACAAGTGATAGTAGGTTTTACGTATATAAAACTTGTGTTTGTTTTTCATAAATGTATCTTTAAAATTATCTTGCAATAATATAGATTGCAGAAGCTTTGACTATGTAGAGAAACTGAACTGATATCAGACCCATATAGCTCCCTGGTTTAGTAGGCTGAGTTTGAAGACATTAATGTGTCTAAACAATTCATGCTTGCAAAGTGATAAAAACATTTTGCATAAACACTCAGAGTTAATGTTTAGGTCTAGTTTCTAACTCCTGTCCTTCCCTGATTAGAGCAAATCAGCTTGAAATCAGGTGATCTGAGGGTGAACAAAAATGAAAAAGACAGTGAATATTGACTCTGACATTTATGTAAACAGAATATGCTCGTTTTATAGGTTTTGGTTAAGCTCCAAATATTGATCATCAATAAAAGTGATAGGAGGTTTCATGTATATAAAACTTGTGTTTGTTTTTCATAAATGTACCTTTAAAGTTTTCTTGCAATGATATAAGATTGCAGAAGCTTTGACTATGTGGAGAAACTGAACTGATATCAGAGCGATATAGCTATCTGGTTTGGTAGGCTGCGTTTGAACATCATGATGTTGATGAATGGTTTAATTATAAAAGTCGATGTCAATATTATTTTAATAACTACTATATAAAAATTTATAAAAAATTTGATCTTAAAATTACGTTTCTATATAATAAAAATGTAAATAGGAGAAAAAAATAGTAACTATGTCAATTTATCTAACATAGATATTTGATTTTCAACAAGAATATATTTTGAATTATGGTTCTAAATACGTTGGTGGTATGTGGGTGGATAGTAATTTAGAGTTAAAAGCTGCTGTTGAACATTCTTTTAGTGTAATTAAATGTTCTCCTGAAGTATCAAAGGAATTAATACAAAAAGTTAACATTAAGAAATTTAAAAAAAGAGCTAATTGCAATTGGAATTTGCATATATTTAGATTTAAAAAGTTTATTCATGATAATGATCTTGTTTGTTTAAAAGAAGATAAGGGGTTGAGGTTATGCCTTATGTCAAAACTGATTACTACGATAAAGTTTTAATTCAAATGGAAAAGCTTAAATTTAAAAAGGTTGGAAAAATAAACATTGAAAATTTACGTGTAAAGTTTATTGATGATATTTTAAAAAAAGCTAAAAAGAATAAATATATAGATGCTCATATGTATTATCGTCTTTATCCATCTGCTGCAATTTGTCCTAGAATTTTTTCGAATATTAAACTACATAAACAAGATAAACCTTTAAGATTAATGATTGACTTTGGTGGATCATTTTACTATGAAACTTGTAGATTTGTAGAAACATTATTAAAAAATGTTCTTGGATTTGGAAAAAATACTATTAATTCATCATTTGATTTTGTAAAGAAAATTCAAAATATTAATATTAATAATAATGATAGTATTTGTACATTTGATATATGTGAGATGTACGGTTCAATAGATAGATTAAAATCTATAAAAATTATATTAGATGCTTTAATGTTAAAAAAAGTTGATGTTAAAAAAGTAAAATTTGCAAATGATGTATTATATTTTATTGATAAAAATATATATGCTATGTTTAATGAAAATTATTATAAAATGGATTATGGATGGCCTATGGGACTTCCTGTAGTTTCACAAATATGTAGTTTTGTATTATCAAGATATGAAGATATAATTCTTAATAATATATATTGCCAAGGTATTAAAATTTATTACAGGTATGTTGATGATGTTTTTGTTTGTGAAAGTTTA
Organism: Epiperipatus broadwayi; assembly: GCA_028023455.1. Classification (NCBI taxonomy): domain Eukaryota; kingdom Metazoa; phylum Onychophora; class Udeonychophora; order Euonychophora; family Peripatidae; genus Epiperipatus; species Epiperipatus broadwayi. Next base: position 417,037 of record JAQFVV010006673.1, on the reverse strand, counting down.
GACATTATAAATGTATTATTCAATGAATTAAATAGTTTAGAAGGTTTAAAATGGAGTAAATCTTTTGAAGAAAAGATGTCAATTCAGTATTTAGATATTAAAGTTACCCGTAATAAAAATAAATTAGATTATTGTATGGTAATAAAATATATTGAAAAAAGAGGATATATTCCTTGGTATTCGAATGTGCCAATAGCACATAAATTATCCGGTTTAAAATCATTTTTATTTAGGAATAATAAATTATGTAAATATAGTTCTGATAAAATAAGTAACATAAATGTATTTATTATGGATTTGTTAAATGTTGGATATGATCATAAATTAATTTATAATATTATTACTAAGTTTAATAATAATAGAAATATTTTAGATGCTATAGATATTGATAAGATAAAATATACTTGGATATCAATACCATTTATTTGTAATGAACAAGTGAAATTTATAAAACAGATATATAAAAATATATGTCGAGTTGCATTTTATACTACTCCTAATTTAAATAGATTAATAAATAATTTAAAAAATAGGTGTAGTATTTTAAATCAAAGTTGTGCAATATATAAATGGCTATGTGTTTGTGGAAAGGCATATATTGGGTAATCTCGATGTACATTGGAGAAAAGATCAAAGGAGCATTTGTTGTTATATAAACGAGTGCAAAAATCAAGACAAGAGAATGTTAGAAATGATGATGTATCACCATCAGTATTTTTTGATCATAATGTAACATGTAATTATGGTTTTGATTTTAATTTTAATAAAGTTAAGATGGTAGTTTGGGATTTTATGAGCTATGACATATTACACTTACCATGTTTTTTGCCGGTAAGATTTCATCGAAGATTAGATATATGTTGTCATGGAAACTAAGACACTGGCATGACTAATCTATGGAAACGTTATTTTTTATCGTACTGATCCGCATGGTGACCCGCGAGATTTAAGTCGAGAGAGTATGTCAATTTTTTTCATTCTGTCTTTTGTAAGTACGCCGTTCATGGAGTCAGTACATACATTTTTTTTGTGCTTTTTTAGACTTTTGTGTTGAGATTTTCCAGAGATTTTTTTGATGTAAGTTGCTTAAAGTTGTATTATTTGATTAATACTACAATATTTTACTCTAATATTTTATGCTTTTCCATACTATTTTGTCCTATAATATTTTTTTCAAATTTTACATATTTTACCAATTTTTTACTTTGTGTTTTTGTAATTTATAGATAATAATTTGGAGTGGCTGTATTTTTTTGTATTTTTTATTTTCGAGCATTTTTAGATTAATACTATAATATTTTTTTCCAATTTTACGTTTATTTTGGGCTTTTCCAATTTTACGTCCATTTTGGGCTTTTCCATACTGTAATATTTTTTACATTTAAGATTTGCGTCCATGTTGTGCTTTTCCATGCTATTTTTTTTTAAGCGTGTTGAGATTAATACTTTGTGTTTTTGTAATTAACAGATAATAATTTGGAGTAGCTGTATTTTTTTATATTTTTGAGCATTTTTAGATTAATACTATAATATTTTTTTCCAATTTTACCACATATTTTACGTTTATTTTGGGCTTTTCCATACTATAATATTTTTTACATTTAAGATTTGCGTCCATTTTGTGCTTTTCCATACTATTTTTTTTTTAGCATGTTGAGATTAATACTTTGGGTTTTTGTAATTAACAGATAATAATTTGGAGTAGCTGTATTTTTTTGTATTTTTTATTTTTGAACATTTTTAGATTAATACTATAATATTTTTTTTTTAATTTTATATATTTTACGTCCGTTTTGGGCTTTTCCATACTATAATATTTTTTACATTTAAAATTTGCGACCATTTTGTGCTTTTCCATACTATTTTTTTTTTTTTAGCGTGTTGAGATTACTACTTTGTGTTTTTGTAATTAACAGATAATAATTTGGAGAGCTGTATTTCTTTGTATTTTCTATTTTTGAACATTTTTAGATTAATACTATAATATTTTTTGAATTTATAGATTTTACGTCCGTTTTGTGCTTCTACATAATATTAGTTTGTCTTATATATATATTTGACAGTACCTATTTAACATTTATTAGTTTAAATCCATTTTTAACTTAATGTCTTATATATTTGACAGTACCTATTTAACATTTTTTGGTTTAAATCAATTTTTAAGTTAATGTCTTATATATATATGTTTGATAGTACCTATTATAAAATTTTTTTGGTTTTTCAGAGAAATTATTTTTGTTTTTGTACTAATTTTTGCAGTTTTACTTTAAATCAATTTTTAAGTTACTGTCTATATATATATATATATATATATATATATATATATATATATATATATATATATATATATATATATATATATATATATATATATATATATATATATATATATATATATATATATATATATTTGACAGTACCTATTTAACATTTTTTAGTTTAAATCCATTTTTAACTTAATATCTTATATATTTGACAGTACCTATTTAACATTTTTTTCTTTAAATCAATTTTTAAGTTAATGTCTTATATATATGTTTGACAGTACCTAGAGAAATTGTTTTTGTTTTTGTACTAATTTTTGCAGTTTTGCTTTAAATCGATTTTTAAGTTAGTCATATATATATATTTGACAGTACCTATTTAACATTTTTTAGTTTAAATTCATTTTTAACTTCATGTCTTATATCAATTTTTAAGTTAATGTCTTATATATATATATATATCAAAACTACCCCAAATCTAAAATCAAACCAAACCAGCATAAAAATAATATTAAAACACAACCTAAGGTTTCACTGCTACAAGCAGACTTCTCAAGTGTAAAGAACTACAAAAAAACCACACATTATATATACTATTAAAAACTACCCACAAATCCATTCACTTCCCATCCACCCTTAATATTAAAAGAACTCTTAAATAAGTTAATTGCTTCAGAATAATAAATTTTCAATAATAAAGACTCTTTAATTCTTCTTTTGATTTCATTTCTCTCAAAGAAGACAACCTTAGCTTCACCAAAATCAATAGTGTGGCCTGTATCTTTTTCATGGACATACAAAGCAGAACTAAGATATCTATTTTTAACTCTACTTTTATGAACCTTTATTCTTTCATTTAAACTCAAACTACTCTGACCTATGTAAACCTTCTTACAAAATAAACAAGGAATAAAATATACCACACTAGGGATAGTCTTTCTATCAAAAACTTCTTTTGTATTATTTAATAAATTATTCAATGTAACACCCCTTTTCCAAGCAATTTTCTTATTTCCAAACAATTTACTATTTCTACACACAATTTTATAAGAAGACAATTTAAATGGCAAAGAAATAAAATCATATTTTTCTTTAACCTTTACATCCTTACAAATATTACTATTAAATAAAATACTTTTAACAAATTTATCAGAGTATCCAACACTCAAATAATCTTTTATATACAAATAAGCATTTATTTTATAACGTCTTGCGTTCGATTATAATTACAATAGAATGACAGCCTGTTAAGCTAAATTGTGCAGACGCTGTGAGAATGTTGTTAATAAATGAATACCTTCGAACAACCACATGATATAGTATTTATATAAGAGTAAAAGGAATTCCTTTCACATACTATATCATGTGGTTGTTCGAAAGTATTCATTTATTAACAACATTCTCACAGCGTCTGCGCAATTTAGCTTAACAGGCTGTCATTCTATTGTAATCAAATAATCTTTATAAAATTGATGTTTCTGAAACAAAGCTACCCCACTAGAATTATTTAATTTAATATTCCTATGACAATAATTCCTTAAAGCAGCTACTTTATGAGATACAGACTGATAGCTATCAGGTTTAATTATAGATCTTAATTCTTTACTTTTAACTAAATGACTGCACAATAAACAATTAGTTTCTATATTTCTAATCACCAAAAGATCTAAAAATTTTAACTTACCAAAATCTAACCCCCTCCTTCTAACACAAATTTTATAGAAGGATCAAAACAATTAAACTCATTTACAAATTCCTTCAATTTATCATTCTCAACTACAAATAAACAATCATCAACATATCTGACAAATAATTTTACATATAAACAATTCTTTTTAATAATAATTTCCTCTTCCATAAAACTAATATAAACTGAACATACTAAAGGAGAAATAATGTAACCTATTATCCACCCTTCCTTAATCTTATAAAAATTACCTCTATAAGTAAAATACATAGAATCTTGATTAAGAAAAGTTCTTTATCAAAAAATAAAATTAAAGTAATTAAAGATTTGCTTTTGTTATTGGAAGATTCTATGTATTTTATTTATAGAGGTAATTTTTATAAGATTAAGGAAGGGTGGATAATAGGTTATATTATTTCTCCTTTAGTATGTTCAGTTTATATTAGTTTTATGGAAGAGGAAATTATTATTAAAAAGAATTGTTTATATTTAAAATTATTTGTCAGATATGTTGATGATTGTTTATTTGTAGTTGAGAATGATAAATTGAAGGAATTTGTAAATGAGTTTAATTGTTTTGATCCTTCTATAAAATTTGTGTTAGAAGGAGGGGGGTTTGATTTTGGTAAGTTAAAATTTTTAGATCTTTTGGTGATTAGAAATATAGAAACTAATTGTTTATTGTGCAGTCATTTAGTTAAAAGTAAAGAATTAAGATCTATAATTAAACCTGATAGCTATCAGTCTGTATTTCATAAAGTAGCTGCTTTAAGGAATTATTGTCATAGGAATATTAAATTAAATAATTCTAGTGGGTATCTTTGTTTCAGAAATATCAATTTTATAAAGATTATTTGAGTGTTGGATACTCTGATAAATTTGTTAAAAGTATTTTATTTAATAGTAATATTCGTAAGGAGGTAAAGGTTAAAGAAAAATATGATTTTATTTCTTTGCCATTTAAATTGTCTTTTTATAAAATTGTGTGTAGAAATAGTAAATTGTTTGGAAATAAGAAAATTGCTTGGAAAAGGGGTGTTACATTGAATAATTTATTAAATAATACAAAAGAAGTTTTTGATAGAAAGACTATTCCTGGTGCGGTATATTTTATTCCTTGTTTATTTTGTAAGAAGGTTTACATAGGTCAGAGTAGTTTGAGTTTAAATGAAAGAATAAAGGTTCATAAAAGTAGAGTTAAAAATAGATATCTTAGTTCTGCTTTGTATGTCCATGAAAAAGATACAGGCCACACTATTGATTTTGATGAAGCTAAGGTTGTCTTCTTTGAGAGAAATGAAATCAAAAGAAGAATTAAAGAGTCTTTATTATTGAAAATTTATTATTCTGAAGCAATTAACTTATTTAAGAGTTCTTTTAATATTAAGGATGGATGGAAAGTGAATGGATTTGTGGGTAGTTTTTAATAGTATATATAATGTGTGGTTTTTTTATAGTTCTTTACACTTGAGAAGTCTGCTTGTAGCAGTGAAACCTTAGGTTGTGTTTTAATATTATTTTTATGCTGGTCTGGTTTAATTTTAGATTTGGGATAGTTTTGATTTTATATTGACTAGTTTAGCTTTATGCTTGTAATGTTTAATATATATATATATATATATATATATATATATATATATATATATATATATATATATATATATATATATATATATGACAGTACCTATTATAATATTTTTTTGGTTTTTTAGATAAACTATTTTTGCTTTTGTACTAATGTTTAGTTTTGCTTTAAATTATTTTTTAAGTTAATGTCTAAAATTTATATATATATATATATATATATATATATATATATTATATATATATATTAGACATGTTCTTTTTAGTATTCTTGCTATGCCTACCAGATTTTGTACTACTATTTTGGCTATTTTTACCGCTTGACCTCTAGTATTATTATTGCTATTAGATGCCCTCTTTTGGATTATTGCTATTAGATGTCCTCCTTTGTATTATTATTGCTATTAGATGTCCTCTTTCGTATTATTCTTGCTATTAAATGTCCTCTTTTGTATTATTCTTGCTATTAGATGTCATCTTTTGTATTATTCTTGATATTAGATGACCTCTTTCATATTATTCTTGCTATTAGATGTCCTCTTTTGTATTATTCTTGCTATTAGATGTCGTCTTTTGTATTATTCTTGCTATTAGATGACCTCTTTCGTATTATTCTTGCTATTAGATGTCCTCTTTCATATTATTTTTGCTATTAGGTGTCTTCTTTCATATTATTTTTGCTATTAAATGTCCTCTTTCGTATTATTCTTGCTGTTAGGTGTTCTCTCTCATATTATTCTTCCTATTAGGTGTTCTCTTTCGTATTATTTTTGCTATTAGATGTCCTCTTTCGTATTATTTTTGCTATTAGGTGTCTTCTTTTGTATTATTTTTGCGATTAAATGTCCTCTTTCATATTATTTTTGCTATTAGATGTCCTCTTTCGTATTATTCTTGCTATTAGATGTCCTCTTTCGTATTATTCTTGCTATTATATGTCCTCTTTCATATTATTCTTGCTGTTAGGTGTTCTCTTTCATATTATTATTGCTATTAGGTGTTCTCTTTCGATTATTCTTGCTATTATATGTCCTCTTTCGTATTATTCTTGCTGTTATGTGTTCTCTTTCATATTATTCTTGCTATTAGGTGTTCTCTTTCATATTATTTTTGCTATTAGGTGTTCTCTTTCATATTATTCTTGCTATTAGATGTCCTCTTTCATATTATTCTTGCTATTAGGTGTCCTCTTTCGTATTATTTTTGCTATTAGATGTCCTCTTTCATATTATTCTTGCTATTAGATGTTCTCTTTCATATTATTCTTGCTATAAGGTGTTCTCTTTCATATTATTCTTGCTATTAGATGTGCTCTTTCATATTATTCTTGCTATTACATTTTATTGTTATTACATTTGATTATATTCATTTTTATATTTTTTTGTTTGCAGAAACAACAAAAATGGCATCCGATTTCTACAAAATGGCTTGCTTTTTTATTGCTGTGACATATTACCATAAAGACTTGCTACTCTAATCTTTCGATCTTTAACATAATGTCTCCACATGATTTTTGAACACATTTTATCGATTGACATTGTCTGGAAATCACTAGGAGACGTTATCTTAAAGATGGGAATATTAGAGTAGTACATCTTTGTGGTAATACGTCATAGCAAGAAAAATGTTTAAGTACCGTTAAGATTTTGTGTATTGAAAGAAATAATAATAAACGCAAAATTAAAGAAGCTATGTTAATAAAAAGTGAAATAAAAAGTGAAAAGCAACAGTTGATAAACAGACAGGCCGCCAATATAAAAATTAATGAATTGTGGGAAAATTAATGTATGACGTATTACTTTTTGTTTACATTTGTAATGGTTTTTTCTAATACAATTTGAATCTAGTTGACAACGACTACATAGATAGTTGAAAGTACTTCTATTAAATTGGTATATATTTGTTTTTTTTTTAAATATTGTTTTACTGTATTAATTATTGTATTGTTTTAAATAATTATATATATATATTAAAACAAAATAAATGTCCGCTAATATTAATAATATAATAACGAAACTTAAATATATTCCAAACAACGGTAAACAATTTATAATATTATATAAATAAAAACTCATAAAGAAATATTTTCGATTATATTCATAATCATTTTCAACTCAACTTTCAAAATGGAATCATCAATTACCAACCGGAAACACATGTCGATTTAAATATCCCACAATTCATTAATCCTAACATTTGCTGACTGTCTGTTTATTATTGTATTTTTATACCTACTAATAAAAACTGCCTCTTTAATTTTTCTTTTTTCATTATCTCTCTCTTGGCCTAAAATTTTTATTTTATTTATATCAAAATTAAACTTAAAATTACAATTCCTATCATGATCATAAAAAAACAGATTCAGTATATAACTTGACTTCATTATTATTATTATTATCATTATATATCTGTATATTTTTCATTTTTCTTAGTAGGTATAAAAATACAATAATAAACAGACAGTCAGCAAATGTTAGGATTAATGAATTATAGGATATTTAAATCGACATGTGTTTCCGGTTGGTAATTGATGATTACATTTTGAAAGTTGAGTTGAAAATGATTATGAATACAATCGAAAATATTTCTTTATGAGTTTTTATTTATATAATATTATAAATTGTTTACCGTTGTTTGGAATATATATATATATTATTTTAATGTAAAATGCCTTAATTTTTGTAATAATATTATATATATATATTTATCGTAGATAAACTTTTGGAATCTAAAAGTAAGTAAATATATCTTTATACTTTTTTTCCTTCTACTAAATATTTTAAAACAATTTTATTTTTTATTGATAATCCGATTTAAAATAATTAATTAATCTTTTTGTTTTTGTTTTTATTAAAAGAAAAAAAATCTTTAATAATCTGATATAGAAAATTCAAAATTCCACTTAGGATTTGAATAGCTATAAATAGAGAAATAATGGTTTTATTTACCATAGATATTAAACATTAATGGCATTGCTAATAGCAAGGATGATATTTTATTAGATCCTACTGGCAATGTGTATATTATTAAACATAATATTTATATATAATACATAAGTATTGCAATGGAAATATCTGTCCACAGTGCTGGCGACATCTAAATGTAATAATGAAATCAATTGTAATGATTGACATGATATTAGCTCTTCAAAACTTAAAGTTAACAAAAAAAAAAAAAAAAAGAATTGAAAAGTTTATTTTAGTTTTTTAAGGTCAAACTTAAATTAACATTAGACACCATTTTTAATAGAAATAATATTTTAAAATAAATTATTTATTATCCCTGAAATTTATATCATTGTACTTTTTTATGGCAGCATGTTTTCCATGGGGTTTTATGACATCTCCGCTTCCATAGAAAATTAATGGTGTATGTTTGGAATGATTTCAGAGAACAAAATAACTAAAAATTATAATAAAATAGTATAATAATTTATTTGCACTAATTATAAAATAAATGTAGCAATGAAATTATTGCTGATATATGTAGAGAACATAAAACAAAGTCATAAAACAAATTAAATACAAAATATTTAAATTAATAAATATTCATAATTAAATTTAAATGTTATTAAGAATATAGTAAATATATATTAATATTAAACTCAAGATCTTATATTCAAATAGAAAAAAAAGCCCTTTTAATATATTTTTATTAAGGTTTCTTGGTAACATAAATTTAGGTTTTACATTTCAGTTTATCTTTCATAATAGTTTATACAAAGCCACTTTTTGTTTAATTAATCTGTCTGAACTTCAATGCTTATAAACAATAAAAATAAAGCTCACTCTTATCAAGGTCATAGTAGATCTCTCAGAATTTTTTACAGCTTGGTGTTTTTTCTTTTTAGCATGCATAGTTTTAATCTATTCTTGATAAACATACATTTCTGGATAAAAGTACATTTTATCGATGAGCGTTTATTTTTCCACACAGAGAAAAAAAACACTTCCATTAGTAAATGTAATAAATTTTAATATGATGGTTGAGTTTTATTAATATTAAAATTTACTATAGAAATTTCTGTAATCGAAAGCTATTTTACCGAAGAATCGAAAAAATATTCTAACTTGCAATTTTTTTTTACTATATAGAAAGAAAGTAACCAGAGCTAGTGCATTTTACTTACATTTTTGATGCTTGTACATTTTAATCTATTTCCTTTCTCACAGGTAGAAAGTATTCTACTTCTATATCAGCATTATCTCTTATGTTCGCTGAATCACTCTGCACACTACGTTCTTCTCTAATTCAAGATTTAAAAACTAGTATTGTTTTTATATCTATTTAACCTTGGCTGCGAAACAAAATTACCATACGCCATTGGTTTTACTCTTTATTCGTATATATTTTATCACTTTGGTACACATGTCTATCGTATTGGATACATTAATTAACTCTTTTATAGTCTAATGTTTTACAAAGTATTATTATCTCAAATTAGGATAGTAAATTTAATTATATACAACTTTGTAGTTTTTACATTCAAGATTATTGTTTTACAATTAATTATATAAAAATTCTTCATTTAATTTAATTGGGAAAAAGAGAAAAACAATATGACAGAACTTTTATTTTTTTCTGGAATTTATTTAATTTGAATTTTCTGTACTGTTTTAATAAAATATCTATATCTACCATTAAATTTCCACAAGGAAAAACTAATTTATTTTCTTAAACCTCGTCCAAAAGACAAAACAGAAAGTTAGTGCATTTATAAAAACTTAAGTAATTGAACTAATTTATTTCTTACTTTGTATTAGAAATTATAATTTTACTACTTTTAATTTTACATAGTACATTTCTTTCATAATTTTGCTTAATATATAAATCAATTTCCTTTTTGTTTCTTAAACAAATATAAGAACATATTACAAACTAAGCAATATGTGCAGATATTACAACGTATCACTTTTTCATATCAAGTCACTTTTTTTTATTCAAATGGTTTTAATAATTTAGTTATAAGTCAGTCTTGCACTGGATTTGAATTCATAAAATAATAATGTTTACAGCTCTTTCTAATGTCACAAGTCCTCTTTCCCTCTTAAATATTGAGACAGAAAGGAAATTTATCCATTTCTCACTCCTATATCGAATTAAAATATTCTCCATAAATTGACTTCTATTATTTAACTTTAATTTGTTTCGTTAATTATTTTACTTTTCTGTGAACAATTTTACTAAATAATATTTTAATTACGTTATAAGCGCGAGGAACGGCAAATAAGGAAAAGCTTAAGTATAAAATTTCATTATAATCTTATGCTTGTTGACGTCCTATTTTACTAAAATAATAAACTGTACAATACCTAAATAAATAAAATGCATATGCCACTTATTTTCATGTTCACAAATTTGACTGGCTATTAATTAGCATAAGGAAAATATGGTTAATTTGTAATACATATAAATTTATACATTCAACACTAAGACCACGATTTAGTATAAACATTAAAAGAATTGCATTGATTTTAATATTAATCAGCTACCAGAAGTTTATAATAATGGAATAACAGTCTGTGAAGTCTTTCTCACTGAAATGTTGTGAAAGTTGAAATATGACATACCTGAAAAATATTGCTGGCTCTATTTTGTGAAATAAAAGCTGTTAAATACGACAAACATTCAGGATCATTTCTTGCCCCTATTGATCATCACAGTCAGGTGAATGCACTTCTTGGAAAATAAATACGAGATAAGTAGATACCATCGTGAATACAAGCAACATAATATTCCTCCACCCCTTTACTAAAAACTGAAGATAACACTTAAACAACTATGACCTCTTAACAGTTCATATTAACTCTGTAGAATCAGTAAATATAATTTGTCATTCACTTATGAATTAGTATGTTAGTATACTTTGATGTATACCTTGTTCCTACCTTGCGTAATTGCAAAAATCATTTCTATATGTTTAGTCAATATTATTCTTATATATTATCAATCATTTACTAGATTAAAGGGCTTCAAGATCTGAGTGTCTTGTTATAATCTCACCCTGAATAAGTAGACATTTCTGCAAGCTCTTTTGCAATATCGTAAGATACGCTTACTAATTAGCTTGTCAGTTTTAAAAGAATCTGGTAAAAACTGAATTCTACAAATTATTTTCGTTATTTGACATGTATTTTTAACTTTATTATTTAAATTTTATAAAAAAATCATTAATTTTTTGAAAAGATTGAGAGTCATCAAGAGAAATGGGCATCCTTTAACCACATAAAAAACAATTTCAACCTATCTCTTTATGTATTTATTTAGTATTACTTTTATGCTTATTTTAAAAACGCCAAAAATATATCACAATAATCATTCACTCCAGAGTGGATCTTATTTTTTCCCTTTATTTTTTATACTGTTCTTTAATTTGAGCATTATTACTGAAATATGTGATCGTTCAAGTTATATGTCAAGAATAATCAGATGATTTAAACTTAAGTAGTTGGCAGATAGTTTTATCACTTTTGAACTTAATGTATTATTTCTATTTTTCTCTTAAATGCTTTATAATGAAAAAAAAATTCTATTTTTTTTCATATGATTGATTTATGACCCACTTCATTAGTATTCTGTTAACAAATTTCATTTTGTAAGTTAATTATATTTTTACTTTAAATTTTTCTATATTAATGTTCATCATCATCTCTTTATATTATTTTTTGCTTATCTTTTTTTAATTGTATTTTTATTCCAATACTTTTCTTTGATAGAAACATCAGCAATTATACTATCTATGGCTTTAACATTTATCTTATATTCATTTGAAGCAGAAATACAAATATCAATTTTATACTATACTTCTTTCATCTGAAAATAATCAGTTTTTTGTTCATGATGATAAATAGTTTATTTATTATTTTCTTGCGTCTTTTTCTGAGCCTCAAATATTTTTGAGTCAACACTGACTTTCTTTTTTGATTAGAAAATTTATATTTGATCATCCTTTTTTAACATCTTTCACTTCTACTTTTCGATTCTTTCCAAAATATCTTGCACACTTCCGTGCATTTTATTTTCAATATTCTCAATAAATTTGGGACTATTTCTTACCAAATCAGTAAATAATTATCTTTATGGAACTCCATTTTCTGTTGTTCATCTCTTGCATTTAATGTACTATTTCCACTTTTGTGTCACCGATAATCCATTTTACAACATCAAACTTTTTTGTCGCTTTTGTTGCATCACCATAATTTATTTTACTTCTTGATACATTTTTAAATGCTAATCCTCTTCCTTATTGCATTTCTTAAAATTATATATTTCTTATAATATTGCATTTATTCATTATTTTGCGTGTCTTTAAACTCCTATTTTATTTTTGGGGGATTTTTATCAAGGCCGACAACATTTCAATGAAAAATATGCTTGGTATCTATTCCGTCATATTTTGTTTTTCTGAACAGATTCTTGTTGATTCAGCAAAGGTATTACTGGATATCATAGCTCTTCGGCTGCATATTTCTCAATGTCTAATTGTGTTACTATTATTCTTTCTAATTACAAAGTTATCATCTATATAACTAAATGTTTTATATTTAAATATATTCTTATTGATTGACTCATTACTAATTGGTTTATCTTCTTGTTTTGGATTTGGTATTATGTTATATTTTATTTTCATTATGACTGTACATTGTCAGATCACTCCCAAGCCTTCTTATCCAATACTCTCCAATATATATATATATATATATATATGGAGATATTGGATATTAGATGGATAATATATATATATATATATATATATATATATATATTATTTTCCATCTAATTATCATGTTGTTTATTATTAAATATTTACCTGCCTAGGTGGATTCAAACTACACATGCAATTAAAATGTTGGTATGCATAAATTATTTATGATGAACATATTTCTAATTCCATACTGCTAAATTCTATTTTGCACACAAATTTTATGTTTCACATTATATTATCTCTCACAATGTGCTCAATTTATTTATGGTCATACATTTGGTACCATAAGTCATAATATAGATGTGAGGTTGAGCTGTAATAAGGTGCAATTCAAGCCACACGTTTGCCAAAAGGAAGAGCATATCTATCTACAATGCTTGCAACACAAATCTTTAACAATTATTTCAATTATAACAAAAATTCTGATGATATTGATGATTGAAATGGCACAGAGACTCTCAAAGTGGTATTCAACATAATAAAGACAAAATGAATTTTTATATCTTTTCTTTGGGTCTAATTTCACATGGTTTAAGATGATATTTCCGTAATAGTAAGTATATATTCGTATGAATTATTATAAGCAATTATAATCATCTTGTTGTATTTCACTCCTGTATTAGCTCCGGGGAATTGTACAAATTCTCATTTTTTTGAGTCCAATTTAATTTAACCTAGACATCACTTTCTTTATAGAAACATTACTGTAGTATAAATTGTAATCTCTGACCATTATCATCCATTTGTTCTATGTTATTTCTGCTTGTTCTTCATGAAATTGCATGTATTCTAGTGTTAGTGATATATTAATAATACATAATTTGAAAGACCTCAAATATCAAAAATATTTAATTTGATATAAAAATCATTAATTTATTTACAATAAATATAAAATACGTATAATAAAATTGCTGCTTATATTAATACTACTATATTGAAATTAACAAATAGTCTAGAATATTTATTTTAAATGTAATTATGATTAGAACAGGAAGGTGACACTGTTGAAAATGCTGTTCTTCCCTAGAATTGCATATTATCTACCTTTTATCAGGCCGACCAAGACCTTCCAAAATAAAACAGGTGCACAGTGTACAAAAGTGTTATGGAAATCATTACCTGGTAGAATTCTTTGTATAAGCCTCAATAGAAAGAGAAATCCCATGGACTTAATTAAATGGTCTTGGTCTGCATGACTTCCAGGTGCTATTCATGCAGAAGATTATAGCTATTCTGAGGGTAATTAAAGATCTAGAAGGTAGGAACCAACATTCCCCTTCAGTGGAACCCACCAACACCCCACTGTCTAACAAGTACATGTGATTAGCAGAAATGGAGGATCATGTGGCAGGGCTCATCTCTGCCAAAAAAAATATTTTTAATAGAAAGATTAAGCACTGGGATGTATACAAACTTATACACCCCAGTCAGTCAGACTAGAATAAACCTTAAAATCATTGATAGAAAAATCCAAATACTGGTCTTTGGACATCAGGCTAGTAAATTTTATTGTCAAATGCAGTCTGGATGCTCTTCCTACAAACCAATTCTTGGTAGATCATAGGGTATTTAAGAGCATTTCTCTCAACTGCCCATTATGCAACCAGGAGGAGGAGGATATTGATCATCTTATCTCCTGTTGCTGAAAACTCAGAGACATGGAAATGAGATTGAGATCTAGTATTAGGTCGGGATGCTCTCAGATGCTGGACATCATTAGGGCACTGAGAACTGGGGAATTTGCTATAATCCAAATAGCAATCATGATTCTCTTACAATGTGGCAGACTAGGTGTCACAGTGTTTTTTGAGACAACTTAGCAAACCTATGGCAAGTCTTCAAGAAACACCTTTGCAGTCTGAAAACCAGAGACAATCTTATAACATCCCACAGACTGTATGCAGACAATAAAACCTCTTAAACTGGCATCTAAGTTATAAAACTATTTGTCAACTGAAACTAGAAAGAAGAAGGTATGAAGATAGGAAAAAGATATCAGGAAGAATGAGGAAAAAAGAAAAGAACAAAGATAATAGAAAAGATAAAGCCTACTACCAAATGAAAAATGGCTGCTTGATTTGACACATTGTAACCAAAGACCAAGATGTAACATAAGACTACACAAGATAAAAAAGACATGTAAATTCAAGTTGAATTCAATCAATGTAAACAAAGACTAAAACGAATGTAGATGAAAAAAGCTGTAATGTAATGTAATCAGTAGAATCTGTATTCCAATAAATACTTCATTAGTAAAAACAATCATTTCAATGTCTTATATTTAAGTAGTAAATAGATATCTTACTTATATAATAAATTATATTTGCATTGCTTCTGTTTATGTCATATGCATATGTTCTACATATATATATATATATATATATATATATATATATCAGTATCAGTCTTATTTTATTTATATGCATATGTTCTACAATATATATATATATATATATATATATATATCAGTATCAGTCTTATTTTATTTATATTTTAAATGCCACAATATTTGTATAAGATTGTCTCAAGTTCACAGTAGATTTTCTCAGCAGATACTTTTTTATTAATTAGATTTTTTCCTTATAAGCAGACAAGGTTTTACCCTATTAAAGCAACATTTATATCTGAAAAAAGCACTATAGGGTACGGGTCGAAATTGTATGTTAACTCAACACGATTCACAGCCTGGGTAATAGTACCTCGAATCCGACCGTACGAGAGATCAAAGATAAAGATAACTTATGGATTCTGCCCTGTTCACCCACTCTCTAAATCTTTCAACTAATTAACAACATTTTCCAGGTGAGCAATAAATCATTTTCTACACTCCGGCCCACTAACATCAATGGTGGAGCATGAGCCTCAACTAATTCTAATGTCTAACTTTAATATTGATTCTAATTAGACCTATTCATTTACTTAAATGTAGGAATGGTATGTATGTGACCTGGAGTTATCATATAGCAGTACAATAATTAATTAGAAATGCTAAATTTATAATAAAATGGATGGAGATGAACCACAGATAGCTTAAATTCATATATATATATAACCTATATATATATATATATATATATATATATATATATATATATATATATATATATATATATATATATCAGACCCCACAACCATCAGGCCCCATGACTGGGTGATCATTTTAGCCCAATCCTAAATAACAATATTGAAGTGATGAATCTGTAGGCCAGATCCATGCTTCATGTCTTTCCAGATTGCTAGACTGGAATCAAACCAGATCCACGCATGTTATGATGTTTATAAAACTATCTGTCTGCCATTTTATATACATTTAATTTGTAGACCAGCATATAAGTGATTAAAATATCAACTTTCTATTTAAAATGTTTTTATTATAAATATTGAAGGGGCCCAGATATATATTGTAACGGGATGGGGTGGGTGAGCTAACTCAGAAGAGCAACTATAATAATTAATCAACCAGCATTATCATTAAAAAAATAAGTCAGAATAATTATGAGTAATACTCAAAATAAATAATCACTCATCAATTTCATTGATGGGAATAAATAAATCAGTACAATAAAACAACAGTCCATCTTGTGGCTGGATTTGAACAATAAAAAATATGAATCGACAGTCAACCTTGTGACAGGATGGAAAATGGGTCTTCTGTAGACCAGGCTAACTATTGAGCCTTTGCCAGCTTGGGCAATTATTTAAACATAACTTGGATCACCAGCTTAGTGCCCATCCATTAGAATACATAAGCAGAAAATCTAAACAATAATGCTGGGACATCAAAATATGCTGATCATCATCAATGCTCAGGCCACTTGTACTGGCCAACTATAAACTAAAATTTTTAACAAGACTGAACTAAAATAAAATATAGTGCATGGGCTTTAAAGAGTATCCTCTTTTGCACCAACCAGGATAATGATTGATAACCTCTGGATGCCCCAAAGCACTAAGTACACATCCCCATTTATCCGTGTCCAAATCTAGCTTAGAGAACACAAGATCTATTACTGTATGTGAACAAGAGATGATGAAAACAATTTTTAACAAAAAAAAAGATTAAGGTCTTATAAGGGTTCTGATTTTGTAAGATACACAATAATAAAGTCATCCCTCTGTAATTTACAAGATTACTATGGAATTCAAGTTATTACATTAACTGCATTATTTCTTAATGGGTATCTATAAATGCATACATATATCCTTACACAGACATGTTTTTTATAACATAGAATGAAGACATTTCAATTGAACATTAAATAATTATTACATTTGTGATTTGCATAATTACTATTCAAGATTTAAATTGTTACATTAATTTACATATATGTGCACACAAACGTGTGATTTATGATATACAATTAATATATATATATTGTAACCGTCGGAATTGTCGAATGCTGTATTCCCTTTCAATTGAAGAAAGAAAGGCCCAAAACGTTGGTGCCAATTTGTAACTGACTGAATTGATGGATGAAGGTGATGGTTAGGATGATCAATCTGATCTGATAAAAAATCTAAAAATCCAATATAAATTAATCTGGTCTAGCTCAATCGGGTCACCATTATATAATAAACCATCACAAAGCACAAATAATCTCTTTTAAAGTTTCATTTACCTAAGCTATATGTAAAATGAAGAGATAATGCGACCATCTGCTCCAGACATCAACAAATCCGTCACAATTACAATATAAATTGTATAGAGCAGTGAAACCAACTACCATTGCCCTAAACAATAATATAGGATTAGGCTAATTACTTGATTGGCAATCTAATCAAAACCAAATCCCATTAATAACTAACACAGACTCCAACACATATATATATATTTTATTAGCCTGTTACTTATTACAGTAATTTAACTCTACTTTATTATTTAAAGATGCTGCTTTTATGAATTAATGGATAAGCTTCTAAGTACCTGTAATAGCACTTTACAAAACATTTGTTTTGCAAACAGACATTATTTAAACAACAAAACAAAATAATGCTTGAACCCAAATATGCATATATCTATTTTAGCAAACGCTAAATAGACAGATAAACACTCTATTAGCTCATTTCTAACTTTATCATGTCCAATCACATTATATAAAAGACATATAGAGCTTCTATTGGATGTTTATTAAACTGTGAGCCTTAATACACCTTGTTTGAAAATTTTAAACAATTGAGTAAAATTGATTGATAACAATTAAAACACATGATTATATTTGATATTTATATAGATTGAAATAATATTCAATTGAATCGGTCAATGAAATTTATTCTCTTCATGTTATAAGAGTCTAAGAAAATATCCAAGACGAATTATTCCAAACTAAACGATAAAGTATAATTTAGATCTTTATAACGGAATCAGACAAACATGAAATGATTGACTTTGTACTATTAACTAAGATAAATGATAATATGTATGTATAATTTTCGCATGCAAATATAAATATGAAAATTATATAGAAACAAAATAAATTTACTAGTAAGCTAAACATACCTTATCTTATATTCCAATTTGCTTACCAAGCTGAGCCTGAATTCCGCTACTTAAATGGCTACGCCGTCTTACGCAATCCAAATAAGACAAAATAATTAAACTAGTCTTGATATTCAAATTAACTCAATTTATTAGATTATAAGAAAGAAAATTGACAATATTCATGATATAATACATCCGAAATGACTTTATATTTTAGATGGGTTGATTAAATAAAATGATCATATTGCTATGTGTTTCTCTATATACGTGTTGCAATAACAATAACGACACAAACAAAAAAAAAATAAATGAATAAATGACAGGAAAGGCCCTTAGATATTTTACTAAAATAAAATATACATATAACCTATACCAAAATGTGAAATAGGAGGATATCAAAATCTATTTGTTTATCAAAATAATTACGGATAAATGAATATGAAATAAAGAATATTTTGAGCCTCTCCGATCATTTTCATCTAATAGCTTATACTACTTTTAGATAAAAAAAAAAATCATCATATTTTACTACATAAAAAAAAATATAACACACGTACATTTTATATAAAAAAAAAATCATACCATATTTTTATAAATCAGTTCGTTCACTGTTTACTGGTCTATCGATCGACCTCAATCATAGTGTATAGAAAAGTTTCTCCGTCAGAAATGGTAATCGTAAACCCTGCAATACTTCATTAAAAAGTTTCCTTTTCAATTTTTCTTTTTTTTCTTTTTTTTTTCCTTCCTTTCTCTTCTCTCCTGAAGATGTGAGTGCACTTTGACTATTCCCATTATGAGGTGAAGTGATCCATTGGGTTCATGTTCCGATGTTTATGCAAATCCATTTTTTTTTTTTTTATTTTTACTTCATAGGTTTCTTCTTATTTTTTTTTTTTTTTACATTGTTGCCGCCTTCCGAGACTCCCTTTCCACTGCCCGCTGAATGATTGAACGGGCAGACAATTCCTTTATTTTTTCATGTTTTATAGTTTTACATCCAAAATATTAAAAAAAAAATTCATTTTTTTTTTTTTTTTTAAAGACACGGAAAATAAATCTGTCCTTTACTATTGCAAAATGATAAAGCTTGTGTGTCCTGTTATCTTCTGAAACGTCATTTTTATATGTTCTCTTTCTGACGTTGTCTTATCCTGGCGACCACACACGGTTATAGATAAGAAGATACGTGAAGATTAAATCCAAATTCGATTACAATTTTTTTTTTTTTTTAATATTATTTTATAAACCAAAATACAAAATTGATATAATAACCTTTTAAATTATTGATACACATCAATGATTTACACCTATCTATATACTTCCCTTTAATAATAATATTTTTATAAAAAAAAATCTATAAATAAAATGTACACAACATATATGTAAACATTAAACTGTATGTAATAATGTTACTATGGTGTCTGCATTCATATCTGAAAAGTATAAAATAATATCAATCCGATTTAGTTAAATTTATATTATGCTGAATGGTTTACTATGTTTTTCTTTTCTTTTCTTACAATTTTTTTTTTTTTTTATATCTATACCTGGATCATCAATTTGAACACTCACAACATCTCCCCTCTACAGAGAAAAAAAAAAAAATAACAACGACGCCTTTTTCCTTCCCTCTCTAAAATCATTAAACGTCTTAATCTCTGCACAGAGAAACATCTACCACTTCCATTTGCCTTGATTTTAATATCATTTGAAATGTTAGTAAAAAAAAATCTAAAATATCTTATTCCTATAGAAGAAATGTGGAATTCGTTCATTCCATTTATGCTTGACTAATTGGTTCACCTATACGTATATATATTTCCCCTTTTTTTTTTTTTTTTTTTACGATCAAATTATTACATCTTTATATTCTCATTTACAATTTTCTGGACAATAATGCTTTAAAATTAGAGTCAAACAAGAAAATCATTTAGTATTTGCTTTATACAAGCTAAATGTATTATGGAACAAAATTCATTTATAAGCCAAATATTATTAGTTACTTTCCAATAATCATATATTTTCATTGCATTTTTTTAAAATATATACATATTCACTATTTTGTTTTCTTAAAACTCAACAATAGCTTTTATTATTATTTCCTTTAGACATATCTGTAGTTCACTTCCGTGATACTACTATGGGCCTAAATTTTAAACATTCAATATTGTCATAAAGTGAGAATGGAGCTTTAGTTATTCAATATCCCATATTTATTCAATTCCTGTCTTGGACATTGAAAATATTAACCTTTAAAGTCACTTTTCCTATAAAACAATCTAAACAAATGAAACTTAACTCATACAGTGAGCCGGAGATTCAAAACAACAGAGATATCCCACTTTTAAATCACTTCTAATACTAAAGTAAATCGACTAAATGTTAATTAAATCTAATTTTAATTTCTGGAGGATCTGACAACTACTTTACAAACCAATCTGTGCTCTACATTGATGCTAATCAGGGACATTTATGTTTGAATAGCTTTATTTTATACAGGTTAGGGAAACTACTAAACATTTCTCTTTAAAATTATAACTCATATTAACAGATAAATCCTGCCATCAAGGATTTCTTCCTACCTGCCAACGAATAATAATAATAAGTCGGGACATCTGTCGACTTCAGACTTCAATATAATCTTATATAGAGTTACGAGCCACAACACACATCTATAGTTCTGTCAACTTCCTCAAAGAAAAGACTTAACCATACAAATATTTACAATTTACAAATAGCACAGACATTAAAATCTTACACTCTATATCTCCAATGCATTAAATAACACATTCACCATCATCAGTCAATTCCACAAGGTTTAATTTTAAACAGTACTTACATACTATACAATGAAAATTTTCAAAAGTACTTTGACTATAAATATTTCTCACTATTACTAATGACTTTTGGTCATAATAATAACTATCATAAGACATACTAATAAAGTTACTTTAGTGAATGTCTTCTTATTTAATTGGGTGGGGCTGCTGGTTTTAAGCTTCGGGCATTGAAGGTACCTTTTTCACCTTCTGGGGTTTCTATGAGAAATGCATTCTCCCCCACTTTTCTTTTTATTTGGAATGGTCCCTCATACACATTCAAAAACTTTTTGAATTTATAATTCTGCGGGTCACTGACTTGGGGAGTTCTTACAAATACAAAATCTCCTACTTTAAATCTACAAGGCTTATGAGAGGCGTGGGTAATTCTTTTCTGTCCCATCTCTCTCAAATTCTGGCTAGCCTTTGCTAAGTCATGATCATAATCTACTTTTTCTTCAGTTATAATCGGTAATGGTGTTTTAATTAATATGGGCTCTCTATATCCAAAATGCAAATACATTGGGGTGTATTTAGTGGATTCATTCTGTGTTATATTGATATAGTGAATGACATCCTTTAATTTATTCACCCATACACGGTGGTTGCTTCCTAGGTATACCCTAAATAATCTACCCAGCTCACGCATAATTCTTTCACATGGGTTAGATTGAGGGTTCCTAATTGAACACAGAATATGTTTTATACCCTGCCGTTCAATCCAACCTTTCCACTCCTTAGATAGGAATGATGTAGCATGGTCTATTGTAATTGAATCAATTTTCACATTCAGCCATTATAACGATCTGTCTGTCTCAATGGCAACATAGGGATTTCAGAATCGATTTCAGCAATCTTATTATAAAAATTTTCAGAGATAAGGGAAATTTGACTCCCTGAATCAAGTAAAGCCCTTACTGATGTACCTTGAATAACTATAACAATTTCTGGACAATAATTAAGGGTATAACTTTCCAAATCCCTATCATAATCATTATCTTCTGTTTCAAAATTTATTGATTCCAAATAACTAAAAATATCATGGCTCCCCAAATTCACTATACTATGAGGCTCCCGCAGTGAGGAACATTCCAACGAGGCCATTTTTAATTTAAAGGTTTAGTCTTAGGCCTAGCCCCTAGCATTTTCACAGGTGTGTTCTGTGATGTGCAGCAGGAAGTTATCCTGTCAGCACATGCACCCTTTTCTGCTCTATCATAACCTTTGGGATTGGTCCTGTTTGTATTTACTGGTGCTAAAGATTTGGCATATTTAGTGCCTCTATAATACCTATCATTTCTATTATCTAAGGTCCTTCTATTTCTATAACATTTAATGGGAGAAACATTGTAAGTAGGATCATTTCTGTGGTGTTTATGACTACTCCCTATAGGTGCTTCACTTGCCTCAAGTGATCCAAGTATATCGGACACCTCTTCAACAGTATGCCTATCGGCAGCAATCAGAGTTTGCTCAATATGGCGTGGCAGGTTTCTCCTAATGATACGAATTATTTGGTTTTCCGACAACGGATATGCGGTCAGCATTTTCAATTTTGCTGTCTGCATCCGGAAAAATTGAGTCAAGCTACCCTTGCTAACACTATATTTATCTTGGCTAATCTGGTGCCTAATATTGTCCTGTTTATCTTCCCCCCAAAAACCATTCAACAATATATATTTAAAATCCCCATATGTTTCGGGCTTATTAAACAAGGACTTCCACCAGTGTTTGGCAGATGCACTCAAATGATTACTAGCCACTGACAATTTTTCCATTTCACTTAATCTACTTAATGAGAATAGCTCTTCCAGTGCGCTTAGATACTCTATAGGGTTTTCATCATAATCACCCTTGAAGACTTTGAGCTGAATAAACCTTGCTATGTTTCCATCTATCTTTTCTCTCTTAACTTCTTCTGGGCTATGTATTAATTTATTATTTTCATCCCCATACATTGATAGTATATCATGATCACTTCTACTTAACTTATTTTCTGTGGTCAAATATTGATATGGTTTATCCATTAGACTATCATTACCCTTTACCATAGTATCCTTTATTCCTACTATTTTATCTTCCAACATTATAGATATCCTATGATTGAGATTTATTTCCTGTTCCTCCAAATGCCTGCTTATTTCTTGTTTTAGTATCTTGCTATTATCTTTCATTTCATTATAAACCTCATCTTGATTTTTAGCATACTTTTCTAACTGTTGCAATGATGATTGGTGACTATCTAGTCTATCCTTTAAATCGTCTAACTCTCTTGCCTTCCCTTGCTCAATATTGCTTAACTCTTCTTGGACACCTAGTAGACTATTCTGCGATTCTGTATACACTTTCTGTAATTTCTTTATTTCATTATCAGCCTTATTATGTTTCTTGCACACCTCTTTATATTCAACTTTCATCTGGCTTTGAAGATCCTTAACTTCTAGCTTAAGATTGTTTACTTCTACTTTTGAAGCCTCTTGACCATCCTTGTAAGCTTTCTCAAATTTTGTGTACTTTTTCTCTAATTCTTTGTACCCAACTTTACAATTTTTAACTTCCTCATTCAAGTTTTCAAATCTATTTTCTAATCTTTCTTGTGATTTATTTAACTGGTCCCTTAGCTCATTAAATCTGCTATCACATTTACTATCAGATTTTTTTAATTGAGCATCTAAGTCATATTTTAATTCCTCAAACTTTGCATTAGTAGCATTTAGCTCTATTTTGCATAAGCCAATTGTAATATTTACCTCCTCTCTAAATTCTTTATTTTCTTTAATCATATCACCCAGTTTATTATTCATGTCTTCTCTTAATATTTGATTATCTCTACTCATATCACTAAATTTATCATTTATTTCACTACTTATATCTTCTCTTAACTTATTATTATCTCTGCTCATATCACCAAATTTATCATTTATATCACCAAACTTGGCGTTTATACCTTCAAATTTATTATTCATATCACTTTTCATATCATTCATATTTTCCATTAATTCTTTTAGAATTGGATACAAATTTCCTTCAGGTTTTGATAATTTTTCTTTCTTATGGCCTTCCATTTTTATTTTCTATTTCTGTCAAATATAATATCTCTATTTTAAATAAATTGCGAAATACCTTACTTTTATTTATTCTTACATAAAACATATCTATCCGTTCAATCCTGCGGCTGCGAACAAAATCCCCAAAGAACGACAACAACAAATATTTTAATATCTTATTTAAACCCATGATATAATATAATCAACTATATAACTCCACCAATGCATATAAAAATAATACTATGTTTTAGCATCCATATGAGACTCAAACTTGGGTCTTTAATTGGTTATTTCGGCCCGAGTTGATGCGCCATTTTGTAACCGTCGGAATTGTCGAATGCTGTATTCCCTTTCAATTGAAGAAAGAAAGGCCCAAAACGTTGGTGCCAATTTGTAACTGACTGAATTGATGGATGAAGGTGATGGTTAGGATGATCAATCTGATCTGATAAAAAATCTAAAAATCCAATATAAATTAATCTGGTCTAGCTCAATCGGGTCACCATTATATAATAAACCATCACAAAGCACAAATAATCTCTTTTAAAGTTTCATTTACCTAAGCTATATGTAAAATGAAGAGATAATGCGACCATCTGCTCCAGACATCAACAAATCCGTCACAATTACAATATAAATTGTATAGAGCAGTGAAACCAACTACTATTGCCCTAAACAATAATATAGGATTAGGCTAATTACTTGATTGGCAATCTAATCAAAACCAAATCCCATTAATAACTAACACAGACTCCAACACATATATATATATTTTATTAGCCTGTTACTTATTACAGTAATTTAACTCTACTTTATTATTTAAAGATGCTGCTTTTATGAATTAATGGATAAGCTTCTAAGTACCTGTAATAGCACTTTACAAAACATTTGTTTGCAAACAGACATTATTTAAACAACAAAACAAAATAATGCCTGAACCCAAATATGCATATATCTATTTTAGCAAACGCTAAATAGACAGATAAACACTCTATTAGCTCATTTCTAACTTTATCATGTCCAATCACATTATATAAAAGACATATAGAGCTTCTATTGGATGTTTATTAAACTGTGAGCCTTAATACACCTTGTTTGAAAATTTTAAACAATTGAGTAAAATTGATTGATAACAATTAAAACATATGATTATATTTGATATTTATATAGATTGAAATAATATTCAATTGAATCGGTCAATGAAATTTATTCTCTTCATGTTATAAGAGTCTAAGAAAATATCCAAGACGAATTATTCCAAACTAAACGATAAAGTATAATTTAGATCTTTATAACGGAATCAGACAAACATGAAATGATTGACTTTGTACTATTAACTAAGATAAATGATAATATGTATGTATAATATTCGCATGCAAATATAAATATGAAAATTATATAGAAACAAAATAAATTTACTAGTAAGCTAAACATACCTTATCTTATATTCCAATTTGCTTACCAAGCTGAGCCTGAATTCCGCTACTTAAATGGCTACGCCGTCTTACGCAATCCAAATAAGACAAAATAATTAAACTAGTCTTGATATTCAAATTAACTCAATTTATTAGATTATAAGAAAGAAAATTGACAATATTCATGATAGAATACATCCGAAATGACTTTATATTTTAGATGGGTTGATTAAATAAAATGATCATATTGCTATGTGTTTCTCTATATACGTGTTGCAATAACAATAACGACACAAACAAAAAAAAAATAAATGAATAAATGACAGGAAAGGCCCCTAGATATTTTACTAAAATAAAATATACATATAACCTATACCAAAATGTGAAATAGGAGGATATCAAAATCTATTTGTTTATCAAAATAATTACGGATAAATGAATATGAAATAAAGAATATTTTGAGCCTCTCCGATCATTTTCATCTAATAACTTATACTACTTTTAGACAATAAAAAAAAAATCATCATATTTTTACTACATAAAAAAAATATAACACACGTACATTTTATATAAAAAATAATCATACCATATTTTTATAAATCAGTTCGTTCACTGTTTACTGGTCTATCGATCGACCTCAATCATAGTGTATAGAAAAGTTTCTCCGTCAGAAATGGTAATCGTAAACCCTGCAATACTTCATTAAAAAGTTTCCTTTTCAATTTTTTTTTTTTTTTTTTTTTTTCCTCCTTTCTCTTCTCTCCTGAAGATGTGAGTGCACTTTGACTATTCCCATTATGAGGTGAAGTGATCCATTGGGTTCATGTTCCGATGTTTATGCAAATCCATTTTTTTTTTTTTTATTTTTACTTCATAGGTTTCTTCTTATTTTTTTTTTTTTTTATTGTTGCCGCCTTCCGAGACTCCCTTTCCACTGCCCGCTGAATGATTGAACGGGCAGACAATTCCTTTATTTTTTCATGTTTTATAGTTTTACATCCAAAATATTAAAAAAAAAATTCATTTTTTTTTTTTTTTTAAAGACACGGAAAATAAATCTGTCCTTTACTATTGCAAAATGATAAAGCTTGTGTGTCCTGTTATCTTCTGAAACGTCATTTTTATATGTTCTCTTTCTGACGTTGTCTTATCCTGGCGACCACACACGGTTATAGATAAGAAGATACGTGAAGATTAAATCCAAATTCGATTACAATTTTTTTTTTTTTTTAATATTATTTTATAAACCAAAATACAAAATTGATATAATAACCTTTTAAATTATTGATACACATCAATGATTTACACCTATCTATATACTTCCCTTTAATAATAATATTTTTATAAAAAAAAATCTATAAATAAAATGTACACAACATATATGTAAACATTAAACTGTATGTAATAATGTTACTATGGTGTCTGCATTCATATCTGAAAAGTATAAAATAATATCAATCCGATTTAGTTAAATTTATATTATGCTGAATGGTTTACTATGTTTTTCTTTTCTTTTCTTACAATTTTTTTTTTTTTTTATATCTATACCTGGATCATCAATTTGAACACTCACAATATATATATATATTGTAACGAGACAACGTTACATCAGTATTAGATCTAGGAAGCATCGATAAACACACACACACCAGCAAGCAACCTAAAACACTCGTACTTTTATTTTTCGTAACTCGTAATATTTTTTCTCATAAATACATTTATAAAACACATTGATAAAATACAGACGGTAAAACGTCTAATTAAATGATTAAAGCTTTTAGATAATAAAAAATAATAACAAAATATAATTTGCTCTCCTAAATAATAAAATATAATATGCTCTCCTAAATAATAAAATATAATTGTCAATCAAAATCACCACGGGGAATTAAAAATGTTTATTTTAGAAATCTAATGTTAACTAGAATAAAACTTATAGAAAAGATTTGAGGAAAAGATAAATGCTCGACTTCTAAATTTAAAATAGCTTGTATTGTTCTGGTAAAACACACGCACACACGCATGCATTCGAGGTGTGAAGGAATAAGGTTGGTTGAGTGAGATTGCAAAATGAGATTGTCTCAAAATAAATATTGCCTTTAGCACAAAGAGTGAGTGAGCAGGTACCTCAAACGCGGACCTGAACGACAACTCCAAGAACAGGGAACTATGGGGGTAGATTGGATCCCAAGATATGGATCAACCCTTATAAATACTAGTCAAAACCTATTCAATGGTTCGATTCGTTCGATTCGATTCATTTCGATTGATACGTTATCATTGCTGTGTTTTTTTTATTTTCCAATTCTCAGTACGCCGAGTTAGCACCTAATCATTATTCCGATGCTTATGTTTTCATTTTAAAAATAGAATTGTTCTGAATTAGCTTGATTATTCCTCAGTATTTACGATGACCATTATGAAATTAATACCAAGAGCGTCGACTGTCATGAGGGGCTAATAAACCCTTCAGTGACTGATCGGCGCTCCGCTACTGAAATATCTCCGAAGCTATGAAATTCTGATAACATCGTCGTGTTAAGTGAATGCTCCTAATAAAAGAAATGTTCCGTGAAATACCCAAACTCGTCCAGACCAATCGACATTCGTTGTAACCAAGACAAATCCTAGGTAAATATGTTTTATATTATGTTCACTCACTCAATTTATAAACTCATAAGGCAATCTCGTAATTAACCAACATAAATTTGCACAATTAAATCTTAAAGACTTTCCTCGTCATGATAGTTTATTTTGTTACTGAACTTTGTAAACATGAACTCTGAACTTAAGTGAATCTAAGGAAAGATATATTTTACCAAATAGAAAGGAACTTTATCTCATTATTCAAATTATGTTATGACTAATTATGATTCTCTGTGAGCGTGAATGTATGTGCGCGTGTGTAATAAATCAATTAATAATGTTTTCTTTTCATATTTAATAAACTTGTTCAATATCTAATCAAGTCGAGCATATCTCAAATCTTTTCACACACAATCAAAACCGTAGTTTATTTATTCTTTAATAACTTATCTTTGAAGTAGATTTAATTAATTTTAATTTTCGTTTCAATTTAGTTACTTTATTAATTATGTCAACATCGTGCCGTAAGTCACGATGTTTCTTATTTCACCTTAGTTAAGATAGATTTAAGAGCGGGCGGGTCTATAATCAATCAAAGTAAACGTCAATTAATTATGTTATATACGATAAAGCGGGGGGATGAACTTGTAAGCCTTGTGTTCGGGGCGTAAGCGAACAACCTCATAGGTCAGTGACAACCAATAAATAATCCTTATGCCGTTATCGACTAATTAGAAAACCATGCTGAATTTCATTAGCGGACAATGCGTCTTTTCCGGGAGGAGTCCTCCTAGCAACAATCATGTAACAACCTTGAGAAACCTTATTGGTCCATGCTGGGAGTGTTGAGCTAGTGGGTGGGATTAGACTTCGAAATCGTTTTGACATGATGTAAGGTGATGCGAGTAATTAAAATCAACTTAAATAATCGTATCTGGCGCCCCCTTATGTGGATCGTGAACAACTGTCGATGTAAGAAAATAAATAAAGCCTTACGCTATGTCATGTTTATTTCGAAGCCCGTAGTCTCGGTGATAGAGAGGGGTTACGGTTACATTGGCGCTTCCAACGTGAGGCTAGTATAAATGACGCTTCTAAACATAAAGATAAAGCAAATCTAGATACTAGCAAAAGCGGCCGAACCCGGGAGAAGACGCGGAAATATTTATGTAAACAAAAGCTTGAAAAAAAAAAAATAATAATAATAATAAACAAACGGAACAAAATCGCGGCGATTCTTAACATCGCAAATGTGTAAACAAAACATCGGGAACCGGAGCAAAATAAACAAAACAAATAAAGCATAGCAGGAGATAAGGGAGCGGACGCCGATCGGTCGCTGTCACCATAAAACAAATAAAATCAAAAGAAAAAAGAATCACATTACCGTAAACAGTAGTGACGGAAGTTAGAATAGGCCAAATAAATCAAGATCAACGAGACAACAAACAGAATGGAGGGAAAATGGATAAAAATAGAGCATTTCAAAGGAAAGGGAGATGAGAATCCGTGTCGACATATAGAAAGTTTGAAGAGGTTATTTTCATGCGGGCAGTTCAGCGAAGAATCCAAAATAGCGATCGCATGTAGCCACATCCAAGGGGAAGTTGTGGAATGGTGGGAGACAATGAAAAACAAACCAGAGACATTCGAGGAATATCAAAGGGCCATCATGAAAAGATATTGGGGAGTAGCCCAGCAGGAAAGGGAAAGATGGGAGATCGAACAAAACAAAAAGGAAGAAGAGGAAAAATACAGTACCTTCGTCCAGAGACAGATGGCAAGATTAAAAAAAATAGACAAATACCAAATACCAGAGGAACAGCAAATTAAGATAGCGGGACGCAACCTACCCAGGGAGATCAAACAAATCATTGAAAGGGAAACCGAAATAACAGGAGTGCTGAAGAAACTACAGGCGATCGAAAACGACGATTATTTTAACCAAGAGGAGGACAATGGGATCAGAATAGCCAATATAACACAAGATGGGGGGGAAGGACCTCGGAGAAAACAGGAATGCCCAATAATCGACGTGTCAATCCAGGGGCTCAAGGCAAGGGCTTTGCTGGATACGGGAAGCCAAGTATCCGTAATGGCACAGGAAATTTTCAACAAGATCGCCCAAGGGCCAACAGAGATGAAAATCCTACCGCTAAAAGGGACCCAAATTGTACTGGCCAATGGAAAAAAGGCGAGAATACAAACCAAACAAGTGTGGGCGAATATCAGCATTGCAGGACAGGAGTTTACCCAGGTCGTACTAATACTGGAGGGCTTAATCCATGACTTAGTATTAGGATCAGACTTCATGAAAATGGCTAAATGTAACATCGATTACGGGACCGAACTAGCAAGGATCAACACAGTCACGGTGCCTTTCAAAAGCAAAGTAGACGAAGAACCAGAAGGACAAAGGAAGCTGCAATGCATCGCGATAAAAGGGGAAATCGAAAAAAGAATCGAGGAAATAACTGGACCAGACAAAGGGAAGAAGGAAAGAATTCAAGAGATATTGGGGGCGCACGAAAGTGTCTTCTCGGACAAACCGGGAGTAATTCAAGGGTACGAACACCGGATCCGATTGAGCACCAGCCACCCATATCAGACGAGGGCATACCCGATCCCATTCCAATACCGGAAAGAAATTGAAACCCAGTTAAAGCA
Source organism: Epiperipatus broadwayi (assembly GCA_028023455.1). Lineage (NCBI taxonomy): Eukaryota > Metazoa > Onychophora > Udeonychophora > Euonychophora > Peripatidae > Epiperipatus > Epiperipatus broadwayi. The sequence continues at coordinate 385,781 of JAQFVV010006673.1, read as the reverse complement.
GATGACGGAGTGGGGAGTCGTTTCAAAATGCACCTCGCCGTACAATAATCCCATCCTAGCCGTGAAAAAAGGGGACGGGTCAATACGATTGTGCCTCGACGCTAGGCAACTAAACAAGGTAACGATCCCGGACACAAACGCCCCACCTGTCATGAACGAACTAATGACCAGGTTCCGGAACAAGCGGATTTTTTCCACGATGGATTTAACCAATAGTTACTGGCAAATGAGCCTCCACCCCGACGACCGAAAGTACACCGCCTTCAAATATAACGGAAGGGCGTACCAGTTCAACCGGGTGCCCTTCGGGTTAAAGAACAGTGGGGCAGGCTTGGTACAATGCCTGGATCAAACCCTATCTGACGAGGTAAAAGGATTTGCGACGATAGCGTCCAATGATATCGAGGAGCATTGCCGGCACTTAGAAAGGCTACTCCAAGAATGCGAGCAGAAGGGGGTCCACTATGGAAATATCGGGACCGTTGCATCACCCTGGGGGGGTTACTCCAAAGAAAAACAGGGAATGGGAAGCAAACCCGGATTGTAATCCCGAAAGAAATGCGAAATCAGATGATTGACGAGACACATCGGGAACGCGGCCATTATGGAGCGAACAAGACTGAGGGATACCTTAGCAATTGGTTTTACTGGCCTGGAATGCACCGGGACATCGCCGCAAGATTACGGGGATGCGATGTCTGTGCGAGGACCAAACCGCTAAATCGATCAAATGAAGGACCTCAGATACCAATTATCATACGGGAACCAAACCACACCGTGGCGATCGATTACTACGGGCCGTTACCGATGGCCGGGGGAAAGAGATATATATTAGTCGCATACGACTTATGTTCCAAAATGGTCGCCGCGTACCCCATGGCCCGGGCTAACGCACACCAGACCATCAAATTATTGGAGACAAAACAGTTTCCCATCATTGGGAAGCCGAAGTACATCCTATCGGATCATGGCACACCATTTGTGTCGAAAACTTGGAGGCAGTGGATAAATCGAACCGGGATCAAACACCACATGACGTCGATCCGGAACCCGCAGAGCAACCCGTGCGAGCGAGTAATGCGGGAATTGGGACGGTTATTCCGTGTGTACACTGCGGGAGATCACCAGAAATGGGTCCAGGAGATTCCCCGGATCACGGGAATGATCAACTCCTCAAAAAATGAATCAACTGGATTTGAACCAAGCCGACTCCATTATGGGCAACCGATACCTTACCCGTACGATGACAGGCCCACCATCCGAACCGGAAAAATCGATAGGAAACAAGACAACCAAATAGCGCTACGAAGATTGGAGCACATGGGAAAAAGGCGAACGCAAACCAAGAAGCCAACCCGGAATACGTTCAAAGTGGGCGATAGAGTGATGGTAAAGGCCAACCCGGTCAGTCGACCCGGACAAAACATCTACAAAAAATTCCTCGACATATACGAGGGCCCATACGAGATCGTCAGGGCATATGGAAACAACGCCTTTGCGTTGACCCACGGAAAAGGAACGTTCAATGCAAGAGCACTGAAGAGGGCCGAATAATTTCGCTCCTTCACCGAGCTAAAACCCGCAGCATCGGATTTTACTCTACACCGGGCGGGGAGATATGTAACGAGACAGCGTTACATCAGTATTAGATCTAGGAAGCATCGATAAACACACACACACCAGCAAGCAACCTAAAACACTCGTACTTTTATTTTTCGTAACTCGTAATATTTTTTCTCATAAATACATTTATAAAACACATTGATAAAATACAGACGGTAAAACGTCTAATTAAATGATTAAAGCTTTTAGATAATAAAAAATAATAATAAAATATAATTTGCTCTCCTAAATAATAAAATATAATTTGCTCTCCTAAATAATAAAATATAATTGTCCATCAAAATCACCACGGGGAATTAAAAATGTTTATTTTAGAAATCTAATGTTAACTAGAATAAAACTTATAGAAAAGATTTGAGGAAAAGATAAATGCTCGACTTCTAAATTTAAAATAGCTTGTATTGTTCTGGTAAAACACACGCACACACGCATGCATTCGAGGTGTGAAGGAATAAGGTTGGTTGAGTGAGATTGCAAAATGAGATTGTCTCAAAATAAATATTGCCTTTAGCACAAAGAGTGAGTGAGCAGGTACCTCAAACGCGGACCTGAACGACAACTCCAAGAACAGGGAACTATGGGGGTAGATTGGATCCCAAGATATGGATCAACCCTTATAAATACTAGTCAAAACCTATTCAATGGTTCGATTCGTTCGATTCGATTCATTTCGATTGATACGTTATCATTGCTGTGTTTTTTTTATTTTCCAATTCTCAGTACGCCGAGTTAGCACCTAATCATTATTCCGATGCTTATGTTTTCATTTTAAAAATAGAATTGTTCTGAATTAGCTTGATTATTCCTCAGTATTTACGATGACCATTATGAAATTAATACCAAGAGCGTCGACTGTCATGAGGGGCTAATAAACCCTTCAGTGACTGATCGGCGCTCCGCTACTGAAATATCTCCGAAGCTATGAAATTCTGATAACATCGTCGTGTTAAGTGAATGCTCCTAATAAAAGAAATGTTCCGTGAAATACCCAAACTCGTCCAGACCAATCGACATTCGTTGTAACCAAGACAAATCCTAGGTAAATATGTTTTATATTATGTTCACTCACTCAATTTATAAACTCATAAGGCAATCTCGTAATTAACCAACATAAATTTGCACAATTAAATCTTAAGACTTTCCTCGTCATGATAGTTTATTTTGTTACTGAACTTTGTAAACATGAACTCTGAACTTAAGTGAATCTAAGGAAAGATATATTTTACCAAATAGAAAGGAACTTTATCTCATTATTCAAATTATGTTATGACTAATTATGATTCTCTGTGAGCGTGAATGTATGTGCGCGTGTGTAATAAATCAATTAATAATGTTTTCTTTTCATATTTAATAAACTTGTTCAATATCTAATCAAGTCGAGCATATCTCAAATCTTTTCACACACAATCAAAACCGTAGTTTATTTATTCTTTAATAACTTATCTTTGAAGTAGATTTAGTTAATTTTAATTTTCGTTTCAATTTAGTTACTTTATTAATTATGTCAACATCGTGCCGTAAGTCACGATGTTTCTTATTTCACCTTAGTTAAGATAGATTTAAGAGCGGGCGGGTCTATAATCAATCAAAGTAAACGTCAATTAATTATGTTATATACGATAAAGCGGGGGGATGAACTTGTAAGCCTTGTGTTCGGGGCGTAAGCGAACAACCTCATAGGTCAGTGACAACCAATAAATAATCCTTATGCCGTAATCGACTAATTAGAAAACCATGCTGAATTTCATTAGCGGACAATGCGTCTTTTCCGGGAGAAGTCCTCCTAGAAACAATCATGTAACAACCTTGAGAAACCTTATTGGTCCATGCTGGGAGTGTTGAGCTAGTGGGTGGGATTAGACTTCGAAATCGTTTTGACATGATGTAAGGTGATGCGAGTAATTAAAATCAACTTAAATAATCGTATCTGGCGCCCCCTTATGTGGATCGTGAATAACTGTCGATGTAAGAAAATAAATAAAGCCTTACGCTGTGTCATGTTTATTTCGAAGCCCGTAGTCTCGATAGAGGGGTTCCCGTTACAATATATATATATATATATATATAAATGAATTGACATTTAATAAAAAAATATTAAAATTTTACATATATGAGTGTGCATGTACACTGACTTTTATCTATTTCAACTTTTAACAATAATATTATAATTTTTTAATACATAAATTTTCTACCTGTATGTGTGTATAAACAAAATATATAATTTAAAATTTAGTTTCAGTTTATAGGTTATCTCTCTCTTTTTTTTAAAAGTATAGTCAATTTTTTCCAAGTACTTGTTGGATTAATTATCAGCGTTTTTGGACCAATTTAAAAGATTTGCTTTTTCAATTTTAATTCAAACAAAATTATGCTTGCATTTAAATTATATATTCTTTTTTTAATGAATATGAAAATTATTTCTTAGCAAAATATATATAGCAAATCGTCTCTCTTTTAGACATTTGACTCGAGCAAATTTTACTGTTTATTTCTATATATATTTAAACTCTTTTTACTCTCCATACTATTTCTCCATCTCTCTAACTCCCTAGTCTTTATTAATAAATTTATTCTTTTATCCCATTCCTTACTACTATAACACTCAATAATCCTCTTAACACAATCATCCCATCTTTTGTACAAATATACTCATATAAATTCTTTATCCAAATCTTTTGCATAGCGCATTACCTTTCTCACCCATCTTGTTACCTGCCCTTTACTCATAACCCAATTAAATACTATTTTAGCTATTCTTTTATTATCCATAAACTGCAATCTACCAAACATTTTCATTTTACTTTTTGCATCTCTCATATGAAAACTTGACCATCCCATTTCTCCTTGAATTGCCTCCCTTGCTAAACAGAGTAATAAATGGATGCCAGGGTGGCACTACTGTATGGAGAGAGTTTTGCCTTGTTTATAAACAATCATGTGCTAGTATGAGATAGTGATTATGTGATGCTTAGTGGTTTAACATATTGATGTATGTTTGTTGTTTAATGATTTGTAATATATTATTGACAAATGAAATTATTTTTATTATAGGCTGCACATATATATCTATGTCTATGCACATAATATTATGAAAAGATATTTTCATTAGCCATATAGTTAGTGAAATATTTTGTATTATCACAGAGGCATGTTAATGTGCTTATATATGTGTTTGTCATATAAACTTACATTGACATGTCTGAAAATTATAATGTTATGTCATATTTTATATTATTTGTAAATCAAAATCAAAATGATGTATTTATATTGAAGCGATGAATCTGTAGGCCAGATCCATGCTTCACGTCTTTCTAGATTGCTAAACTAGGATCAAACCAGATCCACGCATGTTACGATGTTTATAAAACTTTCCATCTGCCATTTTATATATATTTAATGTTTAGACCAGCAAATAAGTAATTAAAATATTACTTTTCTATTTAAAATGTTTTTATTATAAATATTGGAGGAGCCCATATATATGCACAAATATATATAATATACAGAGGAGCCCATATATATGCACAAATATATATAATTACAGACAGAAACTTTTATAAAAATCAATAAATAAATTTTAATATGCTATTTTTTTTAAGTATTTTATTCTGGAGGTTTACTTTCATGATAAACCCTGCTAATTTTTCGTAGTGTCAAACAAAATAAAATCCCTTAACAAAATGGTAATGGAATTTTCTAATTAAAGTAAAATTAAAATGAAAAAGATATTTGAAACATAAATTCTTCAAATCTACATTAAATTAAAAATAGATTTGAAACAATAAAATCATTGGATTTATTGGGAAAGTGGATCCCAAGAATACAATGCAAAATTGCGGTCACTGAAATTTCAACATAGTCACTTAGCCTTGGGCAAATGAAAAAGGGAATTTCCCAAAAGTAATCAAAAAGGTATAAATAGCCCATGAGAACAATAGAGGTCAGCCAGTCATAGTTTTTGGTCAGTTATTACTTGGCAAATTTACACCGGTTAAATTTTCAATACATATAAAATGTTTATAAGCATGGTAATGGAGTAGACAGCTGTGTAGCCTTTCCATCTTCTTGCTGTCCCAAAGATGATTGCCAAATACCATACACCAAAGAAACTTCATCAAAATGTGTAATTGTTGGACTGCTGAACTGTTTGAACTCTCAAATTAAAATTCATAGCTAGCTATGCCTGTGTGGAAATTCATATTTCATTGTGGGACCCAAACCACCACAAAGACTCAGAATAAATTAGGTAAAATGTTCCCAATTTGTTTATTTCTAACTGCCTAATTTATCCTTAAAAACTCCAGTTGACCTGATAATGTAATTTTGCTACCCTTAATGTCTTCTTAAATGAAATCCCCTTTAATTTAATGTAACTGTTTAACAAAATTCTGTAACCTTTGATTTGCTATGAATTTAAATTTAATGTCTCTACTCTGATTCTGTCTGTCTTAAAAGTGTGCCTCTTAATGCTAAACTTTCTCTTAAAGTGATTCAGAAAATTTATTATTATTATTTACTTAAGAGTGTATTTGTTTAAGACTGATAAATGTCTTATTTAAAAATGAAATCACTATATGCCAATTTGTTCCATCTCAACAAAAGTTTTATATAATTAAATATTTTTGCTTCCTATTTTCCGATAAACAACTGTCGGTAAATAACTAACTCTTTAGCTCTAAATGATTAATACTTGGAGCAACCTTTTCTGTCGAGATCAAATAATTTTATATTACTTTATATATTTTGAAATATTTATGTGTACATGGTTTAGTTTTGGGAAGGCACTAGGTCAAGTATGAGATTTTATTTAGTTATAATATTTCATGTTGTAAGAATAAAAGGGAGGGGATTTAGAAAGTATATTCTTGCAAACTGTAAAAGAGAGTAATAAATGTTTTAATTTAAATATTGGTGGGATTTTATTTTGAAGGGAGAGACATGTTGCCCATAAAATGACATTCTTAATAATATTTAATACTTATTTATTTTATGTTGGTCCAATCTTGGTTAATCTGTATAATATTTATGTAATCTTTAATAGCTCAATACAATTTTATAGTTAAATTCTAAAAATATATTATCCAGTACTTGTATTTTGCCTTGCCAACATTTTGTCTGATAACTTGTCTTTTGTTCTTTGTGATTGGTAAATCAGAATTAGACCACATGATAATTTCACTGGCTATAAATTTTTTTATCAGGATATGAAAGACAAAATGGGAAGACCCCGGGTTAACTGACCTTACTTAGCATTGGTGATTCCCATCCTTTCACCTGAACTATCTTGAGGTTTTCCAATAGCACAGACCATTCTCTCTTTATTTCTTGGCATTACTGGAACAGGAAAGGTGAATTAGGTCTATGCTTGGTGATGCAATATCAAGTGCTGGGTCTACCCATTTTTTTTTGTTCTGAGCACTACGGTCTGATTAATTTATTTGTTTTCACAATCTTAAAATATTTATCTGTGAATATTGTGATCCATTTATATTTTAAATGTGTCATTCTCTCCGAAGCCAATTCCTAAAATATGATTCAATTATTTCTTTCTAAAAATAATTTCACTTGTCATAAAGTTATATTTGAAATAGGTTTATATAAAACATTTGTCTCATAGGCATCTACAATAAAACTCTAATCATTTCATTTGTTAAATTGGCATATGAACTATACCACTTTCTTACTCTAGGCATAATTAATGACAGGACCAAAATTTATTTTTAACATATTTATAAAGTAAAACAGAGAGAGATTAGAAAATTTATACAAATGTTTTATTAAATATATATGTGAAGTTAAGCTACCTATGGTTCATCTCCATTCATTTTATTCTACAATTAATGTTTCTAATTAATTATTGTGCTGTTATCCGATGACTTAAAGTCACATAATACCAGTCCTATATTTAAGTTAATGAATAGGTCTAATTAGAATCAATATTAGAGTTAGATGTTAGAATTAGTTGAGGCTCATGCTCTACCATTGATGTTAGTGGGCTGTCATTATTTATTGCTTACCTCAAAAATGTTAATTAGTTGGTGGATTTAGAGAGTGGGTAAACAGGGCAGAATTCATAAGTATTCTTTATCTTTGATCTGGAATATGGTTGGATTCGAGGTACTTTTCCTCAGGCTGTGAATCATATTGAATTAACATACAATTTCAACTGGTACAATATAATAGAGTACTTAACATACCTTAAATTTTATATTTATTATTATTTGTAATCAATAAATTTATCGATCATTATTTTAAATTATTCCAGTGAAGTTAATACTAAAATAGATTTAATGTATTATGTATTTGTATTTTCTTCTGTTTACAGTCACATTCTCTAGGGTCCTTACATCCCCAGCTAGCCATGAGCAATGACAGCTAGTTTATATAGATGTAGGTAAATATATGCTTGTGTTTGGACATTCAGATAGCTTTCTGGAAGGTGCAATGGTAAAGATCAGCCAAAGTCCACATATGTAATGATAATTACTAATTTATTAATAACTAGTATGCTTAAAGTATGAGGTGACCAACAATAATTGATGATGATCAGCATATGTTGGTCTCAACATTTTTTGTATATCATTGTAAATGTTAGCAGTTAAATATGCATGCAGCTAATTGCTTTTATTATACTCTAAGTTTGGCTTTGTCTAGAAGACAATTGATACAATTTTATGATGTATCTCATTTAAATCCAGTCATAAAAGATGACTCTTGGTATTCAATTGTGATAGGAGAATTTCCATTATCCCATTTCACCCCTATTTATATACTGTTTCAATATATATATTGTACCACTAATGAACAGTGCTATATGTAAAATTGTTGTTTACAATTATTAAAATATAATCTTATTTTTAAATAATGAAAAGATTTTGAAATTAAAATACCTCATTTGAAAAAAAATCTATAAAAGTTTAAAGAGTTTTCATTATATTAACATAGATTGCCAAAGGGCAAATATCATTTATTAGTATAAGTTTTACTAGTTTAAAATAATAATAATAATAATAATAATAATAATAATAATAATAATAATAATAATAATAATAATAATAATAATAATAATAATAATAATAATAATAATAATAATAATAATAATAATAATAATAATAATAATAATAATAATAATAATAATAATAATAATAATAATAATAATAATAATAATAATAATAATAATAATAATAATAATAATAATAATAATAAAACAATTAGAGGGGGGATTAAATGGTTATTCATAAAGTTTTACAAATTAATTAAAGAGAAATTCAGTGGGAGGGGAAATTTAACTTAGCAAAAATTAAAACTACTAAAAAAAGAGAAAAATCTGAAAATTAAAAATCTCTCCTTTCATTTTAAGAATAAGGGAGGCATGAATAGAGATTGATTTAAATATAAAAAAAATATTTGTATGTAAATAAAATATGAGAGTAAATTCAAAAATAAAGGAAAGCTTATAATTAAATTTAAAAAATTCACTCAAAGATCGCTAGTCTGATAAATAAAGAATGGGAGTAAGTAATTATAATGAAGGGGAGGGATGAAAAGATGGATGGTTGGGGTGGAGAATGGAAAAAAATTATAATCTGCTACAAACATGACAATGGGGATAATTAAAAACTATCTTATCAAGGACTGGTTAATATACAATGGAAAATAATTAACAGAATTTAATTGATTCGGGAATTTTAATTAAAGAAAAAAAGATAACAACAATAAGTCAACAACATATAAATAGGACCAAAAGTTCAACACACTCAATTATATATTAGTTTTGATTTTTTTACTGCAAACTTTTATATTTTAAACTTGTTATCATATTAAGCTTATGCTATGCTAAGCAGTCACTGGAGTATGTGGCCAGATTCTAGCCTCAATCTGACAGAACATCAGGAACTCGCCTGTTAAAAATTATGCATGTATAGAAATTTGAACCACCAAAAAGTATCCATCTGCCTGAACTTAAACAATAAGGAGTCATGACTAAAACCATCAAAGAACCAAAATACAACCAGTTGGTAATCTACATTCAGCAGGAGGAAGCAAGAAGCCACCCATCTCAAAGAAACTTTAAAAATCCTAGGTAATATAAATTCTTATTTCCATTCATAGACTAATATTAACTTATGAACAATAAGTAGCAGTAGCCATCTTTGAGTGACCCTTGATATTCAGTACAGATGAACTATTGTATGTGCATGAATATCCGCTTCTCATTGTGCTAGCAAATGTGTGCAAAGCTTTTTTAAATAAGTACTACTTATATCTCCAAATGTGTGTATGCAGTTATACGTGTGTTAATTATATGACATTACTATTATATATCTTGAGTAAAAATACTTGCATGTAGTATGTATACCATTTTCTTATTGAAAGGGTGTGGGTAGAAAATTTTAAATTTCTAATAATAAAGTTATTTAAAGTTTAAGAATAAATAGTGTCTGCTAATTAGTATTTAATGGGTTTTTTTGAGGTTATGTCACTAATAAACAATTTTCTTGAATGTCAATCAAATAGTTAACACTTATTTATGTTGTATTATTTTTTCTTTATGATTGAGATAGTTTCGAATTCATCAGGCATTGAATTGGTAACTGTCATTCAGGGTATGTTAGTTACTTCTTGTAATTAACTGGTTCCTGAAGTTTACTTCAAAACAAATAAAGTGCTTAGAATGACAGGGTTTAAATTCAGCAGCCAAGAAGTTTTGTAACCTGGAAATCTAAATGTAAGTTATACCTTGTGTAACCTACCTGGCTACAGGCACCCTCTGGGTATTATGCTTCTCTGCCTGAGGAATTGGGTGCTGTAATATTTAAATTGCAGCTGGAGTAGATCGAATTTATAATAATATTGGCATTTATCTATAGAAAGAAGTCAAAAATTTGTTTATAATGTTTTTCACAATCTTAATTTTTTTTAAAGAGGAAAAATAATACTTTTGTTCTATTTTTTTATTCGATCTTCTCCCACCCAGTTCATTTGGCTTTCCCAATGTGCATGCGGAACCATCATAAATGACATTCAATTAATTTTTTTCTTTCCTCTTGTTTGAAAATTTTCAAAGAAATGCTAAACTGCATGATTATAATTAAGAAAGTGGTATGATTTGCAAAAAACTAAAGCAGACAAACAAATGAAAAGAGAGAAAGTAAAGACAGATATTTTAGGTGGATTTAGAGCATTGAAGATTGGTAGAGAAAAAAGGATGAGAGGATTGGAGTCAGTCATATGCTTCATTTAAAGAATAGTAATAATATATTAAAGTAGAAAGAAATTTTTTGTTGTTGTTTTGAAAACAAGAGATTATGGAATTGCTGATAGAAGAGATAAGACAGAGAGGGCAAAAAACTGGACATTACAAGAAGAGGATAAGTTAAGACAGGATAACAATAGACAAAATATAGAAAAATTAGTAGAGAATAAAAAGGTTAAAAAATGAATAGAAAAGCATAAGAACATGCACACATACAGATAGAGTAAATGCAGTAAATCAGTTGCTAAAAATGAAGACATTTTCAGGGTACATAGGGGAGACTCCAAATAGTCTGGAATGTTATTTTGTTCTGAATAAATTAAACGAAGTAGCCAAGGTTGCTATAGCTCACAGTAATATACAGGGTAAGGCTCAATTTCAGTGGGATTCATTATTTTAAAAAGCAGTGACATTTGGAGAATATAAACAGTTATTACTGGTGAACTATTGGGGAATGAATATCAGGAAAATTATTAAGCATCAGGTGGAGCAAGATAAATGGGGGCCTGGGACACTATTCTGCACATTTTTTTTGCAGGCAAGTGATGAAATTAAGATCAATCATGACACCATCTTTATCTGAGCAGCAAATTATATGAAGAGTTAAACATAACCTTCCTAAGGATGTAGGTCAAATGATAATTGGAACAAAACAGGAAACGATAGAGCAGATAGCTGAAATACTTATAGCATTGGACTGCAATAAACAGATTAAGAAGAATAGAGACAAGGAATATAGCCATATGCAAGTATCAAACCTGGCCTGTAGCTGGGAAGAAATCGAGCCAACAATGGCACCTGAGGGATGTCTAAATGTGAAAGTTGTGATAGAAAGAGTGATAACCAGTGCTTTACTTAATTCTGGAAGCCAGCTGTCAATGATGTCCCAGGAAGTGTTTTAATAGAATAAAATGCATTAACCCTATAGTTAAAATTTTGCCATTAAAGATGGTGTACATCATGATGGTTAATAGTAAAAGGGTGAGACTGGTGTCAAAACAAGTAACATGTGTCTAAAAGAGAATGGGTAGAGAATGAATAAAGTCACATTTTGCTTATTTTGGAAGGTCTGATCCATGAGGTTATACTAGGGTCCGATTTTATGCATAAGACTGACTGTGTGCTGGATTATGAATGAAGTCAGGTAAAACTGGACAATGAATCAATTAATGTTCACAGCAGACCAAGTGGATAGATATATTAAAGAACACTGTGTGCAAAGCACAGGAATAAAAATAGAAATAGAGGAAAAGGCAAATGAATCAATGTTGATAGACAAAGATCAGAGGAACAACTGAAGAAACTACTAAATAAATCTGAGAGTGTTTTTTCTGAAGACTTGGAGTTATTCAAGAATATGAACACAGAATAAAACTTGTAAGAGATCAACCGTATCAGGCCCACACATACCCTATACCTCATCAATATCAGGGCAAAGTGGAGGAACAGATAGAGAAAATGCTTCAGTGGGGAATCATCTGTAAATGTTCATTCCTTTCAATAATCCTATTGTAACAGTAAAAAAAAGATGGGTCTATTCGGTTGTTGTATTTGGACACTCATCAATTAAATAAGATTACTACACCTAATATGAATGACCCTCCACCCATGAATGAGTTATTAGCAAAATTCCGCAATAAAAGGATATTTTCAATGTTTGATTTGACCACCAGTTACTGGCAAATCAGGCTGCACCCTGATGATTGGAAATATACCACTTTTCAGTATAATGGACAGGTATACAACTTCAATCAGATTCTTTTTGGTTTCAAAAATAGTGGGGTGGGGCTAATACAATGTATCAAAAGTTTAATAGTAATAAATGTAGATGATATTGTATTGGCATCAGAAAATGTAGAAAGGCACTTCATGCATTTAGAGCAGTTGTTGCATGAGTGCAACAAAAGGGAATAAAAAATTAACTTAAGTAACTTAATGACTACTAAAATAAAATTTTTAGGCCACGTCATTAGTGAAAAGGGGATCTGACCAAATCCTGAGAGAATTCAGGTGATCCAAGATTTTCCTAGGTTTCAAAACAAAAAACATGTAAGTCTTTCCTCAGGTTATGCAATTTCTATAACTGTTTTTACAAAAAAAATTTCTTGATATGGAACCATTGCTGCAATTACTCAAAAAAGAAAGACAGTGAGCATGGACTGAACACCATGAATGTAGCTTTCAAAATGTGAAAGTAGAGTTTTTAGAAAAGGTTATGTTGTCATATCCTGACTTTCATAAGCAGTTTTTTGTGCAAACTGATAGCAGTGGGTTTAGATTGGAGGCTATGCTGTCTCAAATACATGAAGGGAATCATAACAGGGTCTTTTTCTCTATTGGCTGATTATTAAAGAGTCCTGAAATGAATTACACTATAACCGAGAAGGCCTTGGCAATTGTGTGGGCATTTAAGAAATTTTTCAGTATTTGATAAAGTCCAAGGTAATTGTAATTACTGACCACAAAAGCCTTGAATTTTTAAATCATAGCTTTCTTACAAACAGCCAATTAATAAGGTGGAGTTTGTTTCTTCAGGAGTTCAATTATAGTGTGAGATAGTTTGATGATAAAGAAAATGTCATAGCAGACACCTCAAGTCAATATCCTGCAGTGGTTAAATACTGTTTACCGGTGTTATGGTGACTACACAGCCATAGTATTTCCATCTATTATACTGTGTAGTCTACTCATCCATGGTAAAGATTTATTTTATGCCTTTTTTTGCTAAGCATTAGGAATGACTGTTAAAATGGGGTTGGTGGTTAAAATGGTGCCCCACATTGAGAGCCAATTATAATGGTCAGAGATTTGGAGATCAAAGGAGTCTTACCATATTTGCCATACAGGGCACCACCAGGCCATTTGAATGTGGAAAATTTATATTGTAAGCAGATATGTAATTTAAAGATTCACATTTTTACATATATATTTTATTTCCACTGTTGGCCTTTGCCACTAGCTCATGGAGTAGCAGAGGTTTAAAAACAGATTTATTAAAATAGATTTAAAAAAATAAAAGAAGCCACTTCCAGTAATAACACACACAAACATTTATTGATGCACATATAAATAAAATTGAGAAATAAAATTTCTTTAGATTTTAATATTAAATTTTAAATTATTATTTTAAACAGTTCATACAGATGGTACTTTTAATAAATTTTACTTTAGAATGTTGAGTATAGATAGGCGACATAAATTACAGTTAAAATCTTTTCAAAACAATCGCTCAATCTCAGATTTAAAGTTCGCAGCCAAACCAACACCTGAGTCCAGATATATAGTCCAACCAATGCAATATGAAGATGCTAGCATAAAACCACACTGACAGGAATGTGCATCTGACAGCATGATATTATGTGAGGGACATGATCCTTATCCAGTACAGGAAGGTGGTCTTTATGGCAAAGGAATCAAGTATATAAAAAAATTAAAAAGAAATGCTATGTATGGGGGGTAAACGGTCTTACTGCTGACTTATTGTCCCCATCCATAGAGCTAGAAAGGGGTCAATGGTGCAGGAAATACGTCTGTGTCCATTGCAATGCAATGACTACATATTTGGGTCATGCATTTAATTGGGCTTTGCTCTGTATGCTACACATGTTTCACATTACATTGATATAAACAACCATATATCCCTCCACCAGCATTGACCTAACTCTGAGACAAATAGCCTCAAATTAAAAACCCATTCAAAATAAACATAAATGATCAATGTATAAAGTCATTGATGGAATTGCTGAGGGAAGTTTACAAGAAACCCAATGGCATTCATCATAAGATGCTGCATTGACACCAATAACTTAAAAGATATTTGAATAAATACATCTTTAGATACTCAACGTGAGGTATCATAATTACCAAATATTTATATATTTTAATCAATATGAAAATAGAAAAATAATTAAACATTAACGAATCTATGCAGTCATCTATAGCCAACTTAAATTTAGTGCATTTGAATAATTTAGTCAATAAAAAAAATGAAAATGATTTATCTAAATTAGCAATCTCAAATATATAATTTTGAAATCTGAATAAGTAAAATAAGAGTTCATTTTAAAAGTTCTGTTTAGAAGATTATTAAAAGCCTGTTAAATATTGATGAAAGTTCTTAATTACTTTTTAAAATTTTATAGTTCATACTTTACAGTAGAAGAGCTCACATTTCCTTGGGCCAATTCCGATGAAGACTTTATTAGTCATAATTTCCTGGAAGACTGGTTTGTTGTTCATACCGTAGTTCTCAATCTGGAGGCTGCCTTAGCTGGTTCAATCTGGTACTATTTAATTTCAGTACCCATATGATTCGAGGTCTGCAACAATACCACTCATAATTCAACAGTCATTTCATTTTTAAAAGAGCGAGAGAGGGTGATAAGTATGTATTGTCACCTCTCTCAAAAATCAAACTGGAATTGTTCTTAATTTGGATATTTTTCTTTTTTATAGTAATTTTCCAGATTCATTGAACATAGTTTCCTGTTCCAATCATTTTCATTAAGGTCCAAGCATTGGTTTGCTGCTTCTATTGGATATCTAATTTTTTGTTCTCTTATCTATATCTTTCATCTGACTTTTTTATATAAGAGCCCCAAGAGCTAGTTTGCTTTTCATTTAATTTATAAAACAATCATTTCCATTTACAGAGATTACAAAGGAATCTTTTAACAAAAATATTTTATCTTTAAATCTTGTACTTTTTTTATAAAAATGTACATTCAAATTCTTTTTATTTTATTTTAAAAAGAAATAATACTTTTAAAGTTTTCATTCCATCTGTGTGATATATTATATACATTAAACAACTTTTAATTTTCTGTTTTTAAGTTAAGTTTTTTTCTTTTTAATAAATCAATTTTTACTTATAATCTTTTTATTTTAATTTAAAATAATGTAACAGCATATTATATATTGTTACAGTATATAAAATGCACAGATAGTTTATTTAATCAAAATGTATATAAAAACACACAGATAGTTCTTTTAATCAAAATGTAGCTACACCAATAATTAAAAAAAATATTAAAAGAGTTCTGCTGACTACGTTTCCATTTTGATGAGTTTTTTCCTGGGTCTGAATTTAGTTGTTTTTCCTCTTCCTTTTTTCCATTTTAGGTTCAAAATACAGTCAAACAAGTAGATTTTGATTATTAAACATGAATTGGCCTTTAAACATTATATAACAGGTTGATAGTTCTCTCTTTAAATGAATTTTTAATAAGCCAAATGGATATATTCTGGCCTTGAACACAAAGTCTCTTATTAAAAATTGATTTGTTCAAAATTGATATTGGAGAAAAAAAACACACACCTATTATACATGAATTAGAAATTCATATCTTAGTTATAATGTATACTTCTTAACATATTATTAACTCTGAAAAAGAAAATTGAAAAGCCAGAAAAAAACATTCAGAGATAAAAAAATTGTTTTGAATTACCAAATTAGTTCTGAATTTCCCCATCTTTATTTTCTTCAGCTTTTATAGGCAGAGAAAAAAAATCTGTTAGTTCTCTATGTTGGGATTTTCTCTGACCTCCAATTAACCTGTCAGTTACCAACCAAGCTAAAGATCATTTATTAACTGTCAATCTTATTCACAGCTCAATTTCACCATAAGGTACAACATTTTGGTAGGTGATTTATGAAAAACCCAATTAAAATACTATCTAAGATTGCTTGACAGTTTTTACAAAATAAATGTTACCTAAATAACTTTTTATTTAAACTTACATTTTGGATCTGCAAGCAACAAATTAAACAGATTTATTTTTACACTATATTATGAAATAATATAGAACACAATATATAAATTTCTATAAAAAAAACAAAAACAAATCCATATATCTGTATCACACACACATACATACATATGCAAAACCTTAAATAGAAAACTGCTTATTCAGATCACATGAGCATAACATATCCACTATAATTTCTTATAATCACAAACATTAAATATCCATTATAATTTCTTATAATCACAAACATAAATATCCATTATAATTTATTATAATTTTAAGCCTATTCTCTTGAAAAAAAACTGTCAAACTAAAGCTACTGATAACTAATTCAATTTCAATTTTCACCAACTTTTTACTAATAAACATTAAAATTCATAAAGACTCTTTATCTTAGCCATATAAATATTTATTTTTCAATTATTATATTTTTCAATTATTACAGGAGTACAAAAAAAAATCAACCGCCCTTGCATTAAATAATGCTCACTATATTTTATACAAATACAAGCTGTATCTCTATATATGTTACATTTGAGCTATACAGTTATTTATGTTTTCAAATAAAACTTTTCAACTTTTCTTAAATTAATACAAATTTTTTTTGCCTATAAATAGTTCATTTTCTTACAATTGGTTTCTAGATGAAATAAACCAAAGGTTACAATATATATATATATATATATATATATATATATATATATATATATATATATATATATATATATATATATATATATATATATATATATATATATATATATATACAGCCTTTAAATAGCGAACAAAAAGGAAAGGCTTTGCCAATATCCCCTCATACAAGAACAGACAAGAAAAAGGCAGTACTTAACAAGCTATGGAATTTCTGGATGCTTTTCCGATTGTATTTATTTGCTAATTAAAAAAAGATGGATACCTATTTACTAACCAATATTAAAAAATTATATGGCTTGGCATTAAGAAATCTATCTGAAAAATCCCAATCTTATTGCCAAACATTTCCAATTATTCAGCCCAAGTTCAAACTGAGGTCACTTTTGTAGATTAATGCTTTATTATTGTACCATGAAACTATTCTAAATATAAATTCAGATGGACTATATTATAACATACAACACACTTTCACATGACCCACCACTCTCCACTCTATCTAATAACACTGATACACTCAAGCACATATATGCTGAAAAGATAAATCATCACCAATATACATATTTCATGCTAAACCAGCAATCATCAGTTGGTCCAGATTATCATCTCCCACACATATATACTATAAGTGCTCAGATATATATTAAGATAGACAATGTTCATACTTTAATGGACAGTCTCCAATCTACTACAAACTCTTCAACTGTCCATCCAATTGAAAATCTGATGATGGAATGCTCGAAGGCCACCCTGAGGCCAAGATTCTTGTCACACCCATGTTGACCTAAGGTCAATCTGAACCCCACATGTA
Organism: Epiperipatus broadwayi; assembly: GCA_028023455.1. Taxonomy (NCBI): domain Eukaryota; kingdom Metazoa; phylum Onychophora; class Udeonychophora; order Euonychophora; family Peripatidae; genus Epiperipatus; species Epiperipatus broadwayi. The sequence continues at coordinate 367,692 of JAQFVV010006673.1, read as the reverse complement.
CAGGACATAATCCATTTAATACATATGCAAGGATGGGCACACATCTCTACAATGCAATAAATGAAACACAGGCTTATTATATACCTGTGTCCATATATGTAATATATAGGGTATATGAGCACAGACTTTCACATGACCCACCACTCTCCACTCTATCTAATAACACTAATACACTCAAGCACATATATGCTGAAAAGATAAATAATCACCATATATGTATTTCATGCTAAACCAGCAATCATCAGTTGTCCAGATTATCATCTCCCACACATATATACTATAAGTGCTCAGATATATATTAAGATAGACAATGTTCATATTTTAATGGACAGGCTCCAATGTACTACACACTCCAACTCTTTAACCATCCAGCCAATTGAAAATCTGATAATGGAATGCTCGGAGGACACCCTGAGGCTGAGATTCTTGTCATACCCAAGTTGACCTAAGGTCAATCTGAAGCCCACATGTACAAAACATAATCCATTTAATACATATGCAAGGATGGGCAGACATCTCTACAATGTAATAACTGAAACACAGGCTTATTATATACCTGTCTATATATGTAATATATAGGGTATATGAGCACAGACTTTCACATGACCCACCACTCTCCACTTTATCTAATAACACTGATACACTCAAGCACATATATGCTGAAAAGATAAATAATCACCAATATACGTATTTCATCATCAGATTTTCAAATGGATGGATGGTTGAAGAGTTGGAGTGTGTAGTAGATTGGAGCATGTCCATTAAAGTATGAAGATTGTCTATCTTAATATATATCTGAGCACTTATATATGTGTGGGAGATGATAATCTGGACCAACTGATGATTGCTTGTTTAGAATGAAATATGTATATTGGTGATTATTTATCTTTTCAGCATATATGTGCTTGAGTGTATCAGTGTTATTAGATAGAGTGGAGGGTCATGGGAAAGTCTGTGCTCATATACCCTATATATTACATATATAGACACAGGTATATAATAAGCCTGTGTTTCAGTTATTACATTGTAGAGATGTCTGCCCATCCTTGCATATGTAGTAAATGGATTATGTCCTGTACATGTGGGGTCCAGATAGACCTTAGATCAACATGGGTGTGACAAGACTCTCGCCCTAATGGTGGCCTTCGAGCACACCATCATCAGATTTTCAATTGGATGGACGATTGAAGAGTTAGAGTGTGTAGTAGATTGGAGCATGTCCATTAAAGTATAAAGATTGTCTATCTTAATATATATCTGACCACTTAGAGTATATATGTGTGGGATATGATAATCTGGACCAACTGATGATTGCTGGTTTAGCATGAAATACGCTTATTGGTGATTATCTTTTTAGCATATATGTGCTTGAGTGTATCAGTGTTATTAGATGGAGTGGAGAGTGGTGGGTCATGTGAAAGTCTGTGCTCATATATCCTATATATTATAACAAGCCTGTGTTTCAGTTATAACATACAACACAGTAAAAGTGTGATCTTGTGTGTGCACATATATATTTGGAGTTTGAAGCAGATGAAAGTGATATTACTGTTTTTTGGTATCTTAAAATTACTATAAACTATTTGAAATTAAATAAAACATTTGCTCTGATGGAACATATTTAACTTGATTTTCATAAAAATTTAAAATTCTAATGTAACAATAAGAGACATATTTGTTTTTAGTCTAAACCAAGATATTTATTGTAATGTATATGTACAGTTATTATAAAAGTTGTTTCTAATATGTTTGCATTTAAAAAAATTAAAGAAAAAAATTAATTAACTATTTTTGAACCTATTTTTGTTTTATTATATAAGATTAAAAAAAAAATCTATTACATTGCAATTATGATCTTCGTTTTTCATTAATTAAAAAATAAATTAAAACAGGCAAAACTCTCCATACAGTAGTGCCACTCATTGCAAGCTAGAGTAATCAATGGATTCCAGAAGGCTTGTGCATAAAATCTCTATCTAGTGCCAACTCATCCACTATCCCCGACTAGTTTCTAGTTTGTGGCTGAGCCTTGGAGCTGAAAACACTGCACCTAAATTTTAGGATCTTAGGAAATTCTAAGATCTAGGTGCAGTACTCTCAGATCCAAGGTGCCTCACTGATGAAAGTCACAAGCTAGAAAGTAGTCTGGGGACATCTGATGAGTAGGCACTAGATAGGGATTTCATGTACAAACCTTCTGGCACCCATTGATTACTCTGGCTTGCACAGAGTGGCGCTAATGTACAGAAAGTTTTGCCCAATTTAATAATAGTTACAAGCAAGCATAAGAAGTGGGTGATCATGTGATGTTTAGTGATTTAAAAAATAAAGTATTTAATTAACCCATTGCTTATCAAAGTGGTAAATTCATTTATATCTATTATAAATAGTGGCGCCCTGCACTGTTGGTAAAGGGTATGACTTTGGATTGTGAGGTTCCAGGATTGCTCTGATGCTTATGGTGTTTGAGCTCTGACTTGGGACTGAAAGATCTCTGAATCGATTCTGGCACTCACAGTTTTGGCTGTCAAACATCATCTGAACTTCTGAACAATAAAACCACATGTCTTTTTTTCTTTTTCATAAAAAGTGGTATCCATTTAAATGAAAATATTATAGACAGAATCAAAAATGGCTGTTTCTAGATATTTTCATGCCAATCATAAATGTGACTTTTAAAGAAGTAGGATGACATTTAATCCACTTCTTACATTATCTGAAATTTGAAGATGATAGAAATTGACTGGAGTTTCGAATTTCCAATGTTACCTTAATTTATCCATTAAACAGAACATAATCATATAGTTAGTTAAAATATGAAACTGGTCTAATTGTATATACAAGGCAATAAAGAAAACCAAATCTTGACAGGTTTTAACATTATACTTTAAGATATAATGTATATATCTATTAACATAGACGGAAGAAATTGTTGATTGAAATTTCCTAGGTAAATGTATTACTTATACCTGCAGAAAACAATATGCTTCTAATTGAAAGAAGACCCTTCAATCTTTCTTTGAGTCTTCTAAGAAACTGAATTCAGCAATTTCTAATGCCTGTTTATGATGCTCACCCACATATGTTAACTAGTGTACAAATTTATTGGCTTTTTATTTTTGACTTTAAAACTAAGAACACCATAGTCAAAATAAGAGTCATAGATCACATGACCCTATCTTTTAAGCTTGTAAGTTTTGTATGGTAAAAAGTGGTTTCTAACTAGGTGGATAGAGGGGGGCCCCCCCCTCTTTTTTCCCCCCCCCACCCAATTAAATTTTTTTTTTTGTTGGGTGGGGGGGGGGGGGGGAAGGGGAAAGGGAAATGGATTTTAATTATTGTTTTTAAAAAAAAAATTAAAAAGGGGAAAAAAAAAAAAAAAAAAAAAAAAAAAAAAAAAATTATAAACAGTGAGGATTGCCAATTCCTCTACAAGCTTTATGATAAATGCTTAGCCAGAGCCAGCATTTAAAATATCTCAGCCAGGAATCTCACCCCCTAAACCCCTGACCATGGTTTCGTGCTTTGGCACTCCTCAGAGAGGTGTCAGGGTAGGTGGCTTTGGGTTGGTATTTTTAGATCTATTGTCTGAACCTATCCTGACACCTCTCTGAGGAGTGCCAAAGTGCGAAACCATGGTCAAGGATTTGGGGAGGGGTTCCTGACAGAGATATTTTAAGAGCTGGCTCTGGCTAAGCATTTATCATAAAGCTTGTAGAGGAATTGGCAATCCTCACTGTTTTTAAAAACACCATAGTTTTTTCAGTTTTCTAGAGTTATTATTTAAAACATTAGTCGAGTTTTCTTGAATACACCACGATTATGTGCGGGATTAATCTTTTTAATTATTTATAGTCATGGCAGATAAAATTCAATTATGACTTATTTCCAGGGGACTGTAAATTCATCAGCAAAATCAGCAATTCGTATTTGAAGATGATAAAAGTCCATATTGACAGTCCAGATTGCCATATAATAATGATTTAGATACATGCAACTACAGGTCACTTTCAAGTAAAGAAAGATTACATAAACTGGAAAAAGAAATGTCTAAAATTAAATAAAATATTTTTGGATTTTGTGAAATGAGCGGAAAAAAAAACAATTGGTATGAAAAGTGGATATGAATTTATTATAAAAGCACAAGTTATTTGAAGTAATAGTGGAGTAGATTAATAATTTTTATTAGACATTCATTAGACCAGATAGGAAATTCCTACAGTTTAATTAATGTGCCAAACTTATTGCCCTCACAACTTTGACACAAACCACTTGATGTAAGTATATTAATAATTTTTTATTAGCCCTTCTCTAGACTAGAGATTATTAATTTAATGAATAATATTTCTGTAGTGCAATTTTCACTACACCACTTTCAGCAAGGTAAGAGAAACTGGTTTTTATCCACTTTTAGTGAAAATTATACTATAGAAATATTCATCATTAGGAAAGTAGGATTCATTATAAATAATAAGTGGAAAAAACAATATTGTGAAGCATAATGGTGAATCGGAGATAGTAGTGAACAGAATAACTGAAACACATTCTTACAATAACCTGTTCTATTATTTGACTTTGTTTTGTGCTTGATTACATCACCAGTGTTTTTGGTGTGCTCCTTAAAAACCAAAATGGCAAAGAGCACATTCTAAAACAATACTAACATTTTACAACAATTTTACAAGTAATATTTTCTGGATTAAAATGGAAAGGTAAAGAGGTAGAAATAGAGGATATTAAAGTCACCTAAATTATTCAGATTTGGTGGTTGCTTTTAAATAATACTTCAGAGCTTCAGGAAATATTAGAGCAATTATCAGTTACAAAAATTAATTAAACTAAAGATAAATATTAAAAGGCCTAAACTAATATTCAATATATTTCTGGAAAGAAAATAATAAAAACTGATAATCATAAATTAAAATAAATTAACAACTACAAATAATCATGAATTAGTACAAATTAGCACTTACAAATACCTGTCAGATTATTAGTACCAATGGAAACATAAGAGATTTAAGTGACAATATAAGTAAATATGTATGGAGGAATTTTGTAGCGATATCTGATTATGCAAAAAAATATGCCTATGTGTTTAAAAGAAAAGGTTTTAATAGGTGTGCTTTTATCATTTCTTATTTATGGATTTGAGACTTGGACACTTAACAGAAGAGCAATTCAGAGACTTCCCGTTACTCAACAAAGTATGAAAAGATGTATGTTGGAACAACATAATTGGATAAAAGAATTATCAGGTATAATTGACGTTACTAAAAGAAGTAAAAGACTAATATAAAGATGAGCTAGATATTGCTAAAACAGGTGATAATAGATAGACAGTTCAAGTTTTAAATTGAATCCCTGTGATGATAAATGATCTAAAAAGGACTACATGTGACATGGATTGATGGAATACTAAAGTTTTATTTGTGTGTTACAGAGAATATGGATTAGAAAAGTGGGAGAGACCTTCATCCTGCAGTGGATTTAATGGTTGAAAATAAAAATATATTATTTATATATTGATGCATGGATAAGAGAAGTCTACTAATAGTAGAAAAAAGTATCTTATTATATGAAAAATCTTATTCTTCTGCCTAAACAGCTATATAAAATTATTGTATATAAACAGGAAATACAGATAAAATAAATTTGCTGATGAATAAAATACACATATTCAGTGAAGATGTAATCTATGTACCAATATACATATCTTCAATTATATGCTATCCAAAAAAATGTAAAAAAATAAACAAAAATGTAAATAAATGAACAAAAAATGCACAATAATATTCACAAATTTAATGTATTTTACAATACTTGAGCAGCTATTTTTCTTTTCTGAATGCGGTAAATGATCACATTAAAAAATAAATTTATAAATAAATTTTACAATATGCCTGTGCCTGTTTTTTGGTCTCAGAGTGCAGCATGTGATCATTTTTATTAATAAAGTTTCTTTGGTTTATGTCAAAAGTATATACATTTATTTTCTTTATTATCCTTTCCAAATTTGATATGCATTATTTCCGTAATAAAATATCTAAGCATAATGCTAAAAGTTACTTAAAAACATCAAAACAATTAGAGAGATGCTAATTTTGTGATAACAAGATTACTATTATGTTTCTATAATGAAAAAAAAAATGGAAAAAAATGAACGTCTCCCAGAGAATATTTAATTGTGATGAAATCAAACATTTAGCTGTTTATTTAGAAAATAGAAATATGGTACAGTAAGTTTTCTATTCTTATTTTTATTTTTTCATTGAATAAATGACTGAACATTCACTCAATAAACTATACATAAACATGGCCCTCAATTTATTATTAATAAATATATTATTATATATTTCAAATTTTTGTTACTATTATAATTTTAAAATGGGAAAGTAAAGGAATAAAGTAAATGGAGATTATTTAAGTCATTTAGATTTTGCAGATGATGTAATTGTTTTTGCAAATAATGCTTCAGAGCTGCAGGAAATGCCAGATGAAAGTAGGACTAAAGATACATGTTAAAAAGACTAAAGTAATGTTTAATTGATTTGCTCAAAATATGAAAATAAAGATTGATTATGATGAATTAGAAGAAGTTAACAGTTACAAATACCTTTGTCAGATTATTAGTACAGATGGAAACATAATGGAGGAAATTAATCATAAAATTAAACTTGGTTGGAGTGCTTTTGGTAGAATTAACTTCATACTAAAAGGAAATATGCCTATATGTTTGAAAAGGAAGGTTTTTAACAAATGTGTTTTACCATTTCTTACTTATGGATTTGAGACTTGGACACTTAATAGAAGAGCAATACAGAGACTTTAGACCACTCAAAGAAGTATGGAGAGATGCATATTGGGAGTAACAAGAAAAAATTGAGAACGTAATGTATGGGTAAGAGAACAAACAGGTGTTACTGACCTCATTGAAAAAATTATAAGATTGAAGTGGAGTTGGGCTGGACATATTGCTAGAAGAGATGATAGTAGATGGACAATTGAAATCTTAAACTGGATTCCAAGAGATTGTAAAAGACCCAGAAAAAGACCACTTGTGATATGGATAGATGAAATAAGAAAGTGTGCAGGGGTGATGTGGAGAAGAGAAGCTAAAGATCGGAGAAGATGGATTGAATTTGGAGAGACCTTCATCCTGCAGTGGATTGATAATGGTTGATGATGATGATGACTGTACATATAAAAGTATGTGCACTATATATATGTGCATGTTGAAAAGTAACAGTTTAATACAAAATAAAAAGAAAAGCCTTCAAATATACTACAATTCACATTCAAGGATTTTATAACACACTTATAACTGATTAAACAAAATCGCATTAAATGTTGTTTGTTTATTTGTTTATCACACCCAAGAGTTTAAACCCCAGCACTGCATTAAACATGGGGATTCCAACTTTGGTATTTCCAAGACTTGAACTTCTTATGAAATCTCAAGCCACGAACCATTCAACTATTTATTTATTCTCTTTCATTTAATAATTATATATATATATTTATTTATTTATGTTTTTTTATAATCTTTAATATTAAAGTATAAAATTAAGAGACATTTTTTTTTTTGCTTTCTAAAATTTTTGAACAACTTTTTAGTTCTTCCTAGTCACACAAAGAGATAAGTTTGGTAAAGAAGCAATTACATCTACTTTCTTTTTCTTTTTTTTTAGAAATTTATTGTATAATTATTTCTGCTATAGTATTTATAGGGTAGAACGTATTTAATACTTAGGTCAATATCCTGTGATTAATGAAGTAATAATTTAAGACAAATTGTTGAAAAAGTTATTGAAACAATTTTTTATATTAATAAAAAATTATATATGTACATCATCATCATCATCATCATTATTATTATTATTGTAGTATGTATTTAACTTTTGTGATATGATAGTATTAATATCTTTAGTCAATTAATAACATTATTATTTATTATTAAAAATCTATTCTCTATTAATTACTATTGATGAATCTTATCTCCATTATATATATATATATAAGGGACTCGAAGTCAGGTTTTTAAACTCCTAACTGCTATCCAAATCATCTTATACAATTGATATACATGATCACATGCATGAAGATCAATGATCTCCAATAAACGTATTTCGTGCTGAACCAGCACTCGTCAGTTGGTCTATATATATGTGGTCATGTGTATCAGTTGTATAAGATGCATTGGATAGCCGTGGGAAGTTTGAAAATCGGAGTTAAAGTACCTTACAATTACATTAATTTTAATATAGACAGTATACATGCTTTTAAATATTATATAAAGAGATTTAATTTATTCATTTAGTTAAAAATGGTTATTTATATGCAATCATTATTCTAAGTCTGTGTTTGATTCTCAGATAGAAATTGAAAATGCAAACTGGGAGAAAGGTTAGGCTAATGTAAAAGGGTTGAAATGTGCCTATAATGATGGACTTCCAACCTTGAAAATGGCACCTGTTTGAAATAAGTTTTACTTTATTTATCTGTTGTTACTTGATGATTCTTTAGTTAACCAAAACATTATTCAATTACAGATGTTTGATGAATTGTGGTAATGTAACCATTACCCCCAAGGGAATTGTCTGCAGAATATTTGCAAATGATGTGTATTTAATTTGGTAACCATCACTATTTTGTGGTTGGATTAATTCTAACAAATAAAATACTTAAATATTATCTCATCATCTCCATTTGTTTTTATCACAATATATATTTAATATATAGGGTGTATGAGCACAGACTTTCACACGACCCACCATTCTCCACTCTATCTAATAACATTGATACACTCAAGCACATATATGCTGAAAAGATAAATAATCACCAATACACCTATTTCATGCTAAACCAGCAATCATCAGTTGGTCCAGATTATCATCTCCCACACATATATTGTACCAGTCGAAAAAACATGACCACCTGAATGCAAGTTGGATCCAAACTCAGCTGAACCAAACTGAATTCAAACCCAACTCACCAGCTCAGATTAGTAGAAATCTAAATCGATGGCACAGTGCTATGCGCCAAGAAACTAGCTCAATGGTTGGTGAGGATTAGAGACCCCTGAACTGACACTAATATCAGATAATTAATTAATTTAAAATACTTTTAAGTCGAATCACATGTATATGTTCGGGTTGCCAATACAGACAGTGAGTATTAACATTAAAATAATTATAAAAGAATTAAGAACTAAAAAACCAAGTGTGTTTAGAAAATATTTAATGATAATAGTTTTTGTTTGAATAATGAATAATGATTATATTAATCACCTCTAGCCTTTAAACAAAGTTTATGATTATGATAAGAGTGGCGGTCCTTATTATATGCCAATGAGTGTTACGCAATATTGGAATTCTATGTCTATGCCCCCAACAAGAAAATAAAGGCAGATAAAGGTATTCATTAGTAAAACTCTAATTTTATACGAAAGAATGTGATATTTATTTTTACATTCGCAAATCCATTCATGAAGAGCAAGATACATATTTTAGGGCATAACTTTAAGCTTTATTGGAAAACTTATTTAATTTGAGATAACTGAAAATTTGTTAAACTTTAATTGAAATCACTTCATTCTGAATTATGAGCATCAGACCGGGCTTTACAGGAACAGAGAGGTAACAGTGCTGATTACTTATGAGCTATAAAATGAAATTGAAAGACAATAGCTGGTCGATGATCGAAGTCCCATGGCGGCTTGTATCTGACAAGTCTTATGCCCTTTAGCTAGATGTGAAACATGGAAAGCCAGGCCGAGTCGTAACTATGAGCCTTTGGTGTTCCAAATATAACATGAACAGGAGAGGAAGTGCTTTCTTCCTCAATAATTTAAAATAACAGTAATATTATCATCGACAAGCATAATGGGGTGGAAGATTGCCCTACGTCAGCAACGTTCGAAGATGATGACTTGAAGTCACCATTTGGAAAATAAAACCCAATTATAGAATGCTCTACATGATGACTTGATCAAATGAATTAAAGTCGAATGAGCTTTTAACTAACATTATTTTAAAATATTTGTAAATCATATTAATTATGCCCCAATCATCGTGCCCTTCCTGAATCTTAATAGAAAATAACAAAGTTGAATTAGAATATATTTATTTGATTCCTTTATCAGTCCTTTGCAAAAAACATTTTAAGATTATATTTGAATAAATAAATAAATATTAGTGAAACGAGAAAATAGCGGTGGCATAGATTAAAAACAGAGCTAATAATTTATTATTAGCCAATGATAAAAATAACAAGCATTTAATAATTTCTTTCGACTCAATGATTAATAGAACTGTATAAACCTAGTTCTGATGGGCGAGAATTACTATTAGAATTAATATATTATTATTTGCATAAAGCCAATGGAACAAAAGGGGCTCATCGAGTCGAAGGATTATTGGCATATAATTAAAATAACAACATTCATAAATTACTTAATAAATATATATAATAAAATAAATGAACCACCATCGTAAGAAAAAAAAGTTAAATTTAAAGACTAGAGATTGAGAGAATTTATATAATTTAAAATAGCATGAATAAAAGGGTTTACATAGAGTATTACATTTAAATGAGAAGAGCTCTTTAAGGGGAGTGTAAAGTAAAGTTTGGAACTGGCCAGAAAGTTTAAGGTTCATTATAGAAATATATTACCCATTTCTTCCAGGCTGGCCTCCTTAGGTTACACATCTGAGTTGGTAAAGCATAGTCACCATTTGATTGATTACTTGAACAGCAATTTATTTGATTTTGGAAGCCTGATTTGTCTGGAAAGAATTTAGCAGCTTCATTGAAGATTCTCAAAGGGCTTCAGGAACCGTAGCCAGATTCCTAACATTCTAGCCCTTCACCATAATCGAAACACTATTTAAAATGCACCGAGTTTACTGCACTTCTCTACAACAAAGATGGCTTCTTTTTCTCCAAACTTTTCAGAGCTATATATACTGTCCTCTCATCTCTTCAGGCTAGCGCTTCTTTCATTATCAATGTTTTTAGATACATTCCTTCAATAAGGCTTTCAAACTCATTAACTTGAATTCATTTTCTAATTAGAAAATGAATTCTTAAAATCAGAAAATGATTTTAATTAGGAAATCCTTATCTTTTTTTCTAATTAATAAAACGTTAACTATTGTTTTTGGAAAAGAAAAATCTGAAAGCTTATCAAAAGAATGTAGCTTTTAATCATTAAAACTTTAACAAATTATTTAAAAATAAAATCAAACATTCCCGACGCAATGAAACTTTCAAACAATTATATATATTTAAATATTTACAAATATATATGCACAATCCATGCAGTTATAACTCATATAAATTCATGAATAATTCTATCATGAATTTATTAATAGAATTAATCAATTTAAATCTGAAACTAGTTATTTGAATACACATTTATGAAATAAGTTATTCTTTATGAAAATTAGAATGGATTGAATGTATAAAGCCCCATTGCATCGGAAATTTAAGGTTAGTACTAGGGTTTGAAGTGGGCTTATGGCTAGATGTCAGGAAGCTAGGATCAAACTCAGATCTGACTGCTTCAATATATTATAAGTGCTCAGATATATATTAAAATAGACAATCTTCATACTTTAATGGACAGGCTCCAAACTACTATACATCTAACTCTTCAACCATCCATCCAATTGAAAATCTGATGATGGAATGCTCGAAGATTCTGGTCACACCCATATTGACACAGGTATATAAATAAGCCTGTGTTTCAGTTATTACATTGTAGAGATGTCTTCCCATCCTTGCATATGTATTAAATGGATTATGTCTTGTACATATGGGGTTCAGTTAAATACCAGCACTGCTACTGGAAATATGTCAGATAGTAGATGTATTTGCATGAATTACTTTAAGTCAGCAGTGCAAAACACCTTTAACTAATTACCTAAGCTTATATTAGGATGTAAATTAGATATTATTACTTATATAAATAATAAAAGTATAACAAAGTTCCAAATATTCTCATATTTAAATACATTTTTTTCTTATGCTTCAGATTTTAGTAGATTTTAAAAAAAAGTTTTATAAGTTTTGAATGATGGAAATTTGACTCCATATTTCTCTGTTTATTCAATATATAGGGGTTTGAGCTCAGACTTTCACATGACCCTCAACTATTTATGCTATCTCATACTGCTGACACACTTGATCACACACATGTCGAAAAAATAAATAATCACCAATATACATGTTTCTAGCTAAACCAGCATTCATCAGTTGGTCCAGATTATGATCTCCACACATATATACAATCAATGCTCAGCTTATGTTAAGATATCCAACCTTCATACTTTAATGGACAAGCTTCAATCCACTCAACCCCACAACTCTTCAGCCATCCATTTCATTAAAAATCTGATGATGGAACAATCAAAGCCACATTCATGCCAACCTTCTCATTCTACCCATATTGACCATAAATCACTCTGACTCCTCATGTACAGGACCTAATCCATTTACATACATATACGAGGGATGGGCAGATCTTACAGCACTATATTTTAATAAATGAATTTTTTCTACAGTATAGTTTTTTTCATATCTGCAATCCAATATATAATGCATAGGGGTTTGAACTCAGACTTTCATACGACCCTCAAACTATCCCTGCTATCTCATACTGCTGACACATTTGATCACACACATGTTGAAAAGTTAAATAAACACCAATATACGTATTTAGTGCGAAACCAGCACTCATCAGTCGGTCCAGATTGTTTATTTAAATGGTTTTTTTTTCAGTTAAAATTTGATGAAGAAAAGTACCAATTTCAAAACTGGCATTGCTAACAGGAAAAACGTTTTCTAGCAAATATTTGAAATTAAAATCTTTAAGAAAGGGTTTATCTAGTTATGATAATATACAGAAAGTTGTTATAATTTTAATATTCATTCATTTACAGTAATAACTGTCTGACTTTAGATTCTAGTATAAATTTGGATTTTGAGTCAAAAGCAGCTTGTGACCTAAAATATTTTTTCACTTCTTGAGTAAAAAATTATTTAAATACACAGAGAAATTTATTACGTTTCTATCATTTAATATATTTATAAATAGTAAACGTGAAATATAAAGAGAAGTAGAATGAAGTAAAAATTTATCTGAAAATGCTGACAGCTAAAATCACTTACAGAAAAAATTCAGACTGCTGAATATGCTGATAATCTAAAATGTGAACTATTCAAAAATCTCAACAATGAAAATTGATAGACAAAACGCTGACAGAAGAAACCTCATCAGAACAAAATGTTGATAGTCTAAAATCCCAAAAATGTAAAACATCAACAAATAGTTGGATGTAATTTCTCTTAATTTCTTATTTATTTATGCTTTGACTTGCACACACACATATATATATATATATTGTAACCTGATATAAAATAGAGAGAGAGAGAGAGGGAGAGATAAGAAGAAAATGGAATAAAGGAGAGATAATGATAAAGATAAATGATGAAAATGAAATGAGAGGGGCTAATTGTAACCTGATAGAATAAGAGATAGAGAAAGAGAGAAAAGAAAAGATGAAAAGAATGCTAATAAAGAAATAAGAGTGAAGTGTAAAAAAGAAAGAGAGGAAAAAAATAAAGGGAGTGTAACCTACTAGAATAAGAGGAGTGTGTGAGAAAGAGAAAAGAGAGAGAAAGAGATAATGCTAATAAAGAAATGAGAGGGGGGAGAAAAAGAAATAATGGTAATGGTAAAGATAAATAAATGATGGAAAAGAAAAGAATTGAGGAAGAAAAGAATGGGAAAAAGTAATAGAAATGATATATATAATGGAGAGAGAGAAGAAATGAGATGATGGGAAAGATATGAAAGAGAGATATAAGAAAAAGATATTTTAAATGGCTAAGATGATAGAAAGATATGAGAAAGAGAGATATAAGAAGAAGATGAAATAACGGAGAGGAAAATGAAATGAGATGATGGAAAAGATATTCTTAATGAATGTTTTAAAAGGGCTGAGATGATACAAAGATATGAGAAATGACATGAAAAGGAATAGAATAAAATTGAAATGAAATGAAATAAAATATAAATGAGAGACTCTTAACGACTCGGCTCAGTGGGGTTACAATAAATTTAAAGAAAGAGATGATGATCCAGAGATGTATAATAAAATAAAACGCAAATCCAACACTGCTAAACTATAACTACTACAGCATATTAATATTTTAATAAACCATACAAAAGATTATCTAAATCACTAATCAATGCTTACCATATTAATCCTACTAATAGTTTATACACTCTCTGAATAAGACCTATAATGCTTTGCTGTAAAACATTATCTTATAGAATTATACTTACTAAAACAACAAGAGTAAATAACCTCAGGGATTTTAAAACTAAAACTCTTGTGCGAAATTACACTTTAAGTTAAGTTGCCTAACAAAGAATTACTGTGATTAATAAATAAATAAGTGACATCTTAGCTGACCATATGTTCATTCTTAAAATAATAAACAAAACATATATTAATTCACCAAAATTTAATGAATCAATTTAAATTTAAACTAATAATGGCCTATTATCTAAGATATTACTTGAGCAAAGAAAAGAGCAAGGGTACTTTTAATGCCTTTCCATACTCACAGACAACCACTAAAGACCTCAAATGCAAATGGATTAGAATTCTTTAAATATATAAGATTTAAGATGATGATAGATGATGTGCAGTGAATATAAGATAATGTGCAGCTTTTAAAATAATATTGATTAAAAAATATTCTTCTGAAGTACTAATATTATTAATCTGATATTGCATAATCTTTAGTCTGAAAGATATACTGATAATTTTAAAAAAATAAACTTTTAACTAAGTATTTAATTATATATCTGCTATAATGCAATTATCTGTATTTGTGATTCAATATGAGAATCATTTACTTTAACATAGCTTTTTTTTTTAATTTTCAAGACAACATCAACTATATTTAATTAACTTAGAATATACTTGTAAATTTCTGAATTGAAGATTCATTAACTTTAAAATTTAAGACTTTGTGAACTTGGAACCCAAGACAAGAATATATTTTCATATAAAAGTAAAACAAACAAACAAAACTTTTGAAATAATAATAATTTAATTTATTAATAATGAGAAGAAATGTTTATAAATGTATTAGAATACAAACAGTACCAATACCGCACTAAGAATTTATATAATTATTTGGACTATTTAATAACATTATTGTGTCATCTACTAATCAGAATAACACACAGATCTATGTTTACATAATACTTTTTAAAAATATCATCACTAGTTTCACGGATATAACTAATATCACAGCTAGATATATCTTTGTAGAATACAGAGACGTTGACTCTAGAAACGTCCGGTTATACAAGAATGGGAAAAAAGATGAGAAGGAGAGAACAAGATGGCGTAACGCATAGCCACATGTAGAACCAAATGTCTTATTTTTCATTTGCCATGAGTAATAGAACTTTTCTTTGAAGAGACTTCAATCATATGTATACTTTTGATTTTGTTGCTATTTTTCTTCCCGCACATTTTGTTATCTTAAGCATAGACATTTTTTTTGTATAATAACACATAACGTGTAACTAATAAACTAGCTTTGGGAAAGTAAAACTGTCTCCGACTCTTAAGTTAATAAATTGTGGTTTCAGCTGAGATCGTTAACTTCCTGAAAACACTACAGATGGTGCAGTCGACAGGATCTTAGATCGGAGATTGTTTTTTTTGTGCGTGATTTGGAAAAAGAATAGATCAGAAGAGATATAAAAATGGCAGTACCCTCACATGTATTAAGAGATTTTGAAATTGGAAACCCAGCAGGATGGACCCTCTATGTCGAACAAATAGAAAGATATATGAGATTAAATAAAGTCAAGGATGACGAAATGAAAATCTTGACATTGTTGTATTTTGCCGGAATAGATGCTAAACAGTTGCCGAGAACAAAACTCCAGAGCAAATACCGTATAAGCTATTAGTTGAAAACCTCACAAATTATTTTCAACCAGCAATTACAAAAAGAGTCACTCATTTGAGATTCAGAATGAGAAAACAGAACACACATGAAAGTTATTCGGAATATAACCTCACATTGCAGACATTAGCATGAGACTGTGCATTCTTGGACATGGATGACATGCTCCTAGATCAGTTCCTATATGGCATGATGGACCACAATCTGAGAAAACAACTACTCAGTGAAACAGAGATTGATTATAACACAGTGATTGTGAAATGTGTGGCTCACGAGACACTAGTAACTAATGCAAAGGAATTTCGAGAGGGAATCCAAGAAAAAAATTATACGACAGATGTACATAAACTAGAACCAATGGAAACACAACCACAGATGTTGAGAGAGTCTTTTAGCTGTTATTGTTGTGGTATGAAAGGACATGTGAAAAGGACATCTAAGAATAGAACTTTGAAATGCCGAACATGTGGCATTAAGGGCCATATGGTGATCGTTTACTGAAACAGGGATGGAAACCAATACAGAAGTGATAAGAGAATGGAAGTGACAAGGAGGGCAGAAATAAAGAAATGTGAGACAAACCTGAGGGAACAAATAGTGCTGGACGTCAAAATAATAAATGTAAAAGTGATGATGGAGATAGACAGTGGATCAGGGCTATCCATCCTGTCAATAAAAGATTGGGAAAAAATTAACAGCATATCCAAGTCAAAACAAAATTTGGATAAGACTAATGTTATCGCCACTGATGTAAATAGAAACAACGTCCAAATTTGTGGAAAAATTTCGGTCTCAGTGAAATTAAATAACAAAAGCAAAATTTTGCCCTTGTACATAGTTAAAAAGAACATAAAACCCTTACTGGGCCGAAACTGGTTCCACCCACTGGGCATATCCATACAAGTGATTAAAACTGTAAAGTTAGAAAACGTAGTGCGACAGAAATTCCCAAGGATATTTGAGGAAAAAATAGGAATGCTGAAGATAGACCCAGTGGACATAGAAATTATCGATGAGGCTCAACCGGTAACAAGCAAACCCAGGAAGGTTCCATTCACACTAAGAGCAAAGGTTGAAGAAAGTCTGGCAGCCCTGGTAAAGGAAGGAGTCTTGTCGCCAGTGGAAAGTTCAGAATGGGTCACTCCAATTGTGATAGTCACAAAGCCAGATGGGAGTTTACGGATCTGTGGGGACTACAGGTTTACTGTAAATCAATACCTAAAAAAAGTGCATATCCAGTCCCGAATGTCACAGAAATAGTGGCATCACTCCAGGAAGCTGCAGTTTTCACTAAGATAGATTTGAGGTCAGCTTTTCATCAAATCCCAGTCAGAGAGGTCAGCAAAAATACTAACTCTCTGTACTCATGTCGGTCTTTTCCAGTGCAATAAGCTACCATATGGAATCATGACAGCCCCCAATATATTCCAAGCTAAAATTGATCAAATGACACAGAATATGGAGGGAGTGATCCCCTACCTGGATGATCTACTGATTTATGCTAAATCAGAAACCGAACTGAAGGAACACGTGCTTGCCATATGCAACCGATTGGAAAAAGTGGGAATCAGGATAAATACCAGTAAGAGCATTTGGTCCACAAGAGAAATAAAGTTCCTGGAACATATTATTGATCAAAATGGTAAATGTCCCAATCACAAGAAGGTTGACGCGATAAAAAATTCTCCAATACCAAGAAATGTAAAAGACTTACAAGCATTTCTGGGAATGCTAACCTTCTATGAAACCTTTCTGAAGGGAAAGGCACATCAGCTAAAACCCCTTTATGCCTTATTATGCAAGGGTCAGCACTGGAAGTGGAAGGCTGAACACCAAGCTGTTTTCCAGGCAACCAAGGATTTATTGTCATCTGAAAGTCTGTTGATGCATTACCAAGGTAATCAAGAAGTCATAGTAACTGCGGATGCTTCAGAATATGGGGGTGGAGCCGTCATATCACACTTGATAAATGGACAAGAACATCCGATAGCCTATGCCTCCCATACCCTGTCACCCGTGGAAACTAACTATAGCCAGCTGGACAAGGAATCCCTCGCTATCATTTTCGTGGTAAAGAAATTTCATCAGTACGTATATGGATGAAATTTCACCTTATGCACTGATCACCATCCATTATTAGGCATATTAAGTAAGACCAAAAAAACACCCGTATATAGCAGCCAGAGAATGCTAAGATGGATTAATATACTGGCAGCATACGATTATACTTTAATACACAAGCCAGGAAGGGACATACCTCATACTGATGCCCTATCACATCTACCACTAAAGGTGGATAGACCACGTGAATTCGTGGAAGTGAATTTATTGGAAGTGGTGAAGTTAGACAATACAGTAAATAGTGCAAAAATAGCAGAGTGGACAGCTAGTGATCCGGGATGTTGCCAAATGAGGACTTGGATAAAGAAAGGATGGCCAAGCCACCAACCTGATTATCTTCATATAGTTATCTGGAATGCCCGTCAAACCTTCTCAACCTGTAATGGTTGTATAACCAGGACAGATCGTGTATTCATACCGATGGAAAGTCATGCCCAGGTCTTAAGACTACTCCATGCTAGACACCTGGGAATAGTGAGAATTAAAGCTTTGTTGCATACACATGTGTGGAGGCCAAGAATTGACCAAGAGATTGAAGAGATGGTGGGACAATGTCACAGTTGCCAAGCCGAGGCAAACCTACCAAGAAAAACACTGAGCTCTTGGATAGAACCAAACAAACCCTGGGAATGGATCCACATCGATTATACTGGGCCTATAGAGGGACAAATGGTTTTAGTGGTGTGGACGCATACAGCAATTGGGTAGAATACCGTTTGTTAAGGTCAGCAAACTCGACATGTATCGAAAGGGCTCTCCAAGAGATATTTACCATGCATGGATACCCTGAAATATTGGTATCGGATATGGAACAAGCTTTACCTCCACCAGTTTTAAAAAACTTCCTGACAGAAAGAGGGATACATCACATTTTTGCACCTACATACCACCCTGCATCAAATGGTTTGGCAGAGAAGGCAGTCCAGTGTTTAAAAAAGGACCTGAAGAAAACAAGCAAGACCAGGATGGAGGAGGCATTGCTGGAGATCATGTTCTTCCAACATTTTTTACCAAGGTCTAAAGATGGTAAATCACTGGCTGAACTGTTATTCGACAGAATGTGTCACACACACATGTCAACCGTTACCCCAAAAGGAAAGAACTAAGAGAGAACCGGAAGGTGATTCCCATAAACATATGAAAAGGTTCAAAAGAAATGATACAGTCTGGGTGCGTGATATACTAAGGAAGAGATGGCTGCCCGGAACCATCATAAGTGCGAAATCAAGGACAATTTACCAAATAAGACTAGAGAATGGTCCATCTGTCCATAAACCCGTAGACCACTTAAGGAGAAGATCTCCATGTGCTTGAATGGATATCCCAGAAACTGTTGGAAATGCCAGTCAATGGGACATCTTACCTAAAGAAGATAAGGAAGTATTGCCACAAATAACACAGGAAGAGTTTTGCCAAAACGAACCAGACCAGATGGATAGTGTACTGGAAGTTACGGACCCGATACATGACACTGACAGCAGTCCAACCAAACAAGATGAAGGGACACCTGCACCAAGAGTTCACCGTGAACATAGGCTGCCAGAAAGGTTGAAGGACTATATTCTAGAGTGAGGGGAGGTGTAGAATACGGAGATGTTGACTATAGAAACGTCCGGTTATACGAGAACGGGAAAAAAGACGAGAAGGAGAGACCAAGATGGCATAATGTATAGCCACACGTAGAACCAAATGTCTTATTTTTCATTTGCCATGAGTAATAGAACTTTTCTTTGAAGAGACTTCAATCATATGTATCCTTTTGATTTTGTTGCTATTTTTTTCCCCGCACATTTTGTTATCTTAAGCATAGACATTTTTTTTGTATAATAATACATAACGTGTAACTAATAAACTAGCTTTGGGAAAGTAAAACTGTCTCCGACTCTTAAGTTAATAAATTGTGGTTTCGGCTGAGATCGTTAACTTCCCGAAAACACTACAATCTTTAAATCAGATTAAGCTAATACTAAAATTAAACTAACTTAAGTGTATGGTACAATCATTATCAGAGATCAGTTATACTTTTTTAAAATAACTTTAGTCCACATAAAATTATTCTTTCAATGTTTTAAAGATAATAATGTAACAGACTTACAAACCCAGCGGCAAAATTCTGGATGAAAATATTAAATTATTATGTGTGAATTGCCACTTATACCATATGCATATTTAATATATTTTAAAATAAATATAACTTATTGTTGGTTAGCTTGTGTGTGATAAAACTATCATAGCAACACAATTCAAACATTGATATACCTATGAGCCTTAAATTAGCTACAACTACCTGAAGAAATACATTTCCTCAAACAAGCATATCTTGTCATCACAAATCTAAAACAAATGCAACATCACCTACTGTGGTGGAATTAGCATTAAGTCATCATGAATGATAGGCAAAAATATAAAGATACTAGGCTCCTCAGAGCTGGAAAAGAATATGGTGGCTTCCAAAAATACCTAACTTCAAGGCAAAATGATGATGTCTGGAATTCATCTTCAGTACATCTGGGAACTGAAACACCCACCAGAAAAGCACAATCCTCTCATGGGATTTTCAATGCTTATAAATGTGATCATCATCACTGAAAAATACAATAAAATACTCTCTTTTTGGGGGACAAGCACTATCAAATCATGGAAATACAATACAATAAGGATGGAGGATATTCTCTACTCCATAAGGCATATTCAAAAATTATAAACTAAGCCTAACTCTTGAGGCTAACAAATTCTAACTAATAGCAAGATATATACTTCACTTAAACTAACTAAGTTATTTCCAAGAAATTTATAAAATACAAAACGTATATCCAATGTTCAAACCAACAAAGCAAACTATGTATCAACTGACTACTGTAGAAAATACTTTAAACTTAAATGCATATAAAATTCTAGGCAAGGCACAATGCACACATAACAAATTATTAAATGCTAAAAATATAGTAACTAGTGGACTTTTAAAATTGTAAATTAAATGCAAGAATATTTACTTCTCGATGAATATAAAATATTTGTAATTATTATTAATATAACATTCATAAAACAAATGACTGGATATTCTCTGATAAACTTCTTTAGTAAATTTAAAATAAAAATTGAGTAAAACATCCCATTTATATGAAAATAAGACTGTGATATTTAAATCTCTATAATAAAATTATTAAATAGAAACTAGCTAGTGTAATGCTTGATAAATAAACTAAATCTACTTAAGAATGGCAAGAAACATTTGCTCATTCAAATAAACCTATTTCATTTTAAAATTATAACCCTAGTTTACCTGTATATTTATGCAAAAGTGTTACATAAAAATTTAATAGCATAAATATTTTTATGATTTCATTCTTTTTTTTAAACCAATAAAACTGACCATAAAAAAATAATAATATATTAATTCAAGTTCATATTTTGGCTCCGTGATGATTTTTTTCCATTTCATAATGTGTAGACAATTTATCCAGGTTAAGATATCTATTTGAATTCGAAGCTTCAATTAATACATTTATATACATGGCAATCATTTCCAAACGAAAATGTTCAATAGTTCATTAATACTATTTTTTTTAAAACAATTTTTTAAAAAAAAAAAACTTAAATAATAAGATTAAGCCGGCATGAAACAAAATAAATTCTTCAGCTGAACACACTTCATATTTATAATCCTAGGTTCAAACGTGGAATAATTATAATATATATTTTTAGTTAACTTTCACTGTTCTTCCTTAGATAAACGCATTTTTTAAAATAGAGTTGTTGTTTTTTTAAACGTTTCTTAATATTTAAAAATGTATTTCTTTTTTAAACAAATTTCCTTTTATTTATTAAACATAAGAGTAG
Source organism: Epiperipatus broadwayi (assembly GCA_028023455.1). Taxonomy (NCBI): domain Eukaryota; kingdom Metazoa; phylum Onychophora; class Udeonychophora; order Euonychophora; family Peripatidae; genus Epiperipatus; species Epiperipatus broadwayi. The sequence goes on along the minus strand of JAQFVV010006673.1, from coordinate 345,732 downwards.
ATTTTTTTTTATAATTAAGACATTCCTCCGTTTATGAGCAAAGATCAACGGTCATAAAGTTACTTATAAGTACTGGCAACTATAACCAACATTATGCATTTGATAGAAACAAGTTCATTAGTAATATTTTTTAAAATTCTTTTAAAGTTTTGCTCTCAAATAAATTCCTTTCATACTATTGGCATAAACGAGAATTAGTATTTTAAACTACATATTGTCCACAGAAACATTATTCTGTTAAGAGCATATTTAAATGTATATATATCATCTATTAAGTAATAAAGTATTAAATTTAATGTCACTTCTAATTTATAAAGACACTAACGCATTTCCATTTTAATATTTTAAAATGTTTGAATGTCTTTTTTTTTTTTTAATTTCTTCTTCACATGTATTTTTAATTTGATAGGAGATATACTATAGTTTAGTGCCATAAAGTCTTTAGCCATAACAATACTTAATAATTTAAGTTTTACTTCTAAATAAAGAAAAATGAATAGATCAAAAGTAAATGAAATATGAGACGCTGTATTTTTTTCTTCAAACATTTTACCATAAATTTTAATACCTCAATTGTAATGAAAAACTGTCAGAAAAACGGATTACCTTTCTTTTTAGCATCAGCAATTCATGTTACAAAACGATTTAAAATAATGGTTTTAAAAACATACTTTTATTTTTTTTAGAAAATATAAAGTTTTTAAAAATTACTTTTTAGGTTTTAAGGAACTTTTAAGATTCAGCCACACATATATTTAAAACAGATCAGCAACTGAATCACACCTAGATCTCCGTTTTATCTCACAATTTTCATCCACCTACAATTCATTTAAAAATCAATAAAAACTATTTTTTTATTAAATTTTAATATTCTGACAAACCAGCTGTAAAATCAATCTACTGACGTAATCAATATAATTTTCCTATACCACTTGACCTTCAGCTGCAAAGTCAAATTTTTAGTATTACAAATACTATGCAACAATTTTTTTAAATGATATTTATACAATATAATAGTAATAAATATAAAATTTAAAGTTATACTCTTTATTAAATCCATAAATATTTCATTGAAATAATTTTATCCACACATTTGTTTTATTTATTTATTTTAAACAATATTGAAATTAAATTACTCTTTTTTTATGTTTCCATGTCAATGCATGCACATTCTCACATACGAATGCAAGCTAATTGTTTAAAAGTTATTTTTAAAACTACAACAATAAAATGTTAATGAATATTTAATTCAAAATAATGTTTTATATGTGGAATGCTAAGCTAAATTGTATCAAAGAAATATTACTACTGTTTTAATGAAAATTTACAAATTATTTTTAAACTTTATTACTTAATATTATTTATTCCTATTTATTTATAATATCTAATTACTATAATTTAGACATTAAAATGAATTACACAATAATACATTTAATATTACTTACAAACTGACAACTATTTCCAATATCTTTCTTTTTTATAAAATTCAAATTATTATTTAGCATCTCTTACCAACCTAACTCATTTTTTTTTTAAATACTTAGACATAATTCCATAATATACAATGATGATTACAATCAATACAAGATTATCCTATTTTAGTCATTAACTAATTTAATTTTCATTTTTATCATTATTATTTTTTTTTAAAAATCAGACAATTTCAAACCCAAAGGTTAAGCTAAGATAATCTTTGGCTCCTTTTGGAACTAAGTGAAACTTCAGTTAGGTACAATATATATATATATGTATTACTATTTATATCTCTCTTTTTAATCATTTTTTTTACAATGCAATCCAATAAAAGTTTTAAAATTTTATTTCTCAGAGCATATAATTAGTATACACCTATATGTAAATAGAAGATACCTAGATAATGCATTATATGTAATACTTTACATTACAATTATTATAAAATGCAAATATTTTAATGAATCTGATAATTAAATATCTTTATAAATTAATAAAAAAAAAATAATATTAATCTTACTTTTTATTGTTATTTTTATTTGATTTATTTTAAATAAATTGCTTTAGGTACTTACATATTATGAATAGGCTGGAAACCAGGCATTTTTGTTTTAATTATCCATTTTCAGGGGCCATGAATAAATCTTGCAAACAATATGGCTGACCACAAGATACTATAATTAATATTTATTTTCATTTATTTTTTAATATGATTATAAAAACAGAAGAAATTACACAAAAGTACAACAATTGATTGTAATTAAAGTAAATGTGGATTCATAAACTTATATCTGTGATTTACTTTGAAATGTTCAAATCCAGAACAGCATAATTTCTCAATTTTATAGCTCTTCCAACAATCCAAATAAATAGTAGATTTCTTGGCTACATTTTTTTTTGATTGCATCCATAAGAATAGGCATTGTTCTATATGCAGTAGTCACAATAAAGCACTCACTGGTCTCTTTGCCCAAAAAGCCATCAAAATGTCCTCATTTTTGTTTTTTTCTGAATAAAAGGCTTTCAATAAATGTAAAATATCACAACAATGATCAAGAATGTGTTAATGTTTGTAAACAAGCCAAAACTCTTCATACAGTGATGCCACCCTGCGCCAACCAGAGTAGTCATTGGAGACCAGAAGGCTTGTGCACAAAACCCCTATCTAATGCCTACTCATCCAATATCCCCAGACTAGTTTCTGACTTATGGAATTCATCAGTGAGGAGCTTTGGATCTGAGAGCACTGCACCTAGATCTTAGAATTTAATGCAACCCTTCAGCAACCACCTTTTATCTCTAATTAACTATAAAACTATGATAATGAAATTGAAAACACAAAAATATTTTCAATCTAAGCTCAATAGCTTATATAGTCATATGGGTCTGAACTCAGTTCAGCACCCATACATTTTGGTGTCTTTGGCTCTTTAACAACCACAGCCACCATCATCTTATTAGACAGGATTGGTTTTAAACCATAAAGCATCACATGATCACTATCTCATACTAGCACATAATTGTTTATAACCAAGGCAAAACTCTCCAACAGTAGTGCTGCCCTGTGCCAACCAGAGTAATCAATGGATGCCAAAAGGCTTGTTCACAGGGTGGCGCTACTGTATGGAGAGTTTTGTCTTGTTTATAAACAATTATGTGCTAGTTTAAGAGATGGTGATCATGTGATGCTTAATGGTTTAACACCAATCCTGCCTAATGGGATGATGGTGGCTGTGGTTATTAAAGAGCTAAAGCCACCAAAATGTATGGGTGCTAAACTGAGTTCAGATCCATATGACTATATAAGCTATTGAGCTTAGATTGAAAATATTTTTGTGTTTTCCAACTTTATTCTCATAGTTTTATAGTTAAGTAGAGATAAAAGTGGTTGCTGGAGGGTTACATAAGATCCTAAGATCTAGATGCAGTGCTCTCGGATCCAAAGCTCTTCACTGATGAAGGCCACAAGCCAGAAACTAGTCTGGGGATATTGGATGAGTAGGCATTAGATAGGGATTTTGTGTCCCAAGCCTTCTGGCATCCATTTACTACTCTGGTTGGCACAGGGTGGCACTACTGTATGGAGAGTTTTGCCTTGTTTATAAACAATTATGTGCTAGTATACGAGATGGTGATCATGTGATGCTTAATGTTTGTACATTATAATATAGATTAAAAAAAAGTTAAATCTTGTAAATGGAATTTATAAGAGATTTATTAGTATTTCATAGAACTTAAGATGAATTTATGATCAATTTGTTAATATTTTTTTAAAGTTAGCAAGTACCACAGTTTGATAAAATAATTTTGAGAAAAAAACCATAAACAAATACACTGACTTTGAGTATGAATATTTAAAACTAAAATGGCTGTCAAACTTTGGGCCTATAAATAATACATTACCTTGTTTTATATATATAATGTATATAATTTTTAAACTTTTTAATAAAAAAGTTTATATTTATAACTGTAATTGTATAAATGAACTATATTTTACTGAATTCCAAGCATGTCCAGCAAATAATTTCAAAAATAATTATATAAATGAAACAAAGAATTCACTTTATTCAGGGCTAACTCAACACAAATAGGGCATAATTTAAAAAAAGATAACATAAAAATTACTCATTATATTAACAATAACATCACATGATCACCATTCTTTACACAAGCTGTATTCACAAATTAATTCTGCCCAATTACATTATGGTGACTGTGGTTATTAAAAAAACGAAAGATACCAAAAAATAATGATGCCTAACTGAGTTCAGATCTATAAGACTAAACAAGCTAAGGAACTTGAATTAAAAACATTATTGTGTTTTTATTTTGGACTCAAAGCTTTATAGTTAGCTAAGAAGGTAAAACATGGCTGCTAGGGGTTGCATTAGATTTTAAGGTCTAAGTGCAGTACTATAAGATTCAAGGCTCTTCACTGATGAATGTCACAAGCTAGAAACTAGTAAGATGATATTATACATGTAGGCACTAGAGAGAGATTTTATACACAAACCTCCCTGCATCTATTGATTACTCTGACTTGCACTGAATGGGGCTACTGTATGGATAGTTTAGCCTCTGTTTTTATTAATAATAAAAGAGAAAGAAAAATTAAAGAAAACATTGAATCAATTTTAAGATTTGGCACTGAAACCATTATTTTATAAGAATATAATTTATTAAATATATATATGGATTAAAAATAGATACGAAATAGTTCTTTAAAATGCTCACAGAGAAAGTTGGTATATAAAGACTAAGACTAATTAAATTTTGGTCATTTAAAAAAACTGTTAGGGTTGAAGGGAATAAGTTTATAAAAAGATTTAAAACTTTTGGAGAAAGATATTAGAATTAAATAATGCTATTAAAACTGTAATGAAATAATTAATGTTATAAAAATACATTATTAAAAAGTTTAAAAATTATATAAACGTAAAATAAAAAAAATATTTTTATATTAAAAATAAAAAAACAATTTAGGCAAAAGACGTCAAATAAAAATAAGAATAAAAAACAAAAAGATTAGAATTTATAATATTGTTAAAAATGTTAATTACTAGGTTCATTAAAATATTTGTGTTCTGTAAGACTTAGAATATTATAATGTGTTATATAATTTTATTTATTTGTTTATGTATGTATAAATATGTATTAATTCTATGGTCATATATATTTGAATATTGTATCTCTGACGAAGACTGCTGGGCAGTTGAAACCATAAGAAAATATTGAGAATAAATTTTATTTATATGCATTGCAAAAAAGGTATATAAATGGTATTATATTGATTTGTTTTGTATCCATTATGAATAAAAAAAAATTCCTGTGATTTAAAAATTAATTTTAATATAAGTGGTTTCACAATAAAACTGATATTGTTTATATTCTGATTTGTTAAAAGTTACAATTTCAGGATTTTATTTTACTGAAATTTTGAGCTGTCAAGAATTTTAGTTATCAGGACTTTAGATTATTGGGATTTCTGTTATCAGAATTTTGGGTAGTACTGATGAATTAAACATCACTATATCTAAATAAAGACAACACTTATAGCTATTTCAATAATTTGAAAAAAAAAATTAAAGAGATTAGCATGTAAAAATATTCCAATAAAAAAGGATTTTTGTAAAAAAAAATTAATTAATGGATCGAATAAGCCAAGCATTGTTAGCCGAGAGGTCAGCGCAGCCGCCTTGCAAGCAAGGAGTTAGTTGCAGACGGTTGTTGCGGGTTCGCCTCCTGGCCGATGCTATGACATATGGAAAAAATAATTGACTATTGATCAGGTTTTTGTCACTAAAGTGACAGTTGGGTAAGAAATGATTTCATTCAATTTACTAACCTGATATACCTTCTTTTGGAAATGAATCCAAGCGTCTTTGCCTCTACAATCTGTCATCCAACATGAATGTCATCACAAAACTGTCATTTCAACACACAAGCTTTTAAAAGAATTCAACAAGATTTTGGATAATCTTTGTTTCAATTTAAAATGAAATTTGAATGGAAACTTTTATAATAAAATAAAACTTAATAGTGGTTGATCTTGAAAGCCACTTCAAACATTTAATCTATAAAAGTCAAAGAAGCGACATGACATTTTGTTATGTGGTACAAATATATGGATTACTGTAGATTCGAAAGATTCATTCCCCAAAATATTCCAAAAAATCGCAAACCAGTTAGATAAAGAACACTAAGATTTTTATATATAAAGAAGTTACTTTAAGTGACTTTGATAATCATATGATATTTGAACTTTGACCCTACTTATGATATTTAATTAATAAATAATATCGGTGTGTAAATCCCCACCATCCCAAATACATAATGTCAGTTTATACAATACCTATCAGAAACAAACTCCTTACATACTTCAATATTATTCTCTGGTTAACAAAAGTTGTAATTATAAAATTATATGCTTTAATTCAAATTACTCTAATTATAAATATATGATAATCGTATTGAAAAAGCTTTCTTACAGTTTGTTTATTTTATGTTCCCCCTAATTAAATCTCATATTTAAATTTTATGTAAATGAGCAAAAACAACATATATACACCCACTTCTAATTTACAATTTATGCTATGTCTGTGACTCATAGGAGTCGAAAGTTGGCTGAGCATATAAAATAAATAAACTGTAAGAAAGCTTTTCTCAATGTAGTTATCACATATTTATAATTAACAATAGATGATAGCACTGGAATAGAATAATCAGAAACAGAATATGCCCCTGAAGTAATTAAATATCTTAACGACAAATGGAAACATATCACATCATTTTGGCTTTTGTCAGTGTATCACACCTTACCTTCTCATATGGCAACCATCCATTTGGTATGAAAACTCAGACAAACATCTCTCATTAAGTGTACACTTAATAAGAAACTCTCCATATAGTAGTGTCATGCAAGAATATTTGTGCATAAAATTCCCATCTAGTACTGACTTATCCAGTATTCCCAGACTGTTTTCTAATGTGTGGCTTTCATCGGTGAGGGGCTTTGTATCTGAGAGCACTGCACCTAGCTGTGGGATGAGTAGGCACTTTATGGGGATTTTAGGCTCAAACCTTTCTGCATCCATTGATTACTAAGATTGCACTGTATAGAAAGTTTGCTACTGTTAATAACAGCTTGTGTAAGTATAGGAAATGGTGATCATGTGATGTTAAGTGTACACTTCACAAATAACTTTCACTCAACAAATGTTGCTGAAGATACAAATACCAGAATCTCCATGGCCATGTTAGTAATTCAACACCTCTTATCAAACCACTATAGTGCAAGGCAAGAGTGGTTTTAATCCACTAGAAATATGATAATCATTGCACTTCAAAGATATGTTCCCGTCTTTTGGCTTTTATCAGCAAACAACTTTCTAAATCACACTCATCCATGATAGCAGATTCTCACTATCCATGCATTTTGAAAACTACCTCTGTTTGTTATTAATGTATGTAATTTATAAATATAATATTCAGGTTATTCTTATTTTTCTTATTCTATTTGTAATTTGTGTGTTAAACATTTTGAACGTTAGGTAAGTAAAAGGTTGATTTCATATGCTAATTTTGTTAACTGCAGCTGAACATGATTTTGGCTGGTGAAACCAGAGTTATAGCACTAATGGGAAACTTATTAATAAATGTACAAAGCTAATTTATTCATTGTACTGGTGTAACACCTGCATTTATATATGTAATATATGTGGGATTCAAACTCAGACTTTCTCATCACCTGCAATTTTCAGTGCCATTATTTATATTACTGACCCATCTGATCACACACAGGTTGAAAAAATAAATAATTGCCAATTAACATATTTCATGCTAAACCAGCACTCACCACTTGGTCCAGTTTACCATCTCCACACAAATATACAATCAGTACTCAGCTTTATATTAAGATAGCCAATCTTCATACTTTAATGGACAGGCTTTAAATTATTCTGTTTTAGCACAAAATATGTATATTGGTGATTAATTATCTTTTCAACATGTGTGTGATCAGCTGGATCAGCAATATAAAATGGCACTGAGAGTTGTGGGTCGTGTGAAAGTCTGAGTTCAAGAGCTAATTTATTTAAATTAATAATTTGAATATTTTATTTGTTGGAGAGTTGGATTCTATTCTCTTTTTTATTAATGGCGTGGTTGTTATTAGCAACAAAATATGTCTTTTTCAATTTATTGGATCGAAAATGTGACCAGATTTTTGCTCATGCTCCCCAAAAATGAATTTATATTATGAGTTATTATTAGCTCACTTATACAAATATTTGTGTTGGGAGACTCTTAGGGTTATAAAAAAAAATTGTAAATATTCTTTATAATTTTAAATATTGACAGTGAAGATTTTATATACATTGTAACATTTTTTCAGTTTTCCTAGATTTTGCTACGCCATCTTTTACTCAATGTAATTTTAAAGAAAGTTAATCAAGCTATGAATACAGAAAATGCAAATATTCCGTTCATCTTTCTATAAAACATAGCTATATTTTCTGATTAACTTGCCTACCAATTATTTCGACTTACGCTAACGGCGAAATCAGCTTTTTATTTATTTTTATAAGGGCGCCAGGATTCATGTAAGAACCCGCTGAAATCCGTCTCATTGCACATCATAAATAAAAAAGAAAAAGATTTTAAAAGAAAACTGGGTCATAGTTTACCATAGCTAATGTTTTTTTTTTAAGATATTATTCCCGGAGCTTAGTCAACAAATATTGGCAAAGATAAATTATATTCAAATCCTAACAAATTTAATAACTAATTTTAATAAAGCACCATGAATAGTTGATATTAGAAATAAATATTTTTATTCTAACAAATTAAAATATTAAAAACACATTACTAATTAATTGGAAAGATTACACACATGCTAATCCAGATGTTAAATCAACCAACTAAAACATTTTAATAATTAAAGTTCACTTAAGTTTCTTCTAAAAAGTTCTTTGGATGAGAATTCTGCAAATGTCTCTATTAGTAGTAATACTATAAGCTCATAGGAAGAATCGTTTGCAAACACTTAATTTAATCACAATCGGAATATGAATAATCTTACTGGTTAGTTTCCCTCTGTCGACATTCTTGTAGTTTCTTGGCCTGTCCTAATGGCAAGATTTGACATTTTGTTTTGAGTGACCTATAGCTATCTATAAACGTGTCGGTTCCACTCTGCATGACAATCCACTTCAGCATATGAGTAATGGTAGTACTGCATAGAGTAGTATAGGATATGGTATTTTCTCTATCCCAGATCTAATTGAAGCTGCTAGTTAAGGAAAAGACAAAAACTCAGTTTTAACTTTTTCTGACCTTTTATAGTCGCAATCCATTTTTAGACTATTCTGCGCATCTATTTTCTTTTGTCCTTTTATCAACATACATGATAATAATCTTGTACATTCTTTATTAAATTTTAGTTATAAAGTCCTTTTTTAAAACATAATTCCGCCATCTTTAATCAGAGTTAGAAAGATTTTATTAATTGAAATCTGCATGTGGAATTCTTTGTTTTCCGTAGTTTATCTGGATTAATAATCTGCATGTCTTTTATTCTTTCCAATTTTAACGTTAAATTTTTATTCACATAAAAAAAAACATGAACGAAAAATGTAACTTTCATTGTATGCTTTAAAAGCAAATAAATTACACAAACAAAAAAAATTAAAACTGCGTTAGTCTAAAAGATCTTTAAATTTACCTTTTTTTTAGTTCTTAAATGTTTTAAATGCTAATATCTTTGGACCATCTATTTGTAGACAGTACAATATATATATTGTAACAGTAGATGGGTTTAAACCCTGTTACAAGAGAGTTACATAATATCCCCAACTGCCTAAATAAGCATGAGGCTGATAAATTGGCCTCTGAGTATGTATATATAAAGAATCATATAGATATATGTTAAAGAGAGAGATAAAGTTCGAAAGTTTTATTTTTATTAAAAAAAATAAAAAGAGAAAGATGTATATAATTATAGTTGTTTATTTTAGAATACATTCAGAAAAATGTATTAATAAATTGTGAGAGCAGTTATACGCAAATTTATAAATTTTTTGTATTATTACTTATTTCAAATGTATATTTTCCTTTAGTTTTATTGTACATAATATTTTAATGAGAGTAACGAAAGAATTTTGATATATATACCTTGAGGCAATTTTGTGTCTTTTGTTCCATTACTTAGCCACTCTAAATTCCAGGAAATCTTAAATAAATGTAAGGCTAAAAAAAAAAAAACCTAAAAGAAAAATGTTAAAAGCATGCCTGAGACATAGAGATCTCAATGCTGATAAACTATTTTGGGAAAAATTAAAAAGGAAACAGAGCAAGAGTGTTTTTTGGACAGAAATGTTGTATTAATATTTTTTTCCTTTTTGCTAAGCTCGCATTATAAAAAAATGAAATATTAAAAGTACTTCAATCAACCATTTTGAGAAGAAAATGGATTTAGCAATACCAACTTATACAATCGCTACAATCGTAATGCCGGGGTAGAACAAATACATGTAAGGCAATCACCCTAAGCTCCATATATATATATATAGCTAGCTATTCCTGTTCAATGCCTGCCGATCCAAGAACCTGAAGGACCCTACCAATACATCGCTAAAATAATCCAGAAAGGAATGAATCTTGAACTCTGTACACTAAAAAAGCTTCCAATAAGATGTCATTATTTTCTATATCCAAGCAATACCACATAATGGATGGTCATGCCAGACTTTTGTCATTAACAGAAATTTTTTCCATTCATTGACAATAAAGAATCCATAGATTTCATTTGGATCATTGAAACAAGCTTACGTGGAAATAAACTTATACCTAATCAAAATAAAATCCCAGGTACTCCAAGGTAAATATGACTAATTTTTATTGTCTCAAGTGAACTGGAAATTGCCTATCATTACTCTCTAAAGGTTTAATCATTATGTAAAACTATATAATTTAATTTGCAATGTATAAATGCATTCTTACACATGCTGTTTAATTATATGTTCTTTTATATTTAACAAATTTCGTTTTCTTCTTTTTATGTTATCATTTGATATGTAAATTATATATAGTTTTCTTTTTTCTCAATATATAATCAGACAGAATAGTAATAAAATGGTATACTAACTTTAAAACAAATTATTTGTTTATTATTAATGAACATATTTATCACTTATATTGGCCTAGTTTCCTTCCTGGCAGAATATCTCTCAAAATGAATTGCATATGCTTTTCCGAGTAAGCAATTATATTAAACATACTTTTAAACTCCAAACCATAAACTTGATAAGGAAATAGATTGTGTATTGAGAGAGTGAATGTTTAAAAGTAGGGAGTTCAAATTAGCTAATTTTAAATGGCATGCAATCTAATTTGAGAACATAGAAATCAGGGAAAGATCATTCCAAATACACAACTTTATCCATTTACCACTGTTCAGCCTGATAGGTATTGTTAACTCCCAGCCCTGGGATTGAAGATAGCTAGAGGGTCAGGCTCATAATTAGTGATAGTTCTAAGATTACTTAGATAGGAAAAGTATAATTCTTACAGTACTAGTGAGATTGACACTTAAGGTCAGATTAACTGACACTCATAAATATACTTTTTTCAAAGAAATTGTTGTTCATCCTTTTAATGAGATAATGGCCACTAGGTAGATTTTTTTGTTAACTTACATTCTTATATAGGATTTGTAGATTTTATTTTTTAAGATTTCATTAAGAAAGTGGATTCATAATCGAACCCAATTTGGTAGATAGTATTTAAATTCTATCTGCAGGTGTTATTGGTGACTATATAGCCCTGGTTTTTCATTTACTATCCTACATGATCAACAGATCAAATTTTTTTTAGATATTTATACAAACAACAAAATTGATACCAGGGTTACCTGTTAAAATGGCTTCCCAATGAATGGGGATATGAAAGTAGGAGAAAGGCAGGTTGATAAGATTTTTTTTCTTGTGTGTTGTTGTAGTTGTTAATTATTTTGTCTCATTAATACTATGGGGAAGAATAAAGCACCAGATAGAATTAAAGATTCATCAATAGGGCAGGTGATGGGCAGCATAGTATTTTGTGAGCTGAGTGGTGAGCCTAGCACATTGTATAGAAAAATTATAATAATAAATAGATAAATTGTGTCATTATTTCACTCAGTTAGAAACAAATATTTGTTTTTGTAAAAATATGAAACATAAGAATAAAAATAAAATAGATGAAAACCTGTTCAGGAAAAAGAAAGAAAGAGAAAATGAACAAGGAGAGCACAGATAAAGCAGGAGAGACCAGTATGATGGATATTATTATGGGAAAGTTGCAGGAGATGGCAGAAAGAATAGAATTAAGATATTGAGGAAATGAGGAAAAGACAGGATATGTTGTTAGAAATGCAAAAAAAGCATGAGATTAGAATACTAGCAATAGAAAAGAAACTTTATGAGCAGATAGGGAAAGGTAAAGAGGAAGAAAATCTAACCCAAAGAGAAGACAACCTAGAGGAAGGGCAAATAAAAGCTGAGATAGAAAATATAGAGGGTGTAAGGGAAAAAAAACCAAATAAAGCAAAATAGTGTAGTATAAGATAAGGAGGATACAGTGAGATGCTCGATAACGCAGTCACAGGTAAACCAGTTCCTAAAGATTAGAGATTTGCCAGGCAAATGGGAGAAGCACCAATTGAACATTTAAAGCTTAGAAGATATTTTACCATTAACATAATGACTGAAGAAAGCAAACTGGCTATTGTCTGTAGCAATTTGGTGGAAGATGTGCAGTCATGGATCCGGGATTTCGTCTTCCACCCCCAAGACTTATCAAGAGTATAGGGAAGTGGTAAGAGACATGTTCTGGTCTAAAAAAAAACAAGAAATAGTGAGATATTATATAATGAAAGAAAAATATAAGACGACTAGTCAGGAAAGTTATTCTCAGTTTTTCCATCATCAGGTAGCTAAGTTGAGGACCTTAGATGCATGTAACATGGCAGAAAACAACATTATTAAGGTAGTTAAGCATAACTTGCCAATGAAAATTGAACAGATGCTCCTGGGAAATGGAAAGGCTTCCATTGAGGAAGTAGCCAAAGTACTAAATGCTATAGACATGAGCACATTAGAATTATGAAGAACTGCTCGATAGGAGAAAAGTCAAAAACCCTCCTACTTCGAAGATGAGCAAAGAAGATAGGCATCCGAGAGGAAATTCAAAAGGTTACCAAAGGGAAAATAAGGAAACATCACAGCATCCATATTACAAAAGGGAAGACCAGGCATTACCGAGGCTATATGGTGAACAGGGAAAAATGTCGCATCCCCCATCACCAACATTAAGAGGTAGAGAGTAACTAAAATAAAAGTGAGGTGTGCATGTTTTTTTGTTTGTTTGTTTTTGTTTGTCTTGGTCTGTCCAGATGTTTTGTTTTGTTATGGTTTGAGTTGATAGGTCATTTAACACATGTATGTGGAAAGTAAGCATAGACATGAGATGTGTATATGAAAAAAAGAAAAGGGAGGAGAGATCATGGGAATTTATATATATATATTATTACGTTAGCCCTCAAAATAAGTATACCTCATTTTGAAGTCTTTCCAACAGGGAGGCATTGTAACAGTAGCAGGGTTCAAACCCTGTTACAAGGGAGTTACATAATATTTTCCAACTGCCTAGATAAGCGTGAGGTCAATAAATTGGCCTCAATGTACGAGTATGTATATAAAGAATCATATATATATATATATATATATATGTTGATGAGAAAGATAAAGTTCGAAAGTTTTTTTTTATGGAAAAAAAATAAAAAGAGAAAGATGTATATAGTTATAATTGTTTATTTTAAAATACATTCAGAAAAATATGTGTTAATAAATTGTGGGAATGCGGTTATATGCAAATATATAATTTTTTTTTGTATTATTACTTATTTCAAATGTATATTTTCCTTTAGTTTTATCGTACATAGTATTTTAATGAGAGTAATGAAAGAACTAATATCTACCTTGAGTCAATTTTGTGTCTTTTGTTCCATTACTTAGCCAATCTAAATTCCAGGAAATCTTAAATAAATGTATGACTAAAAAAGAAAACAAACCTAAAAGAAAAATGTTAAAAGCATGCCTGAGAAATAGAGATCTCAATGCTGATAAACGATTTTAGGAAATAAAAGAATTGAATTAATTAGTATGCGAAAAGGAAAGAGAAAGCAAGAGTGTTTTTTGGGCAGAAATGTTGTATTAATATTTTTTTCTTTTTGCTAAGTTTACTGGTGTGGCTATGCTTGCATTATAAAAAAATGAAATAGTAAAGACAATAGATTTAGCAAAAGACAATAGATTTAGCAATATCAACTTATACAATCGCTACACTTGTAGTGCTGGGATAGAACAAATATGTGTAAGGCAATCACCCTAAGCTCCAAATATATATAGCTGTTCCTGTTCAATGCCTGTCCATCCATGAACCCAAAGAACCCTACTGATACACCACTAAAATAATCCAGGAAGAAATGGAATCTTGAACTGTATACACTAAGAAAGCTTCCAATAAGACGTCATTATTTTCTATATCCAAGCAATACCACAAAATGGATGGTCATGCCAGACTTTTGTTATTAACAGAAATTTTTTCCATTCGTTGACAATAAAGAATTCATAGATTTCATTTGGATCATTGAAACAAGTTTACATGAAAATAAACTTATACTTAATCAAAATAAAATCCTGGGTACTCCAAGGAAATATGACTAATTTTTATTGCCTTAAGTGAACTGAAAATTGCCTAACGTTACTCTCTAAAGGTTTAATCATGATATAAAACTATATAATTTAATTTGTAATGTATAAATGCATTCTTACACATTCTGTTTAATTATATGTTCTTTTATATTTAACAAATTTTTTTTTTTTTAATGTTATCATTTGATATGTAAATTATATATATTTTTTCTCTTTTCTCAATATTTAAATGGCAGAAATAGTATTAAAATGGTATACTTACTTTAAAAAATTTTTTCTCTAAATGAATATATTTTCACTTATATTGCTTATTCTTCCTGGCAGATCTCTCAGAATGAATTGCGTATGCTTTTCTAAGTAAGCAATTATATTAAACGTACTTTTAAACTCCAAACCATAAATTTGATAAGGAAATAGATTGTGTATTGAGAGAGTGAATGTTTAGAAGTAGGGAGTTCAAAATAGCTAATTTTAAATGGCATGTAATCTAATTTGAGAAGCATAGAAATCAGGGAAAGATTGTTCCAAATAGGCAAAAGTATCCATTTACCTCCATTCAGCCTGATAGGTATTGTTACCTCCCAGCCCTGGGATTTGAGCTAGCTAGAAAGCTGGGCACATAGTTCTAAGATTACTTAGAATAATTTTAAAATTAAGAATGAATTGCAGAAACAACTTTTGGCACATATAACTCACGGATGCAGAAATGCCTTCAAAAAGCAAACAATCAGATGGAACAAAATGACTGCAAACTACGTAATCCCCCAGTGGATGCAAGATAAACTACATAAAACTGAGAGATTTCAAATAGTAAAATTTGAAAATAAAATACATTTTTTGTCTATTAAACAAAATAAAAATCGCCACAGGATTAATATAGACGCGTTCGTTAACAAAACCTCAATTATACCACCATATGAAATCAAGAAAATTTTATCCCTTCGACCTAAATACGTAGGAGGAAGTTGGACATCCCCTAAACTTGAACTAATAGCGGATATCGAAGTGTGTCTCATTAACAACATACAAAGAGACGCTATCATCACCGATATAGCTAAACTATTAAATAACAATTTGGTTGATAAAGAAGATAAAGCATGGAATAAAAGTGTGTTAAATACTAAACAATATTTCAAAACACACAATATTACTTGTCTCAAAGAAGACAAAGGCAATCGCTTTGTGTTATTAAATAACACCGATTACAAAAATAAAATGCACGACCAAATTAAAATATTAAAGTTAGTACATGATAACACTTTTAATATTAAACTAGCCTGAGATAAATTTATTAATAACGTGCTTCGGACTTTTAGGGATAAAGGGATTACTAAATCTGAGTATTACAGGATTTATCCTTCTGCCACTAGACCCCCCCGAATGTTTGCCAATTCAAAACTACATAAACCAGGCGAACCGCTTAGATTGATGATGGATTTCGCTGGCGTGCATTATTTTGATGCAGCCAAATTAGTCAATCAATTAATTATAGATTACCTTAATTTTGGCTCTTACATGATAAATTCGTCTTTTCAATTCATCTCCAGAATTAAAAACACTCAAATCTCTCATAGTTCTGTTATGGCTACGATGGATGTGAAGGAGTTATACGGATCAATTAACAGAAAAGCATCCATCCAAATTATACACAAAGAGCTTTTACGAGTATCTTGTCCTAATGAAAGAATTAAATTTATTATGGCTTTCTTGACATGGCTTGATTCCCATATATTTACACTCTTCGAAAACAAATGGTACACAATGCAAGATGGTTGGCCCATGGGCCTTCCTATTAGTGGTGTTTTATCTAGTATATATTTAAATAAATACGAGCAATCCATCATTCCAAAATACTTCAACACTAACCTAGACTTCATATATATACGATATGTAGACGATATTTTCATCATAACCTCTAAAAATAATATTTTAAATATACAACGTGAATTACAAAACTCAACCAAACTATCATTCACTATCACATATAAAAATAATAAAGAACTCAAATATCTCGACCTCTCTTTATCAAGAAATCGCCATTCAATAGATTACAAAATGATTGTTAAACCATTTGAAATTCACAGCTGTATCCACCCTAACTCTAACTCACCCGCATCGCACAAATTTGTAGGTCTTAATGCATTTTTGTTTAGAAACTTTCATCTGTGCAAATACGAAGCGCATAGGAAGGAAAATATAAACAATTATACTAAAGATCTATTGGCAGCAGGATTCAAATATAAAACCATTAAAAAGAAAATCATGAAATTTAATAGTACAATAAACAATAAATTACCTCGCACTAATCTACCTAGAATAACAATCCCTTACATCCCTAAAATATCTAGCAAACTAATGAAAACTTTAAACAATAAATTCAACATAATATTCAGAACTCCACCCAATTCCAATAGGTTGATCAATAACTCTAAAGACCACATTGATCGATCGCTCACCCCACACGTGGTGTACTCTATTTCCTGCCCTCAAGCCGGATGCCACGCTACATATTATGGGGAAATGAAAGCCACAATTAATACCAGATTAGCTCAACATCGTTACACATTCAACAGAGCTCAAACGAACAGCAGCACATCCTCAGTATTTTTCGAACATAGTAAACAATCTGGGCACAACTTCATACCTGCCAACCCCATTATTTTATGTTCAGAGCCAAATGATTACAGGAGAAAAATAAAGGAGGCATTCTATATTAATAGAGACATCCATGCCATTAACAGAAAGGACACATGCTTCGAGATCTCGAAAAAATGGGCTACGTAACAGTAGCTTATTTGAATATTTACATTTGCATATATTTATTACACTTTTCATGAAGGCTATGAGTATGAGGCATGTTTCCTCGAAAACGTTCAGCCGAAAATTTTTTTAATAGTAAGTTATATTTTCTCTAATTAATATTTACAATTAAGTATTTTTTGTTTTTACATATAAGGAGAAATTAAAACCATATTTATTAGATAGGAAAAGTATAATTCTTATGATACTAGTGAGATTGGTGCTTGAGGTCAGATTAACTGATGCTTGTAAATATAACTTTTTCCAAAGAAATTGTTATTTGTCCTTTTAATGAGATAATGGCCACTAGGTAGTTTTTTTTAATTTTTTTTGTTAACTTACATCCTTATATAGGATTTGTAGATTTTATTTCTTAAGATTTCATTAAGAAAGTGGATTCATAATTGAACCCAATTTGGTAGATAGTATTCAAATTCTATCTGCAGTTGTTAGGTGACTAGACAGCCATAGTTTTGTGTTTACTACCCAACATGGTCAACAGATCAAATTTTTTTAGACAAACAACAAAATTGATATCAGGGTTGCCTGATAATATATATATATATGTGTGTGTTTGCGTGTATATATATATATATATATATATATATATATGTGTTTGCGTGTGTGTGTAATATATAAATCAATATGTATATCAAAATACAGTACAATTTACATAAATTATATTATTTTAGAAGTACTTTCGACTATACTTTTTGTAGTCTTTATCAACTATATATAGTTGATAAGGAGTACAAAATGTATAGTCGAAAGTACTTCTAAAATAATATAATTTATGTAAATTGTACTGTATTTTGATATATATATATTGATTTGTATATTACATATATTGTGAAACGAATACAGATATCCAACTTTATTTTATATATATATATATATATAATAAAATTAAAGAGTCCAATAAGATGTGATATGTTGGACTATTTCCATTATTTATGAATGTCTGTTGAATGTATAAAAAATTTTAGATTATTTAAACTTTCCAAATACAAATAACTTGTTAGTAATAACACACAAATAGCCAATACAGGTTAGTAATTAACAACGTTCCGAGTAGTATTATTCTTCAAATGTTGCTGGCCTATTTGCACAGTGACAATATTCGCTTAGAAGTTGAACTCGCACCTTTAGATTCTTGAGTATCGAATTTAAGGCAGACATTCTACCAACTGAGCTATTCTGTCAAAGGCAACACATAGTAGAAATTTGATATATTTATATATGAGGGTTGGATCAAATCCTCCTCAATTCTTCAATTTTTTTTATAATGAGGCTAATTATTATTATTTTTATTTTTTCCTAAGAGCAGGATTAATTAGAGGCTTCCATACATAGTGTATTGCCACACTGGGTTGACTTATAGGATTATTTACCATTGTCATATGAGCAGCTTCCTTGAATTTTCTTCTATGCATTTTTTCCTCTTTATCCAATAACTTTGTATTTTCCCACTTAAGCATATGGTCATTAGTACATATATGATCTACTATGGTAGACACATCTGTTTTTCTCTTTTAAGCATTAGTTTGTGCTCCTTCAATCGCTGTTCAATCTGGCGAGAGGTCTCATCAATGTATTTTCTTTCACATTCACATGGTATTTCATAGATGCAGTTTTTGTTCTTCAACATTTCCAGTTTAGGCTTAGTAGCAGTAAGCATTCTTTGAAGGGTGGTATGCTTTGGAAAGCAGTTCTAATGTTATATTGACTGCAGATTTTTTAAAATTTGTGCGCCATTCCTGGTATGTATGGATACACTACCATACCAATAGCTGTTTTCTCTTTTGGTTTCTCTTTTTGTTGTTTATTGAAGGTTTTTCTGATTACTGCTGATGGATAACCATTCTTCATAAGTATTTGTTCTATGTGAATCTTTTCTTTTTCCAAATCACTGGTTTCTGAACAAACCTCATTAGCTCTGTTCCATAGTGATAGTACAATTTCTTGTTTAGTGCTTCCTGTATGATTGGATGCATATGCCAAGTATTTGTCAGGGTGTGTTGGTTTCCTATACACTGTTGTTTTTACTTTGACTTGAGGAAGTCTTGTCACAAGAACATCCAAGAATGCCAGTTTTTGCTCATTATGATTCCATCGTGAATTTAATTGTAGGAGATATGTTGTTAATGTGCATCCAGAATGACTGTAATTTTACCTCACCATGTGGCCATACCACAAATGTATCAACATATTGAAGCCACACTTTAGGTGGACATGGAGTAGTATTTATGGCTGTGGTTTCAAGTTCTTCCATGTAAATGTTGCTGAGCAAGGGTGACAGTGATAATCCCATTCCCCTCCCTTAATTTTCTTGGAATAATTCTGAGTTATATTAAAAGTATGTTGTTGTTACACAGAATGTTAATAATTCCATTACACTATCAATAGATAGAGCTGTTCTAGTTTGTTGACTATTATCATAATATAATCTTTTTCTTACAATAGACAATGCCTCATTGCATAGTACATTTGTAAACAGACTTTACACATCAAAGCTTACCAATATGTCAGTTCTTTCCATTTTCATGTTCCTGACTAATTCTACAAAGTGCTTAGAATCCCTGATGAAAAACTGTTTCCTATATGCCAACGGACTAAGAACTTCGAGAAGAAATCTTGACAAATTTTGACATGGTGAATTTCTAGAAACTAACAATATGTCTTAATGGAACATTGACTTTATGGATTTTAGGCAGTCCATACAGGTGAGAAATCTTGCTGAAATATAAAGTTAATTTTCTTTTTTCTGAATCACTGAAATACCTGCGATGCTTCCAGAGTAATGCTTGTAGTTTTACCTCTGTATTTGGAATTGGACTTTTTTGCTACTTTTTTGTATTGGCCTGCTGTGAGAAGGCCTTGTATTTTGTTACCATAATCAGTTTTATCCATTACAACTGTAGTGTTACCTTTGTCGGCAGGAAGAATGATTATAGACATATCCTGTTTGAGAGATTTAATAGCTTTCCTCTCATCACATGAAATGTTTGACTTCTGCTTGTGCACTTGATATCTTTCAAGTGTCCATTTTACTCTCCAGTTTAACTCTGCCACTTCTTTTCGAGGCAAGTTTTGGGTCACCTCGTCAATGGCTGCCATTATATCAAATAGTGGGACAGTAGATGGTGTAATGTTGAAATTCAAATCTACTTCAAGAACTGATAACTCACAATCAGTAAATTGTATGGAAGCCTCTAATTAATCTTGCTCTTAGGAAAAAATAAAAAAAATAAAAATTAGCCTCATTATAAAAAAAAAAAAAAATTGAAGGACTCAGGAGGATTTGAACCAGCCCTCATATATAAATATATCAAATTTCTACTACATGTTGCCTTTGACAGAATAGCTCAGTTGGTAGAGCATTTGCCTTAAATTCGATACTCAAGAATCTAAAGGTGTGAGTTCAACTTCTAAGCGAATATTGTCACTGTGCATATAGGCCAGTAACACCTGAAGAAGAGTGGAGAATAATACTACTCGAAACGTTGTGTAATTACTAACCTGTATTGTCTATTTATGTGTTATTACTAACAAGTTATTTGTATTTGGAAAGTTTAAAATTTTCTATACATTCAACATACACTCATAAATGATGAAAATAGTCCGACATATCATATCTTATAATATACCATCATTACAAACCTTCAGACAATATAAAGAGTCCAATATGCTGGGTTTTAAATATAAATTTTTTAAAAATATCAATATATGATGGCTTTCTGATTTAATGTTTTACATATATAATTGAAACTAAAGTATTTTCTTTAAATTTGCTTTTTTTTTTAAACAAATAATTTGGTAAAAACAATTTTTTTTTTCCGCATTTGGACGCCCAAATCGTGGGGCTTGTAACACATTTCCACCCCTGAAGAGATTATGGAGTATATATATAATTCTTTTGGTCAAAATTAATGATTTTGAGTCAAATTTTTTTTGAATAATGTATATATGTAAGATTTTTTTTCCACGTTTGGACGACCAAGTGAGGCTTCGATGTAAACACCTACATACTCAGAGTTATGGACTTTTGTGTGTATATAGCAAAAAAATTTATTAAATTTATTTTGTGTCTTTCCTGTTCACTAGTGACTGGCACCCGAGGATGATTGATCAAGTTATAAGTCATCCTCTTATAAATTTGTCATTAGGGAGCAGAGAAAAGAAATTTAGATTAAAAGAAAAGGGGGGTCTCGTTGTTTTATCAAAGTATTTTTATGAATTGGAGTGGTTTAAAATGAGTAAGAAATATATATATAAAAGTAACGTCAAATTAACCAAAAGTGAAAAGGTTTGAAATTGGTGCAGACGGGTCAAACGGAATTAGGTCATAAAAAACTATTTAAGTATATATATATATAAAAAAACAGCTGGAAGAAGAGACCGGGGGTGAGTTAAATTTTTATTAAGTCATCTTTAATATTAAAATATGTGTTATACTTTAGATATATAGACGAAAAAAAAAAAAAGATTTTTTTTTAAAATTTTTCGTATATTTTATTAAAGCTAGAAAAAAAGAAGGGATTTTTTTTTAAATAAAAAAAGAATTTCGTATATTTTATAAAATAAAAAGTAGGGACACAAATTTTTTTTTTTAATTGATTATATGTTGGACGGGCATCAAAATGGTGTGGGCTTATAGATATATTAGTGAGTTAGGCATAGAGTTGGGATGGAAGTGAACGAGTCATTCTTGAAGGGGGAGAGCAGCAAACAGCCGTATTAAAAGTATAAAAGTTTTAAAAATCAAATATTTAGTAGGCGTAATAATAATAACTTTGAAAGGAATATATAGTATACAGAATGAACAAAGAAACAGAAGCAATGAGCAGTGGGGAAGAGATAGAAGTAGGAATGGAGATGAAAGGTGGAGGTATCATGTTGAGATCAGGAAGAGAGATTAATGAGTACAACAGCAGAGAAGAAATAGAAAGGGAAGATGGTATGAGCCAGGATAGAGATGAGGGTGCACAGAAAACTATAGCTATGCCAGAGAATTTAGTTACAGAAATATCGGAACAGATACCGATAAAGGAGATTAAACAGGAAGGCTGGGACTTGAATTGGTTGCTGAGACAGCTTAGACAGGATGCAGAGAAAATGGATCAGAAAATGGATCAGAAAATGGAGGAAAGAGATCAGAAAATGTCACAAAGATTTGAAAACCTTAGCAGAGATATTAGACAAGAGATGGCAGACAGAGATAAAAGGCTGGAAGAAATGTTGTGCCAAGGTCTACAGGAATTGTCAACCAGCTGCCAGCAGAAATCTGAAGAAATGAGGGGAGAATTTAAAGAAATGTTACATAAAAACCAAGAAGAAAATAGAAAGGAATTTGTTGTGATTAAAGAAGAAGTGAAGGCTTTAGTTGAACAAGTAGAATGTCAAGAAAAGGGTTTGAAAGAAAGGGTCTTTAAAGTAGGGGCAGAATTTAACAGTAAAGTGCAAGAGTGTGAAGAAGCCCAAAGGGAGATCAGAGAGGAAATATATGAAATAAAAGAAAACCTGCTACAAAGAAGTCAAATAGCCAACAAAGAAGAAAACATTATCACAGCATGTATTCCAGAATTGAGAGATGTAGCAGAAATGAAAGAAGAGACAGAAAAGGAAAGTAAGGAAAGCAACTTTGCTAGTGATTACCAAGATAAAAGACTTAATAGACATGAGATAGTGCAAGTTATTGGCCAGACTGAAGATGATACTGAAAATAATTTTAGAGAGCGGAAAAGCACTTACTAAAGAAAATACCACTGAAAAGGAAAATAATGTAAAATGTACACAAGCAATAATAAACGTGAGTAATATAAATAATATAAAGCATCTAGACACCCCATGCCAAGAAACTACTATAGAAAATACTAGTAAGTTATCTGTAGCAGAACAGGAGCCCACATTTGAAGAAAAGAATCTCGAGCTGCATGAGATACGAAGTTTGACAATGCACCCTAAGCGATCTCCTGTGAGGTTGAAAGACAAAAATGAAAGCTATGAATGGATAACCGATGATGATGAAGATGGTTGGACAACTGACGATGATGATGATGATCTATTGGGATGTTGTTTCAACCCCGGCGTGGAGTTACTCCTTAAACAACCCCCAGATCCTATTTAAATTGTTAGTTGTTTTTGTGAGTGATTTGATCACTCTATATATATTATACACTCTATATTTTATTTATATACCTTATATATATATATATGATACACTTTATATTTATTTACATACCCTTTATATTGTTATTATACACATTACATTTTATCTATATCCATTTTACCTATTATATACTTTATATTTTATCCATATATTATCTATATACCCTTTTATATATTTATTACACGCATTATATTTTATATATATATATATAAAACATATCCATTATTTTGACAAAGATGTATACTCGTTTGGGTATATATCTGTTTAAGTTTAAAATATTTACTAATAACCGATGATTTCATTATATGTGTTGATAATTGTTAGAAGCACTAAATGTATTATGATAGTGTAATCTAGTATGATGTATTACCATAAGTTTAGCGTAGGATTAGGCCATGAGTTTATATTTTGAAAGAAGCCATAATTTAGCTCCGTGTTATATAAGTAAAGTCATTTTTTTTTATTTGTTTTTTTTTACTAAGTTTACTGATATGAAACGGAAACCTCCAATCCCTTTCCGTTTCACCATCAACCTAATGACCTACTCGTCTGAACTAGTTTCGAACCTATCTTAAATGTAGAAATGTCATATGTAAAAATGTTATATATAAGTCGAGCGGGAAAACTTTGCTACAATGGCCGCTTGAATGGCATCATCCATTTACTTACGAAAACACGCTATAATTAGACAGGTTTGATAAAATTATAGCGGAGAAATGCTCATAAATTATTATAAAATGTTTTATAAATTTTCAGTCAATTTTTAATTATATTCGCTATAATATTCGTATGTGGATGGATAATTTAAACCTTGGAATAGCGGCAAAATGATTTATATATATATTTAAGTTAAAATAAAAAAGATATACTATAATGTAAAATGTTTTCTTTAAAATATATTTAACGGCTTTCTGATTTAATGTTTTACATATATAATTGAAACTAAAGTATTTTCTTTAAATTTGCTTTTTTTAAACAAATAATTTGGTAAAAACAAATATGTTAAAAGTTATTTATTTCAGTAAAATAAAAATCCGTTTATAATTAAAAATGAGAATTTTGTGTAAACAAGATATCAATTAGTGACTGCACCCGGGTAAAAAGTAAAATCTAGTTTACTGATTGATTTTTGTTTGCACAAAAGACTTTATCATTAAATCAGAATACCGTTCTTTCTGCTAAGCTTTAACATTCTATAACACCTAAAAAGGAATTTAATTAATGAAACTGAATCAAATTATATAATTTATATGTTTTAATAATTTTTTAAAGTAAATTAAATATAACACCTCGGAGACGTTATCTGTTGCAGAAATTGGATTATATTATTTTATTTAATTAAAAGTCAATTGGTCCCGAGGCAAACGAAATTCCAAAAAGGTGTTAAGGTTTAGTGGAAATGGATAAATAGGCCTTATTTTAAGCGGGAAGATAGACTCCATCTTGCTTTTGAAGAGCTATTACTATCCAAGTCAAAATTGTTTAATTTTACCATGTCTGGCTAAAGTCAGGCAAGAATTGCTGCAATTCCCGTGATGGAACGCCGAGTTCAATCCATCAAATGCCGAAGCAACAACCACACCAAATAAAAGATGTCATAAGCCGCTAAAAGAACTTGCCTTCGTTCCAACACCATTTTAAATCGTCTCGCAACTGAATAAGAACATGCCATAAGCCGCCAAAGAACTCACCTTCGTTCCAGCTCGAATATCTCCAGTTCAGCTATAGGAGAACTGTTTTAATATTATTTAAAATCGCAGAGCTCTGTGTGAATTTCAACAACAATCATTATTTCTTCAAAATCAGGTTAGCTAACCATATTATTGTAATTTCTTTCTAAATTATTTTCCAAATAATATTGTAAATTCTCTAAAATGAAATACTTTTGCAAATTTCTTTATTAATTCAATATTGTAAACTCTGTCTAAATCGTATTTGAAATCTATAAATGAAATATTTTTGCTAAATTTCTTTGTTAATTAATATTTTGCTATATAATTTAATCACTGCAGTTATATTTTGCTTTTCTTTTGCTTATTTTTAATTATTGTTAATTATGCCTATGTTTCGAAACAGCGTGCATTTAATTACCAATATGTTTTTTAAAAAGATATCATTTAAAATCTCCGTATTATTATTTATATAGCGTCATTTCGTGCGCTGTTTCGAAACCCAAATTCATATTTTTGTCATTTAGTAAATTAATTAATATAAATATAAAATGTGGCTTTTCAACCTTTATTTATTATGTTACTAAAGATTAAACTAGCCTGGAGTGCAATCATAAGTATATTTTTTTAGTTAAGTATTCGTAAGTCCCCTATTAAATATACTTTCCCCCTTTTAAAAGTTTAGTAGTTATAGATAACTAAAGAGATTGAACGGGATAAAGTAAAGTTTGTATCTATATATATTCCTGTCAGTAGCATATCGTATTTCTCATGCTACAGAAGAGTTGGCTCTTTTGATCAAGCTGATGATCTAGTGTTCATTTAATATATGATCTTTAATTTATAATATCCTTCGGCTTGGCGGATGTGGGATTTATTAATATTTTCTCGTTGTGCTGTTCTTTTTGATATATATATATAAGATGGAGCCACGGTAAGTCCAGCCCATCTTCTCTTATGGGTAGTGCAGTAGCGAAGTCTGAGCTACGGGCCAGATTAGCACGTAAGTCCCCCGCCTCTGAACCAAATAAAGGTTCCCCATTAGCAGCATGATGACCGGTTATTGGGTAAACCGTTGTTTGTCACAAAAACCCTAAAACTATTCTTCCATCCGCAGAGCCACTTTATTATTATACTTTACTTGTGCCTAGCATATTAGTAAAATCGTTATAGCCAACTCTTTCCTCCCTAATATGCAATCTTCGGCATTGAACCGAAGCATTCTTGAAAACCCGTTCGATCTTAAGCTATCTGGGATGCTTTATAAGCCCATAGTTAATATATAAATTGATTATAGTCAGATGTATTAAGTTTCACTCCAGACTTGGTTTGATTTTACGTAAAAGAGCCACTCGAACTGATTATAAAAGGACATAACAAATAAGTTAATGTAGTGATTAGTTGTATAGCAGGATATTTGGCTCCATTAAATCATAGCCACAAACCTATTTGCCAACATCAATTATTGTTCAAATAGTCTAGAGAATGTTACTTTATAAATGAAATGCCTGTGTGCATTTGCCAACAACAATTGTCAATAAATATATTTTAATTCATCATATATCAGTTTCTGTCTCATTATTAAATCAATCCAATTCACTAATTGCCCATAAGTATTCATTAGTAAAGCCCCTATTATTTAAATATGTTAGATTTTATCTGTGGAATGTCTAGTATTTAAGTTGTTTATATATATGTTTAAGTCCATGAGTCTTATTGTTTTCTCCGATTTGCTAGTGGGCCGGATGAAGAATTAAATCTCGTGTGCTACCATTGTTATGTTATCCATTGGGTGTTAGATCTGGTGCTTGGAGAGTGGGTTCGAATCCAGGCTGGTCCCTGACCTAAATCTCGGGCTTGACTGGGTTTGAAGTACATTTTGTGAGTTCCAGCTCGTGTTAGATGGATAAGCATGTTTTGACTGGCACAATATATATGACACAAAAAGAAGACAAATATATGACCAAATTATAGTAAGCATAATACAGATAATTGTATGAATATTTATTAAACTTCAATAAAATGAGTTAATAATCGATCAATTAAAAATAAATAGAAAATTATATAATAAGATATTATATATAAAGTTGTATAAACATGAAAAGTATAAAGCTAAACTTGTCAGTAAAATAATTGAACTTCTTCCAAACACACAACTCCACCAGACTAGCCAAAAAAAGAGGAAAAACTCTAAAAAAACAACCATTGATTTCACTGCCATAGTTAGACTTCTCAAGTGTAAAGAAATACAAAACAACAACATATTTAAACTAAACATTACCCACAATTCCACTTCCTTCCCATACACCCTTAATATTAAAAGAACTTTTAAATAAAAAAAATTAGAAATAAATATCTCAGTAAAAGAACTTTTAAATAAGTAGGATTAGAAATAAATATCTCAGTTCTGCTTTATATATCCATGAAAAAGATACATGCCACACTTAATTTTGGTGATGCTAAGATTGTTTTCTTTGAGAGAAATGAAATAAAAAGAAGAATTAAAGAATCTTTATTATTAAAAATTTATGATTCTGAAGCAATTAATTTATTTAAAAGTTCTTTTAATAATAAGGGTGTGCAAGATGTAATTGGAATTGTGGGTAATGTTTACTTTCAATATGTTGTTATTTTGTAGTTCTTTACACTTGAGAAGTCTATTTGTAGCAGTGAAATCATTGGTTATGTTTTAGAATTTATTTTCTTGGCTACTCTGGTATTTCTTATTATCTATTCTGGATATTGTTTATTATCTAGTTAATTAGTTGCAACTTTTATTAAATCTCAAATGATATGGATTGCTGTATCATAATTTTATTGCATTTTATTAATATTTTGTTTTATTTATTATCATTGTTATTTTACTTTTACAATAAAACAATAGATAGCACTCTGTATGCAACAATAGATTAAAAGTCAAAACAAATCTTTAACATAGGATAAGGGCATAACATCATGTTTCAAAAAATGTTTTTACTGTATAATTACAATATATATTATATGTAATAGCTGTCCACATGTGCCATACTATAATAGTCAATTAGTGATGTTAAATATGAGTAAACTCTCAATCCAAATCATGAAATAAAGACTTTGAAAAGATAAGAATGGCCATCTTATCTGTGCATCTCAATGCAATTACATAGGCAAATCTTAAGCATCTTGGAATGAGAACATAAATATATATATTAAATTATTCACTTTATTTACATTTTTAATATTCTATTAACAGTTGCAAAATATTGAAATTTCCTACATGCCAGTATTAGAAGATGTTATAAATGTAAATAATCAAAACATTTTCTAGCGCAATGTCAAGCTGTGATTCTATGGAGAAGGAAATCAACCTTCCACACATGCAACATATGATAATATTCAATTAGTGATATTAAATATGAATAAATTTATCTTTTCAAAATCTTTATCTTTTGACTTCGATTAAGCTTACTCAGATTTAATATTTCTAATTTAATATTATAATATGGTGCATGAGTGGAGGTTTGATTACTTTTTCATTAGCATTACAGCTTGACACTTCACCGGTAAAATTTCCTGATTATTTCCTTTTTTATATTAAAAAAGTTATTTTATATAAAGTATAAATATTTTCAGTAATTTGTATAAGCTTTGTGAATCTATAAATTCCATATTGTAAAATTTTCAAGAAAAGGGGGAGGGATATCAAAAAAATTATACTTAAACATTTTGATTAAAGAGTTGATTAAAAAATTCTTTCAAAAAAATCAGTTCTTGATTATAATATTTTCAGTTCTTGATTATAATATTTTTGTGTACTTCTTCTGAGGTTACTATGAACAACAATGTTCTGCAATTTTTTCATTTGCTTATGCTGATCTCTTTGCTCTATTTTAGACACATATACTGGAAGTTTGAGTAATTAATGAATACTAGATTTTTAGTACAAAATAAACTCTGACTGGGTACTAGCTTTGTCTTTGTCAATGAACACTAGGATTAAAAGTTGCATCCAATGCTCATATATAAGTAGTAGTCATCTTTTACTCCTTTTATACAATTGAAGCTAATACCCTTAAATTTAATGAAACCGTAAGATTTTGAACCCATGGTAACTTGCCTACATAGTCATAGATTTAATAACACACTACTTTTTATATATTTTAGAGACCTCAATTTTATTCCAATTCTGGACCTTTCTATCCTTTGGCTGTGAATGGAAGTATTACAGCACAATGGCATCAGATATTTTTTGATTATTACTACAATAATAGTAATAGTAGTAGTAATAGTACTAAAAATAGAAGTAGTAATAGTAATAGTAATAAATAATAATAATAATTTTAAACAGACACCCATGAAACTATTATGATTATTCTAACTTCAAGAAAGAAAAAGAAAGAAGAGAGAAAGAGAAAAACTACCCTAGAATTGAGTTTTTTGACCACTATACAAACCAATCTGCAAACAACAAGTACATCCATATATAGATTTGCTGACCAATTTTTCTGTTTACTTGATACTTTATGATGTTGTCTTTTAATTTCTTCAGCAGAAATCTTGTCTTTTTGAAATACTTCAGCAGTTTTATCTAATTGTAGTTGTCCAATGTATTCTATTTTCACCATATTTTCCTAATGATAACCATTGACATTGCTCTGCTTTAGAATGTCTTTGAGATAATCCCTTTAATGAAGACAGAATCTAGATCTTCTGTGAAAACCATGCTCAACTCATCATAAAAATCTTCACATTGTTCATTCATTTTGTATACCCAATCCAATGAAGTGTGATTTTATAAAAAATAGGCTCTGAAATATCACATTCAACAAGTTAAAGAACATTGATTAGTTTTAAGATCTTGCTATAGTGTTTTACATTTTTTTTAGGTGCATTAGTTAAATTAAGTTTTTTTTTATATAATTGAAGCTAATACCCTTAAATTCAATAAAACCCTAAGATTTTAAACCCATGATAACTTGATTTTATAATCATATAGATTTAATAACAGATAAGATGTCCATGTCTCATATCCATACAATAAACTGAGTACAACAATAGCTCCAAACAGCTAACATAGTTGCCATAGTAATTTCCCTGTGATGAAATTATCTTTTAAGGTGTTAAAAAAAGCAGCACATTGGAATCTGTGTTCTACAATCAACATCTAATAGAGATGGCGCATATCTATAATGCAATGTGCAATTTGTAACATTTATTTCAAAATTAGTGTCACATAGATTGTAAAATGAATGCATTCAACTTCTTTCAATACTCTTCTTATCAACTGTCACTAAAACAAACTTAATTCACTTTTTATAAACCAACCAGAGACTTCTATCATTACAGCTACAGTTTTTTAACTATCAAATTCGATTATTTTTTTTTTTATCAATAAAAAATGACCTCTGTTAGGATTTGTTACCAAATGTGGGATATTACCAATATCAAATATAATATAAGAATTTTTAGCACACATAAAAAAGAAAAGTTATCAAGGTCAAAAAACAGCAATATGTAAGCAGATAAAAAAATTTCTACACATTTTGTTTTTGATCAGTGCATCCTTCAAATTCTGCCATTTTATACCTGTAGCTCACCTGAAGAGTGAAGGTTATTCACAAAATGAATACAGCATAAGTAATAGTAGTCTAATTTTCTGGGCTCATGAATGATTATAATGCAGTACAATTCAAATGAGGAATTCACTAATAAAACTCAAAAAGTCACAAACATCTTATTTTTAATACTGTAAGCTTTTATTTAACTAAATAAAGTTTACTAAGAAAATACTAGAAGCAATGTTGTATTCCAATACAAACTATTAAAAACCTCCATCTATTGAGTATAATGTGAATTAAAATTATAAATCTTAGATCATATGTTACGCCATTGTTATAAAACTATGTATGCTCGAGCACAAGAGTTAAAATAATGGCTTCAAAAGTTAAAGATCTCTGGGCTACAAATTAGCTTTTTCATTGGTTATTGTTCTAAAGACTCAAACTTTTTAACTCGTAATTAAAAATCATGGAAATTTTATGAGAAAAATGTTCATGTGTTAGAGTACTTGTACCTTCTAAGCAGTCTCTAAAAAATAATTGGGTAATTACAAACATATTTACACCTGTAATTAAAACATGAGGAGATACAGATCTTAGCATATCTGATGAGGATATTAGTTTTTTTTGGAAATGTTAATCTTGTATATCTGATCTGAATTTAACTTTTCAGTGATGATAATAGAAATTTGATAGTATAATATTTATAATTTTAATGAGCAATATAATCTGCATGGCTTAGCATAGTGGTAGAAAGATAGAATCTTGATCTCATAATTAACAGATGATGGTCAGATATGTCATGGTACAAAGTGCTCAAACTTTTTATAAATTTCTGAAAAATAAAATCATTTGATTGTTTTACCTTTTTAGTTAATGCATTCCATTCTTGCTATTAAAAGGTGTGAAGGTTGCCTTGACAGCAGTTAGAGATATTGGTTGCTATATTTACTGTGAATGTTTAGGTGGTTACTGGTTGGAAACTAATTAAAACAACTTATGTAAATAACATCTGCACTTTACCTCACTCTTTGAATAAATGCTTTCTCATTTTGTTTGATTCAATGGTCTATTACACTACTATGTTTTCAAGTTAAGTAATTTTCTTGGTACTGACAGTTAAAATGTGATAATTGGAACTGATATTATTTTTAATGAGAACATGACAGTGTATGGTATCATAATAATTTTTGATTTGAATGGGATATTAAAACTGACTTTTGTGGAGGTTGATACCTTAGTATAATGCGGTATTTTTGAAGTATATGGATATCTGTTTAATGAATGATATTTCTGTAGTATAATTTTTACAACACCACTTTCATGCAAAATTTGGACTGTTTTTTATCTGCTTTGAATATCTTGTAAGGGGGTGCAATTATAAATATGTGACCAAAGACATGTAAAAATATGTATGATCCCCAAGATAAATATTTCATGCTTAACCAGGGGCTCAGATCACTATTTATTACATATATATTTCTATAATTGTTCAGTATATAGAGTCAATTACTACAGTTTAATTGATAAGTGTCAAATTTATTGCTCTCACAACTTTGATACAAACCACTTAATGAATGTAAATCAATAATTTTTATTAGTCATTTATTAGACGAGATTATCCACTTAATGAATAATATTTGTGTAGTATAATTTTTACACCACTCATATGCAAGGTACAGACTGGTTTCTATCTGCTTTTAACATCTTGAGGATCACACATCCTTCCCACAGGTCCTTAATAGTATACTTATAATAACATTCTTCCACAAGGTGTAAAAAGTGGAATCTCTATGTTGCGTGAAAATGGTATAGTAAAAATTACACTATAGAAATATTGTTCATTAAATTGGATAATATCTAGTCTAATAAAAAACTAATAAAAATTATTAATTTATATATCTTCTGACTTAGTTTTAAAATAACTTTTATTTACAATAAAATTAAACTACTGTGGAAATAATATATATAATATCCTACAAAGAAAAGGCTGCAGAAAGGAATTTGCTATTAACTGAAAGGAGAATCTTTGATTCCTCTTGGAGGTCTTAAAAGAACTGAGCAAGGCAAATTCCTAAATGTTCACTCCATACGTTCTTGTCATTGCAGCTCTTTTTACTATGTGATTATTCATATAGTATATAAACATCAACACGCATTAGCCAGCATGATGAGTTTACTGGCTTTTTACCTCTGAGTTTAAGATCAAAAAGCACCATGGTCTTTCTTCTCAGTAATGAATGTATGTGTAAATGATAAATATTTTTCCAATAGATATACACAATCATGATAAACAAAAATAAATCATGGCCCTTATTTCCGGGAGGCTATAAAGTCACTAACCATCACTTTCAAGTGAAGGAAGATTGCAGGAATTAGAAGAAGAACTGTTTTATATGAAATTAATTATTATTGGACTTTGTGAAGTTGTAAGAAAAAGTGAAGAGACAATTGATTTAAAAAGTGGACATGTACTCTACAATAAAGGCACAAATGTTGGAAATGCAAGTGGAGTAGGATGCAGTATAAATAAGAAGTGGCAGAACAACATTCTGGAGATTGATGATGTATTGAACAGAGTAACAAGATTAGTTATACAACTTAATAGCAGATACCAAATGCAGATAATTCAGGTTTAGGCCCCAACAAGTTCTCATATTGATGAAGTAGTAGAAGATTTTTATGTGGATGTACAAAAGGCTTTTCATCAGAGTAAACAAAATTTTAAAAGTATTATGGGAGACTTTAATGCTAGAATTGGTAAACAAATAAAATATAAAAGTGCTGTAGGTAATTTTGGTTATGGCAATAGAAATGAGAAAGGACATAGACCTGTGGAGTTTCAGAAAAAACCTTTATATTATATATTTTTTTGGAGAAAAGTGTTAAAAGGAAATGGACATGAAAGCATCCAAATGAAGGTACAGCAGAATTGGATTATATGTTGACTAATAGAAAATATATATTTCAATATTGTAATGTTCTTAATAAATTTAACACAAGAAGTGATCATCGATTAGTAAGATGTAAGATATATGTTAATGCACAACTAGAGAGACAAAAATTAGTAAGAAAAACAATATTTACAGTTGATATTCCTAATCTTCAGAAACATTCTAATGAATTTAAATTAGAACTTACAAATCGGTTTCAAGTATTAGTAGATTTTGAACATGATTCAGATTTGAATGACATTAATAGAAAAATAACTGATACACTTTTAAAAACTGCAACAAAGATAGCTGGTAGAAAAAAGCAGCAATTGACCAATAAAATTTCTACTGAGACTAGAGAATTTATAAAAAAAAGAAAAAAAAAGAAGGAATATGAAGATATACAAAAATGATGCATTAAAAAGGATTGAATATCTAAAATTTTGTAAAATGGAGTAAAAAATGGATACACTACAGTACCAATAATTGTTTTTTTTTTGGTGTCTCTTTTTGTTGTCTATTAAAGGTTTTCTTACTGATCACTGATAGATACCAATTCTTCATGAGAGTGTTCTTTGTGAATCTTTTCATTTTCCAAATCATTGGTTTCTGATCAAACTTCTTTTGATTTGTTCCATAATAATAGTATAATTCCATGTTTAGTGCTTCTGGGATGATTAAATATATATGCCAAGTACTTTCCAGTGTAGGTTTGTTTTCTATATGCTCTTGCCAGTGTGTGTTGATTTTCTGTATTCTGTTGATTTTACTTTGCACCAAGGGCGTATTGTCTCAAGAACATCTAAAAATGTCAATTTTTGTTCTGATTCTGATTTCATTGTGAATTTAAATAAAGGACATATGTTGCTAATATACATTCAGAAAGACTGCTGTTGTGCCTTACCATGTAACGATACCACAAATGTATCATTAACACCCTTTATGTGAACATGGAGTAGTATTTATGGTCATGGTTTTAAGTTATTCCATGTAAATGTTGCTCAGAAAGTGTGACAGTAGCAATCTCATGGCCATCCCTTGATTTTTTTGGAAGAATTCTGAGTCGTATTGAAAGAACAGGGTTGTTATAGCAGAATGTTAATAATTCCATTATATTATAAATGTTCTAGATTGTAGACTATTCTTAAAATAGACAATGTCTCATCACATGGTAAAATTTGTAATTAGACTTTCCACATCAAAGTCCCTGACCAATTTTACAAGTTACATAGAATCCCTGATGAAATATTTGGTCCTGTATGCCAATGGACTAAGAACTTTGAAGGCCTTAATTGAACATTGTTTTTATAGATTTTAAGTAGTCCATATGGGTGAGGAATCTTTCTGAAATATAAAATTAATTTCTTTTTTCTGAATAACTGAAATACCTGTGATGTTTCTGGAGTAATGCTCATAATTTTATCTCTGTATTTGGAATTAAACTTTTATTTTTTTGTATAGGCTTACTGTGAAAAGTCCTTATATTTAGTTATCATAATCAGTTTTATCTATTACAATTGTAGTGTTATCTTTGTCCACAAGAAGAATGATTATAGATGTATCCTGTTTGAGAGATTTAATAGATTTCCTCCTACCCCATGAAACAAACTTTTATGAAGAATAAAACAAAATTCCATAAAGAATGGTACAGTCATCAAGAAAACCTTTAATAATTAAAAGACACCAAAGGGGAAAACTTAAGTATTGTAGTATATCCATACATACCAGGAATGTCAGACAAATTAAAGAAAATTTGCAGTCAATATAACATTAGAATAACTTTACAAAGCCATACCTCACTTCAAAGAATTTTTACTTTCTACCAAGCATAAACTGAAACTGCTGAAAAACAAAAACTGCATCTACAAACTATGAAATACTATGTGTTGAAGAAGGAATTATATTGGTGAAACCTGTTGCACTGTTGAACAGTGATTGAAAGCATGCAGACTAATGGTTAAAAGAGAAAAACATATGTGTCTACAATAGCAGACCATGTATGTATTAATGACAATATGTTTAACTGGGAAAATACAAAAATATTGGCTAAAGAGAAAGTTACAAGTCAATTCAGTGGGGCAATACACACTATATGAAAAATAACATTGCTGTTAAAAAAAATTTATAAAAAAATTGAAGGGTTGTGGAGAATTTGAACCAACCCTCATATATAAATAAATGAAATTTCTACTATCTGTTGCCTTTGACAGAACAAGTCAGTTGATTAGAGTGTTTGTCTTAAATTTGATATTTGAAAATCTAAAGATGCACTAATACTGTCACTGTCAATGATGAGACCAGAAACACTGGAAGAAGAGCAGAGAATAACACTATCCAAAACATTTGTGCCATTACTAACCTGTTTTGTCTATTAATATGTTATTACTAACAAGTTGTTTGTATTTGAAAAGTTTAAATAAGTTTCAAATTTTCTATGCACTCAACATCTACTGATAGATGATGGAAATAGTCTAATATATTTTTACATTAGAACACTCTCTTCATTTAAATTTTTAATTTTAATGTTAGACAAGGGTATTCTATTTACAGAAATATCTACATTTTATTTTTTGATGCTTTCCAGAATCATAACCAGTTATCATTTGAATGTATCATTATTCTACAATTCTAATATTGTGCCAATCATACTTTAATCATCATCAATTTTCACTGAGAGATCGAGCATGCATATCTCTAGCAGTGACTCAAAATGGCAAATTCTGATGCATTGAACACATATTTTGTTTAAAAATCTTTTCTCCTATTGAATGAAATAAACAGAATAATATTAGAAACACATACTGATTGTATACAGCCACATGACTCTCTACCTATACATAATTGAATGTACAAGATTTCTGTACATTCATAATGAAAGACAGAATGTATCTCAGCCATTATTTGTTGAATGTAACAGTGGTTCATTCAGAATTGGTGATTACTGTTAAGTGTATTTAGTTTTAAAAGTCGCTTGAAGAATTTAATTTTAGCAGAAACAGACAATAGTTTATTATTCTAATTTTTGTTGTTATTCACTTTGTTGTTATTCTTAATCATTTTAAATATTATCATATAAATTCATGTAGCTATTCTCTGTGGGTTTTATTGCTTTTTGCATACATTCTTATTGTCGGAGAGCTGTAATATTTTGCATAACTTTCAAGCAAATATTTTAATTAATTAAATAAAAAAAAACTTTTTAGTGCAATAAATCAAATATTGGTGCCATCACTACCATTTTTAAACTTTATGGACATTTAGCCTCAAATAAAAAAATATTTAAATATTCAAATCATTTATTAGAGGTACTTAAATTATAACCAGATTAACTCTACTACAAATGCTTAGTTAAAAGAATAGGTTATGTTAAACCTGTATAGAAGATTTACAGCAGACAAATGTTCTTTCAATTAACTTTTTACTGATGTAACTATCGACAGTATTATTAACTCAAAAGCAAAACTCTTCATGTAGTAGCTCTACATAGTACAAGCCAGAATAACCAATGGATGCAGGAAGGTTAGGGCTCTATATAGTGCACACTTATCCAATATCCCCAGTAGTTTTTAGCTTGGGGATTTCATCAGTGAGGAGCCTTAGATCTGAGAGCACTGCACCTAGAACTTAGGATCTAATCCAATCGTCCATTAATCACCTTTACTTTAGTAGCTAATTATAAAGCCCTGAGTCCAAAATGAAACTACAATAATGTTTTTCAATTCAAGCTCATTAGCATGTATCGTTACATAGATATGAACTCAGCTCTAGTATCTATACTTTTTGGTCTTTGGTTCTTTAATAATCAAAGTCACCACAATCCTATTGGACAGGATTGATATTAACCCATTAAACATCACTTGATTACCATTCTTTATCCTGAATTAATACCAATCCTGCCCAATAGGATTATGGTGACTGTGGTTATTAAAGAACCAAAGACACAAAGAAGTACGGATGCTGAGCTGAGTTCAGATCTATATGACTATACAAGATAATGAGCTTGAATTGAAAACATTATTGTGCTTTCATTTTGGACTTAAAGCTTTATAGTTAGCTGATAAAGTAAAATATGGCTGCTGAGGGTTGCATTAGATCCTAAGATCTAGGTGCAATGCTCTAGATCTGAAATTCCTCACTGATGAAATCCAAAAATTAAAAACTATTCTGGGAATATTGAATGAGTAGGCAGTAAATAGAAATTTTATGCACAAACCTTCCTGCATCCATTGATTACTCTGGCTTGCATTGAGTGGCACTGCTGTATGAACAGTTTTATCTCTATGTTAAACAGCTTGTGTAAGAATAAAGAATGATGATCATATGATGTTTAGACATTATTATTGATGTACTTTGAATAATTTAAAGGACAAGAGAATACTTGAATAAATTCTAGGTGTATTGTTGACCACAATGCTCATGAACATGACTATCCACACAGTAGTGCCACCCAATGCAAGCCATAATAATTAATAAATGCAAGAAAGTTTGTGCATAAAATCCCTGTCTAGTGCCTACTCAGGTAATATTTCCAGACTAGTTTCTAGCTTGTGGCTTTCATCACTGAGGAGCCTTGGATCTGAGAGCACTGCATGTAGATTCTAGGATCTAATGCAACCCTCTAGTAGCCACCTTTTACCTTTTTAGTTAACTATAAAGCTATGCACCCAAGATGAAAACACAAATCCATGCTCATATTTTTGTAGTAATATATACCTGAACTCAGTTCAATATGTGTACATTATGAACAGTAGCAGTACTTACTGATTAATACTCAAAAGTAATAACCATTCATCATCGTGAATGATCCATCAAACGAAATCAACATTCAATCTTGTGACTAGATTGGAAATAGGTCTTCTGTAGACCAAGCTAACTATTGAACCATTGCCAACATGGGGCCTTCAATCCTTAATTTGGAGTCACAAACTAAGTTCTCATCCATCAGAATACATAATAATAAAAGAAATCAGAAAAACAATAATGCTGGGATATTAAAACATGCTGATCAGCATCAATGCTCTGGCCACTTAGTATTATTAATGTACTGCCCATGATAAACAATTTCTAATAGACTAACAAAATAAAATGTAGTGCAGGGACTTTGAAGAATATATTATTTATGCCAAATGTTAATAAAGTTTAAAAATGGTAGTGATGGCATCAATATTTGATTTATTGCACTAAAAGGTTTTTTTATTTCTATTTATGCTCAAATCAAGCTCAGAAGAATACATGCTGTATGTGATAAAGAGATGATGGAAACAGATATTCTAAAAATATTTACAACCACTGGAATAATTTTCATAATTAAAGACTAAAGCCATGCATATCAATTAAGCCTTCTGATTTTGATTAACATACAATAATAACAAATTATCACATTGTGATTTGCATATATGTCATTTACAATATTCAAATTAATACATTATGATTTACATTATTTATATACAAAATCAGTTTATCAAATTCTATTGGTGCTTTCTTTTTTTAGTCAATGAAAGTATTTTTTTTCTTATTTTTTAAAAAAATAAAATCAATTTTTTTGACAGATAACTCAAAAGTTTTTTTTATAACAGGTTTCTCTCAATTAATTAATTACCTCTTAAATTAATCTAAAAAAGATTTTTGAAGTTCACTTTTTCTTTTTTCAAAATAAATTGTCCATAAATCAGTCACCACTTCTAGATTTTAATTCAATTCAAGCAAAATTATTTACTTGTTATCTTTTAAAATATACAGATTTTTTAAATGTCATTTTTAACAAAGAAATAATTTAAAATTTTATTTTCCTTATATCTAATGCTACTCACCACTTTATATACTTTTATCTGTGGTTCTCTTTGTGAATTGGTCTTGGTGAAACAGGTATAGTCCAGGATTGTCATAATCAGGATGGTATACTCAGGTATGTTGGCATTCTCCCCCTTCTGTCTAGAGCTTCATGAGCTTTAGGCCAGCAAACTGTCTTCTAGAACACATTTGTACAGGCTGAGTGTTCCATTTTAAGTTGACCCAGTCTTCAAATGAATCAAAATTCCAATATATATCTAATAGACTGCTTACTGCTGGATCTACTGGCCTGACCTTTACATCTTCATGGGAGTTATTTTTATTTTCATAACCCCCCCAACACCCATTCTCCAACCCCCCCACTCCCAAAAAAAATTAACCCAACAACTACCTTCAAAATATTTTTATTTTTACCCTTTCCCCCGTCTGGTTTTGCCTCTTTTTTTTTTATATTACAAACTCCACTCTCCCCCTCCCCCCTTTCACAAACTCACCAAAACAAAATGACCTTTTCTTTCTTTTCTCCTTTTTACACCTCTTCTTTGAGGGGATAAAACTCCTTGCTGGCTTTTTTCCTTCTTTTTTTTTTTTTTTTAATGTTGAGGTAATGAAGAAAAATAAATACAAAAATTGTTTTTTTCTTTTCTTTCTTTTTTTTAAAAAAAATTAATCCTATAAATTTTAATTTTTATATAATTAATGAAGAAATTTTTCAAATTTTCTTAAAAAAGGGTTTTTCTTTTTCTTTTTATTTTTTTATTTTTTAAATTTTTTAAAAATTTTTTAAAATATTAAAATAAAAAAAAATAAAATCATAAATTAAAAAATAAATCATTTTTTTTTTAAAATAAAAAAAAAAAAAAAAATATTATTTTTATTTTTTTTAATTGTTTTTTTTTATATAATAAATCTTTTTTATTTTAAATTAAAAATTAATTTTTTCTTATCTTTATTATTATTTTTAAATAAAAAAAAAAAAAAAAAAAATATTTGTCTGTGATTATTTCTTCTTTTTCTTCTTTCTTTTTATTTTTTTCCCCACACACAATATTTTTTTTTATTTTATATAAAATTTTATAAAAAAAATAAAAATAAATTATTTTAATTTAAAATATAATAAAAAAAAAATAATTTGTTGTTGTTTTTTTTCCTTTCCCCCAAAAAAAAAATAAAAAAAAATCCCCAATAAAAACAAAAAAAACCTATTAATCCCCCTTCACCCCTCTAAATTTTCTCTTTTTCTTCTTCTCCTCCCTTCTTTTTTCTTTTTTTTTTTCTTTTTTTTTTTTTAGTAATTTATTTTATTGATGGGTAGTTGGTGGTAGTTTTATTTTATTAATATTTTTATTTTTTTTTGGGATTTAAAATTGAAAAAAAAGGAAAAAAAAGTTCTTTATCCCTCTTCCCCTCTTTTTTTTTTCTATCTTCTAAATTAAAATAAAAAAAAAAAATGGTAATTGATATGTTTGTATATTCCATACATTGGACATTAGGTCCATCAACTATATATTTGGTATCTTCATTTTTGTTATAAACTATGGATATCCTTTATTTCTGGCTAAAAATATTAGTAGCAATATAATATCACTTGATTTATTAGCTTATAAACAAGAGATCTTTCTTTACACTAGTGCCATTTATTTAGATTAAAATAATCAGTATTTACTACAATATCATTTTTTGAGCTTATCATATTATAATGAAAAGCATTTCTTTCTCTACTCAAGATTATTGTGGATGACACTAGATTAAAGAGAACTGTTTTTATAACACATCTCAATGCAATGTCATGTGATTTTTTCTCTTACAATTGGCAGCACTGATTCTCCTATTTCTCTCCAGTGCCATCTATTGGAAATTTGATTAATCAGTGATTATTAGATAGAATTGTATATTTAAGTTAATTGTCTCAGTATTAATAGTCCTAGATACAATCAGGTTTGCTAGACTTCAAAACTGTGAAAGTTTTTTTGAAAATTCAGGCCATTTGTTTGACTATAATAAAAAAGTTAATGTTAGCTACCAGATGCATAACTATTTTAATTCCAAATCTTTATCCTACTGTAGTATCATCTACTGCAAGTTTGAGTAATTAATGGGCACCAATTGTTTAATGCTGTGAAACATCATCTTTAGATTGATCAATGTTTGAATTTTGACTTTGTCAATGAAGTCTAGAATTCAAGTTGGAAAAATAATGCATTTCTGCTTCCAGCAGATACTTTCAAGCTAATAACCTAATATATATAAAAAACCCATGATTTCAAACTCAGAATTTTGGATGTGTAAATTTGAATCCTAATCTTCACTGCTGAAGGCAAAATTCCAAAAACTTCAACTTGAAGATAAAAATTTTATAGCACTATACCATTTGGTATCTATTAATTACTCAAGTCTACAATAGATGCTTCTAGTCTGCCCTGGAAAGCATATGAGATGTCATGTGAAGCTATTGTAAGTAATTCCAAACTCTCATTGATAATAGAAAAGATCGGGAAACTGATCTGGGGATTAGGATTAAATTGCATTATCATTCAGTAACCATTGATACTTCAAAATTACATGAGATGGTGCTAATGTTGAGAGAGTAGAATTTCAGATAGCTGGAATAATATAAGAGTAAGGATACTATTTAAAGGAAAGAGTAAGGATCATAGAAAGTTAAACAATTATAGACCAACAGAGGTAATGTCAATGTTATATACAGTTTTTACATCTATGGTGGCTGGAAGGATCGCAAAGTGGATGGAAGAAAATAATACAGTGTAGAGAAATGCAAGGAAGTTTCAATCAGATAGGCATATAGGAAATAGTTTATTTGTAATCATACAACTTTATAGATATAAATAAGAATGCAAGTAAACAGTTATATATGGTTTTTATCAATATAGAGAAAACATATGATAGAGTAAATAGAAATAGATTATAGGTAAATTTAGTAAATTTGGGAATAAATGGAGTGTTAGTGGATCTCATTAAGAGATTGTATGAAATTAATTACTATATATATATATATATATTAATTAGGAAATGTATTGTAAGTTTAAAATAGGGGTGGTCTAAGGTAAGAATGACCTATGTAACCTATTTTATTTTTGTTGCAGATGAGAGAAATGGAGAGAGCAATAG
Organism: Epiperipatus broadwayi; assembly: GCA_028023455.1. Taxonomy (NCBI): domain Eukaryota; kingdom Metazoa; phylum Onychophora; class Udeonychophora; order Euonychophora; family Peripatidae; genus Epiperipatus; species Epiperipatus broadwayi. Next base: position 302,985 of record JAQFVV010006673.1, on the reverse strand, counting down.
AAAGAATAGGAAGAGGAGTAGTGACACCATTAATAGGTGGCAAGGAAGTGTATAGATTGCCAGGGCTTTTATTTGTGGATGATAACTTCTTGTGCCCAGAAAGTGGGGAAGATATGGAAGTTATGTTGAAAACATGCACAAGGTGGGTAAAGAGATGGGGATTAAATTTAGGGAAGAAAAATCAAAAGTAATGATGATGAGTGCTGGGAAAAGAGAAAAGAAAGAATTTTTATTGGGGAATATAAAGTTAAATATGGTGAATAGGTATAACTATTTGGCAATTGTCTTAAGTAGTCAGTAAAATTGTTGAATGGATGAGAGAAAAAATTGATAAATGAAGCAAAGAAAAGAAAGGGATTGATAAAGAAGTTAATAGGGTTTTTATATAATAAATATGATGTTGCTAGAATTGTATGGAAAAAGATTAAGTTATGGTATTGATGTATTATGTATTACTAAAAAGGTGTAAGATTACTTTAAAAAAGTACAAAGAAAAGTAGGATGCATTAGATGCAGATGTGTGGGTGGTAAAGGAGGCAATTCAAACGAAAATGGGATGATCAAGTTTTTATATGAGTGATGCAAAAGAAGAAAAATGAAAATGTTCAGTAGATTGCAATTTATGGATAATAAGAAAATAGCTAAAATAGTATTTAATTGGATTATGAGTAAAGGACAGGCAAGAAGGTGGGTGAGAAAAGCAATATGGTATGCAGAAGATTTGGATAAAGACTTTATGTCAGCTTATATAAAAGGTGGGATGATTGTGTTAGAATTGTTGAGTGTTATAGTGGCAAGGAATGAGATAGAAGAATAGATGCATTAATAGAAAATAGGGAGTTGAAAATATGAAGGACTAGAATGGGGAATAAAAAGATTTTAAATCTATATAGAAGTAAATAGCATATTGGGTGCGAATTAATTTATGATAATAGCAAAGAAAATAGTTTACTGTTTAAGGCTGTACACATAAATAAAAAAATATGGGTGATTTAATCTGCAAGTTATATAAAGAAGGCATAGAAAATATTAAGTATTTATTAATTAAATGTAAATGCCTACAAGCAGAAAAGGGACAAATAATGAAGTTGTGGAAGAATAAAATATAAACAAAGTGATTATACAGAAAGTGGGTTCTTAGTTTTTATGCTGGGTTTGAAAAAAGATAAGAGGATTTAGATATAAAGGCCATAGAATTGACAAAGATTATGTGTGGAAATAGGATAGAGCAGGATATAGGTGAATATGGGAAAAACAGGATTGGGGGAATAGAAAGGAAAGTTGGCTACAAGGTTTCTCTGGGTACAGTGACTGAAAGATTTGTGACTCTGAGAAAGGTGCATCTCATCACATTTGACATTAGATATGCTAATGACATTTATTTACAACTAAAAATAGTGAAGATCTCAAAAATATTTTTAGAAAAGTTAAGAAACACACAAAAGATAGGATAATAGTTATATAAAACAAATCTATGGTTATGATGACAGCATCTACATCTGTTTCTAAATAGATGATAAAAGCATGGAGTTAACAGATAATTTTAATCTTCTTGAATCATTCATTCACATCCAAAGATCAAGTAGTGAAGTAATTTAAGAGTTAGAGCAAACTTTTAACAATGAAGATCAGAATTGGTACAACTATATTTTCTGTGACTCACTATGGATGAAAAACAAGGACACAGAAATAGGAAAAGTATTAATATATGCATATTGAATTGTGATTATATGTGCCCAAATTAAAGTTGAATTTTCACTTGAAGTACTTTGATTGCATCAGAAATCCATGTAACTCATTAGAAAACTGAATAATGTTTGGAAAAGATGTTGGTGAAAAACAAGGATAAGAAGTCATAAATAAATATATCAATCATCATATATGTTACTTTGATAAACAAAAAATTCACAATAGATGAAGAATCTTTCTGCAGTAATGTCATTTTTATAATAGTAAATAATAAATTGTTACATTTTGATTTACAACTGGCAAACTCATTCCACCCAGGCCTATTCTGCACCAGCATGTAGGAGATGCCATGCACCCGGTCAGTACAAGTGACTTGCCTCAATAAAAAATTTAAATCAATAGATAATCAAAAGAATAATTAAAATACTTGATTTTGTTGATGTTAACTGATTGTTGTATTTTATTTTATTATAGCGGTTATTTAAGAGTTATATAATAAATTAGAAGATTATTTAAGAGTTTATATTGTTTTATCAGTTAGACTAAATCTATGATTGTGCATCTGTGCGGTTTTCAAAACAGCTCCTTTATTATACATATATATATACAGGCAATATTATAATGTAACAAAATATCAGAAATTTATGCTGCAAAATTGCTGTGGAAAGCTATCTAGTAACAACTGATTCATTGATTAACCTTACTCTAGAATTAAATCAAATCAAATAAAAACAACATAATTTTGCATTGAGTGGTACAAACCCACATAATGGACCTCATTCCACCTATGACTTTGACACAATCCACTTAGATAAATACAGCAATGATTATTACCAATCACTTGTTAAATTAGAGATTATTTCTAATCCAGATACAAAGTTTACATTTCTAAATGTAACAATTTATTATTGGTATAATAATGAGATTTAGTGTCCTGATCCAACTGATGAGTGCTGGTTCAGGATGAAATGCATCTTCAGGATCAATCGTCTTTTACGATGTTTTTATTCATATGTTTTCAAAAAAATATGTGATGGTGTGGAGGTTATTTAGTACATCTATAAAAGTAAATAATAATTGAATAGTTCAGTGAACAAAGATATGTACGAAAAATGGATTTGTGGCCAACTGATGAGTGCTGGCTCAGTATGAAATGCATTTTCAGAATCAATTGTCTTTTATGATGTTTTCAAAAGAATATGTGATGGTATGAAGATTATTTAGTACATCTATAAAAGTAAATAATAAGTGAATAGATTACTGATCGAAGCTCAGGCATAGAAAATAGCATGGATTTTGACCTCCATAGCCCGCTATTTTAACACTCTGAATAGTGCTATAGAATAATAAGTCGATGTCGACTTGATGGCACTAATATTAATAATGTTTACATAAAGAGCTCATCAATGTTTATTTGTAACGAAGTTCATTAATATAGAGATGCTAAAATTATGTCAAAGTGACGAGCAATGACGGACTACAATCACAGATAGTCAAGAGTTATTAACATTTGGTTATGGAACCCTGTTGCTTACTAAAATCAAATAAATACTTATATATATATTCGCAATTAATCACATCTAAATTTTGGTCTGCGTTCAGTAACCAGATTTAAATCATTATGTATTGATTCGTTTTGCATTATAATTGCTAAAACATATTTTAAATATGTAATATATATATATTTTAAAAAAAAAACGTTTCCAGTTTTTTTATTTCAGAGAAATGTGCGTGTGTGTTTATCCTTTGAAGTTTTATTTATTTTAAAAGTCTGCCATTTGAAGAATTCATTTTTATATAGAACAAAATAAAACATTGTTTCTTCTCATTTTTTTATATACCGGTATTTAAAAATAACTTAATGGTTAATAATGGCGTTGGATTAAAAGTCATTTATAAAAAAGTAAACATTTCACAAGTACATTAATGATAGATCAAAAGGTCACAAGTATTTTGCGTGGTGAGTGCGGCAAAGCTATAAAAGAAGAGTGAACAATTAGTACTTTTCTAAAAATATGTAGATTTGTTGCAAATTCTATTTTGATTCTTTTATTATTGTCATTTTTTTGTTTCAGTTTTTTTAATTATTATTACAATAGCAATTTCCCACTTTTTTTAAATATATCACTGCGGTGGCCATTCCTAGGTAGTTTGTGATTTTTGGCCAGATAATCAACGAATAGTTAATAAGGAAACTTGATAAATACAGTTTCCTTCCTAGATCTGTTGTCAAAGTTATTAAAATTTGAACTATAGCTGAAAAAATAATTGTCTAAAATGTAAGTGAAACCTTCTGAACAAGTGTAATAATCTTTTAATCCAGCATTGTTAATTTTCGGAGGCCTGGACTACTAGCAATACTACTTTCCACATAGATCTGGACTCAAATGCTTTAATATGCTGCCGCATTTCCAGTTACATTACCCAAGTACGTGTCCAATTCTTCTAACTGATACAAGTGAAAATTTAGCCAAAATGATGGCTTCACGAATAGCCGTAGCAACTTCTTTTGAATATTTCACTCCCAGCCTAATATGACCGCTACGATCGCCAATTGCAACAAATAGTTTGAATCTTGTTTTCTGACTACCTCTGGGGGGGGGTGGGTAATAATTTCTAGCGCTTCATCTTTCAAGAAAAAAAAGCATACGACTTTATTGATTCGGAGTTCATTTGAAGTTCGAGCAGGTGACCAGACCTAAGAGAACCAAAATCGATCTTGGGACTTCCTAATCCCAACTCGGTCGTTCTATCAACTATGCCAAACCGCGCAGTGTATCTTTCAATGATGATCTAAGAAAGAAATCAATAATTTCAAATTTCTTAAAGAAAAAGTAATTATAAATTTTTTAAACCCCTCCCATTTTTTTTAATAATTTTTACAAGCTGTTAACCCTTGCAAAGAGGGGCTTAAAAAATCTCCTACGGGGCCCGTGGTATTCTAAAACAACATCCTTCCTTAAGAAAAAAAAGAAACCCCCCTCTTTCCTCCTCCCCCCTTTTATAAAAAAAAGGGGAAAAGAAGGGGTTTTTTTTTTTTTCCTTGTAACCTTTTAAATTAATAGACAAGAGAAAATAAGTAAATTTTTTCACTTGATTGAATTATTAGTTAATTTTATAGGATTTCGTAAAAATGAAATCCAATCGCTGACCTCAGAGCTGTAAATATTAATAACTAGCAGTCTCTAGATCTCTTATTCTAGAGCAAAAGAAGTTCGCAGCTGCTTTGCAAGCAAGTAGTTGGCTGCAGACGGTTGTGGGTTCGCGTCTCGGCCAATGCTATGACATATGAAAAAAAAAAAAAGTTAAAGATGGATTTTGCTAAGACTATACAAATAAATATTTAAAATTTTTGAAATGATTTCTAAAATATATTACTCATCAGCCTAATATATTCGGGACCTTCATCTATTTTATAAACAAAATTTCACATTTACTAGCTTATGTAGACATGGGCAAACCCAATTTATCAACCATATAGATAATTACTGAAAAATGAAGGCGGCAGTGATGGAACTGAAGGATTTAATAAAGCCCCTGACGATTCTATATCCTAGGTGGAATCTTTACAAAAAACTCTTAATGATATTTTGTTAATAATTGGATGTTTTAAAAACTCAATACGTTCAATAAATAAACATGCTGGTCTCAAATTGATATTTTGAAACAAATTTCTCTTTGTCAATAATTTCACCACTTTGCCTAATTGTAACTGTCCATTGTAACATATTCTCAATCATACTTTCTAATAAATAATTAATATTGGATCTCTTGGAAATGACTTTGAAATAATCTTTATAATGTGAATGTGGTCTGCTGTCACTCAAAAATCATGCTCATGCCTACCATGAAATACTTTTTAAAAATCTTTTTAGTTGCCCTGACTATCTAATCCATTGGGTCAGCAGATTATTGACTAACATCTTGTCATTTTATTTTCAAAATAATATGAGGCATTTTAAAATTGTTTTCCCAATATGTTTTTTAATAAGATAGGTATCCCATGTCTCACACCCATACAATAAATAAATTTAACTGAATAATATCATCATACATTTAATGCATTTAGAGTACTTACCTCATTATGATGAAATATGTTAACATGTTACATGCAATAGTAGTAGTCCATTAGCACTGTTTTATGCATCAAAAGTTACCAAGATAGTTATACTGAATAGATACTTAATCTGATCATCATCTGAGATCAAATTTATTTTTGATTTTCTTCCCATTATTGATGCTTTAACAAATTAAAAGCTTTATTGTATAAATCTATGATTTTAGTTAATTCATAATTTGAAAGTGAGATTTGGACATTCGACCTATTTGACATAAAATGCAATAGAAAATTTTCATTTAAGGATATTCTATAAAATTTTAAAAATACAATGGCAGGTTCATGCAATCAAATAATGTGTTCTTTAATTTGCTGAATATAGTACTATAGAGTTCATTATTGTAAAATCATATCTTCATTGGATCAGACATGTGAAACGAATGAACAATGCAAGATTTCCTAAAAGGGTGTTTTATGGTGAAGGTAAGCATAATTTTCATAAGAGAAACACATTGGAAAGCTACAATTAGACATAGTATTTCAGAAAGAAAAGTTTTCTGCTCAAGAAATTAAAAAACAGCATCGTAAGATGTCAAATAAACTAGATAACGGACAAGTATGTTCTATATGTGGACAAATTTATAGTTCACAGATTGGTTTGAGTAGTTAACGTAAAACTCATCTGTAATGTATTATTATTATTATTATTTTCTTGTTTTCTCTTGGAATTAAATTAGCTGTACTCGTTTGTGATTAGCTAGTGTCGCTAATAGTCTTTATAAGTAAAGCAACGCATTAAAAATGTTCTGTAGATCAACTTCTAAATAAATTAATTCCTTAGTAATTATTAATTATCAATAAATATTTTCACTTTTCCCCCAAAATGGTCCACTCATTTTGACATATAAAATATGCTGCTTAATTTATTCCTTTAAATCTTATTTATTATACGAACTATATATTTTTTCACAATGTTGTAATTTTACTCCTACGATTTGATCAACTTTTATGGTCATCTTTAAGGATTATTCAATTACTTAATTCTTTACATTTTCTGTTTTGAAAACATTTGAAATCAATTTTTTAAAATTACATATATAACTCTCGATATATATAGAAAATTGAATTTACATACCCAAAAACACAAAATGGGAAGATGAGTAAAAAGGATAATCCTTAAAAATGATCATAAAAGATGTAATAAGCATTAGAATATACAAAAAAAAAAGTTTCACATAATAAAGTAAGATTTAAAAAGAACAAAATGAGCAAGATTAGTATAATCATCAGTAGATTGCTTTAATCCTTGGATTAAAACATCCCTCAAATCTGTATTGCATCTTGGGTCTTTTCACTGGAATACCCTATAAATTATTTTAAATATCAGATCAAAAATATAAATAGCAATCAAAATGAGATAACCGCAATGAAGACGGCATACATTAATGATAGTTATACATAAGGAGGGTTTATGCATGATGGTCCAGAGCCAACGATAAAGTTCAGTGCTGAGCTACCATTTTGAAAACGTTCGGCATAAGTAATGTTAAAACTACCACTCATCCCTAATGTACTGGAATACATTGTGTTGAGGAAGCACTGTTTTAGAAATAATTAGATTAACATTCTTATTACTTTGGATTAATATGTAATTTAATACACTGTACAGGCTTACACACACCTGCACATATAAGGGATTCGAACTCAGACTTTCACATGACCCTCAACTTTTCATGCCATCTCATATTGTGGACCCACCTGATCACACACATGTTGAAAACATAAATAATCACCAATATACGTATTTCATGCTAAACCAGCAATCATCAGTTGGTTCAGATTACTATCTCCACACATATATACAATCAGTGCTCAGCTTTATAATAGTGAACAATCATTGCAGAAATTAAAATAATCATATATTTACAATACAATAATAATTTCTTTAAAAGAGATAAACTTATATTATAAATTTCAATTTTTAATAGATTGATATTTCGGTGTCTATGGGTCTTAAGTAGTTGCTATGAGGTTACAGCCTCTCCAGAATTTCACCAAAGAAAAACGGTAAAAGAAATAACTCAATTTACGAGACTACTTCATTGCTGGTAGCTTCTTTATTTCCTAGCTAAGATTAACTAAGTACTCATTACCTTGGATGAAAAGCTAGATTGGTACTGAAGTAAAAATCTTTAAGCCAATGACTTTTATTACTTCTACAACCTTTCTTATCCAGTTAAATTTTTGAATGTTTCTGATTTCATCCACCAAAACAATAATGCTCAGAAGCTCATATAAAGTTTGAACACTTGAAGGGATTGAATACTGATCCATGAATATTAAATTAAGCTGTAGTGTTGACCATTATACTACTTCTCTAAATTACTCGGACCATTTCATCCATTAATAGGCATGAAAGAGATTTTTACAATTTTTCATTTTTTTTTAAAAACCAAGTTAAAATTTTTACCACCAGTCTGTGCTTAATTTAGCGGAATATTGACTTTTCCATACATAAGAACTGCTATTTCAAAAGAACACGTGATTAAGAGAACACATAGAAGTGAAAAACATAAAAAACAAAATGAACTACAATGATAATATTTTTCAGACATTTATTCTATATAAAAATATATTCCAAAAATAAATACGTATATAAAGATTATTGTATAAATGTAAAATATGAGTGATTGTCCTTTCCTAATCGTTTTTCACTAGAAAACTTTCCCACATGATATTCCTGTAACACTGTCACATCCAAATGAGGGCCTGTCCAACTTATATAGAGCCTTCATCTTGGTTTATCGAAGATTCTGCAAAATACAAATAAAATATCAATTACATTTATGCATAAATTAATTGTAATTTTAAAAATATTAATATTTCTTGAACATTCTATATTATTAAACAGCTGCAAACTCTCCACATACTAGTCCCATTCAGTGCAAGCTTTAGTAATCAATAGATGCAGAAAGATTTGTGCAGGAAAACCCTAACTCATGCCTACTCATTCAATAGCCCTAAACTAAACATAGGAGATGATCTTGTGATGCGTATTTGTTAGCCTTAAACTAGTTTCTAGATTGTGGCTTTCATTAGTGAGGAGCCTTGGATCTGAGATACTAGATAGGGATTTTATGCACAAACATTCTTGTATCAATTGATTATTAAGACACTGGGTTTCCCTACTATATAAATAGTTTGTTACTATTTAAACAGCTTATGTAAGCATAGGAAATGGTGATTGTGCAAGGTTTTAGTAATTTTATACAAATCCTTTTCATAGGTTTATGGTGAATGTGTTTTTTTTTAAAAAAACCCAATAACATCAAAATGTATAGATACTGAATTCGGTTGAGATCTATATAATTATAAAAGCAAAAGAGCTCATTTTAAAAACATTATTGTGTTTTCTTAAACTGGTGATGGCTGGAGGATTGCATTAGATTCTAAGATATAGGTACAGTGCTCTCAGATTCAAACTCATCACTGATGAATCCCACAAACTAGAAGATAGTCTGGAGATATTGGATGAGTAGGCACTAGATAAGAAATTTTATAAACAAATTTTCTTGCATTTATTGATTACTAAATCTTGCAACAAGAGAATATACATGTAAATGGAAAAATATGGGTGATTTAGTCTGTAAATTATGTAAGGAAGGAATAGAAAATATTAGGCCTCTGTTAATTGAATGTAAATGCTTGAAAACAGAAAGGGTACATATAATGAAGTTATGGAAGAATAAATGTGAACAAAGAGATTATATAGAAAGTGGGTTATTGTTTTTTTATACTGGGTTTGGGAAAAGATAAGGGGGATTTAGATATAAAGGCTATAGAGTTGACAAAGATTATATTGCGGAAATGGGATGGAGCAGAAAATGGGAAAACTTAGAATGGGGAATGGAAAATAAAGTGGCTAACAGGTTTCTCTGGGCATAATTGCTGAGAGATTCTTGACTTCGTTTAAGGAGAAGCTACAGTACATCACATAGTTTTAATAAGATTGTACAGAAGAATTTTCAAATGGCTGAAATAATACAAGAGTAATGTTACTATTTGAAGAGATGGATAAGGATCATAGAAAGTTAAAGAATTATAGGCTGATAGCAGTAAAATTTGTGTTATATAAAGTTTTCACATATATGATGGATGGAAGAGTTGCAAAGGGAAGGAAGTAAATAATATAGTGGAAGAAATGCAAGGAGGTTTTTGATCAGATAAACATATGAGATAGTTTATTTGTAGTTACACTACTAGTACATATAATTAGAAATACAGGTAGATAGTTATATATGGTTTGGGAATGGATGGAGCTTTAGTGGATCTTATTAAGAGATTGTATGAGAATAAAATATTATATGTATCAATTAGGAAATATAGAATCAGTTAAAGTTAAAAATGGGGTGGGACTAAAGCAAGAATGCCCTATGTCACTTATTTTGTTTTTGTTATATTTGAGAGAAATGGAGAGAGCAATACAAAGACTAGAAAGAGGGGAAGAGATACCATTATTAGATGGCAAGAGAGTACATACATTATTGGGTCTTTTATTTGCAGATATCTTCTTGTGTCCAGAAAGTAGGGAAAATATGGAACTTATGCTGAAGACATGTGCAAAAGAGGATAAAGAGATAGCGATTATATTTAGTGAAGAGAATCAAAAGTAATAATGATAAATACTGAGGAAAGAAAAGAGAAATAATTTTTATTGGTGGATATAAAGTTAAACATGGTGGATAGGTATAATTATTTGGGAATCATCTTAAGTAATCAGAAAAACTGCTTGTATGAACAGGAAAAAAAAAGATCAATGAAGCAAAGAAAAGAAAGAGACCGATAAGGAAATTAACAGTGTTTTTACATAATAAATATGATCTAGCTAAAATTTTATGGAAGGGAGTGGCAGTAGCAGGGTTAACATATGGTAATAATGTGATATGTGTTAGTAAAAGGTTATAAGAATACCTAGAAAAAGTACAAAGAGTAGTACAAAGACATGCACTAGATGCAGATGTGTAGATGGCAAAGGAGGCAATTCAGGGAGAAATGGGATGGTCAAATTTTTATATGAGAGATGCAAAAGCAAACTGAAAATGTTCAGTGGATTACAATTTATGGATAATAGGACAATAGACAAAATAGTATTTAATTGGAATATGAGTAAAGGACAGGCAATGAGATGGGTGAGAAAGATAGTATGGTATGCAGAAGATTTAGATAAAGAATTTATGTCAGTATACTTATACAGAAGGTCGGATGATTGTGTTAGAATTGTTGAGTGTTATAGTGGCAAGGAATGGGATAGGAGAATAGATGCATTAATAAGAAATGGGAGTTGGAGAGATGGAGAACTAGTATGGAGTGTAAAAGAATTTAGATATATATAGAAGTAAATAGAATATTGGGTGTGAGTTAATTTATGATAATAGCAAGAAAAGTAGTTTACTGTTTAAGGCTGGAACAAGATTTTTAGCAACAAGGGAATATAAGCATAAATAGAAAAATATAGATGAGTTAGCCTGCAAGTTATATAAGGAAGGCATAAAATTTTTTAGACATCTGCTAATTAAATGTAAATGCCTGCAGGCAGAAAGGGTACAAATCAATAATGAAGTTGTGGGAGAATAAATATAAATAAAGTGATTATACAGAAAATGAGTTCTTGGTTTTTGGAAAGATAAAGGGGATTTAGATATAAAGGTCATAGAGTTGATAAAAATTGTGTTATAGAAATGGGATGGAGCAGAATAATAAAGAATATGGAAAAACGTAATTTGGGGAATGGAAGAGGAAGGTAAGGCAGATAACAGGTTTCTCTGTGGCTGAGAGATTTCTGACTAATAAAAAAGAAGCCACAGTACATGGCATCACATTACTGTTTAAACAGCTTGTATAAGTATAGGAAATGGTGGTCACATTTAGTGGTTTTCTACATTCTTGCAAGTTGTGACATCCATCTGTCATGTACAAAATTTAAAAAAAAAAACAGTTTACAACTTCTGATAAACTCAATGGAAGTTCTACATGTTTGGGGCAGTGGTAAGTGTAAGATTCTGGAGCACAAAGACCATGCAACATGGCTTCAACTGTTACTACCAATGCATGAGTGGCTTATGACCTAACTATTTGATCACTAGTATTTATTATTAATCCAAAGGCATAAGGATGTTGAACTAATTATGTCTAAAACTGTGTTTCCCCAGCATATTGTATTCTGGTACAAGAGGAATGAGGGGCCATGAAGGATGAGGGGCATACTTTTTATTTATTTAAAGCATCATGGAAAATAAACACACACACACATATATATATATATATAACAGTCAGGGTATCTGTATAACTTTCTCTATCTGCTGTACAGGGCACCACTAGGCTATTCGAACCTAGAAAATTTATAATGTAAGCAGATACACATTGGGGAAGATCCAACCTTTATAAACTGTTAGCCCATGCCACTAGCTCAAGGAGATATAGAGATTTAATATATAACTTTTAAATTTATTCCAATATTAAAATAAAAAATAAAATAAGCCACTGCCAGTAACACATAAAAACATTTATTGTCGCAAATATATCTAAATTTAAATTTGAGGAATAAATTTGTTATTATTTCATTTTTTTTTCCTCATGTGTCATAGCATCAGTCAGGAAGCAACCCCACTAACCCGGGACAACTGCTTGTAAATCTGCACAGATGGACAGTTTATATAATTTTGTTTTAGAATGTTGAGCATAGATAAGCTACATAGATTACATAATTAAAACTTTTCAAAACATCCAACTCCAGGCTAAAAGTTTGTAGCTAAACCAATGCTTGTTTCCTGATATACAGATGCAACTAATGCAATATGAAGATGTTAGCATAAAACCACACTGACAGGAATGTGCGTCTGCAGCATATAATTTAAAAGAAATGATCCTCATCCAGAATAGGAATGTACATCTGTCTGGAAAAGAAATCATGTATATAAAACCTTAAAAAGAAATGTTTTGAATGAAGGGAGAGCAGTCTTTGCTGATTTATAGTCCCTATACATAGAGCGAAAATAAATCAGTCACAAGGAATACGTTGCATCCATTGCAATGTGATGACTACACCTTTGGGCTATGCATTCATTTGGGCACATTGCCCTGTATGCTGACATGCTTCACATTACATTGATATAAACACCGATATATCCTTCTACCAACATTGATTCAACTATGAAACAAATAGTCTGAAATTAACCCCCTTTAAACTAACATAAACTTTAAAAAATCTATGCAGCCATGTACACCCAACTTTAAATTTAATAATTTAGTTTACAAACAAAAAAAAAAAGAAAAAAAAATGGATATGATTAAAGCAAACATTATACATAAAAATTATTAATAATTGATTTAGAATTCTTTTAAGTCAGATAAGAGTTCATACTTTAGGTTACTAGTTGAAAGTTTGTTTAAAAATTATATTGAATATCACAATTTATATTTCCCATGGTTCTGGCAGATTTAGAAGTCCATCATAAGTCTCACATTCTTTGTAGATTCTTCTATTTGGAGATGAAATGGCTGCTTGCCAATACTTGGGTCAGGAACTGTCATTGAGAGGCCTCAGCTGGTGCATGCAAAGGAAACTAATTTTATTGCAAGACCCCTACATCATGGAATCTGCAATACAGCTGCAAGATTGTCAGATTAAAACAACCACTACAACTATTTTTCTTTTTATAGTATTACACCTCGCTTATCATAAATCTTACAGATCGATAGAACATGATATCACTGATCCTAAGGTTTGGATGTTTCCTTCCTGGCCTGTGCATGGCTTGGTGCTTGCATTGGTCAATCTAAATTGTCTTTTTTATATCTCTTATCTGACTTTACAATCACATAAGTATCCCAAGGGCTAGTTTGCTTTACATTCAATTATATTTCAATCATTTCCATTCACTAATTGATATTTGTTTCTATTCTCTCTTATATTACTTAAAACAAAAATATTAATCTATCTTTAGATATTTATTTTTTCTACAAAAAAGTAATTTTAAACACCTTTTTTTAAAAGTTTTCCATCTGTGCGATAATATATATGTTAAATAGAACTCATTTAATTTTCTTTTAGTTTTTAATAAATCAATTTTATTTAAGATTTATTTCCCTTTTTATTTTAATTTTAAAATAATGTAACAGCATATGTATACCGTTACAATATATTTATATATATATATAAGAAGTGGATTTTTTGCTGATAAATATCTGAATCTTGGTATTAAGATATATTAGATCTTTATTTCTATTATTAATAGAAATAAAATATACATCTTCTTACCCTAATATCATCAGTTGTTTTATCCCATTTCAGAGTGAAAGCACTTCTAAAATTTCTCCACATATGTCTACTACAAACTTGCTCAGTACAAAGTGATCATGAAAAGTTATTAATTTATTACACCATAATTAAATTAGTTTTCTTTCCATGCATACATTTTAACATGCAATCAAGATTTCTTTGTTTTCATTTTTTCTTACGCTCATTTCTTATTTCATGCAATTAAATTTCTGATAATTGTTTTATGGGTGCACTCATACACATGTTACTTGTATATTTATTTATTTTATTACAAATTACACTGATTTGAATGTGATTTGAAATGTGGCCTGCCAACACTCTTAGACTGGATAAAATGAGTACAGAATTGGAAGAAAAGACATTCCTTAAAAATTGGTTATAAGAATTGACCCAAATTAACAAAAACGTTGCCTTAAGTAGGAGCATTTTTAAAGAGTAAAGCATAACTTATAGCTGCATAAATGCATTACAGTTTTAAATCTTACCTTACTGATAAAGGCAAAAGCCAGAAACAGGGTATATTCTGAAGATAAGGATTTTATAGCAATTTTTTGCTCACTGACTACTCTAGCTTACATGAGGTGACTCTTGAATAGAATAAAGATAATTGTTTCAATATATATATATATATATATATATATATATATATATTATATATATTATATATATATATATATATTTAAAATAAATTACAAATATGTTATGGTGCATGAATGGAAAATAGTAAAAGATTTTTACCAGTCTACTGATTAGTTGCAGAAAAGGTCATGTGATGTTGGAGCACCAGAAGTGGCAGATTGATCTTCAATCCAGGAATCTTCAGCTCTCAAGTTCATCATTCAACCACTAAGTTAAATCATATATACATTATCACATACAGTGACATAAAGCTTATTACTGATATATCTAAACTATTAAGTTTAAAGAACATAATTATTAAATGCTGAAGTTGTCATTCCAATGTCATCTGTCCCCCCTCCCTCTGAACAATTAACCATAAGATTAGATTTTAAGGTTAAATGAAACCCAAATTTCCTAATACACAGAGAATAATAATCATGAGTATATACTGAAAAGCAATTTCTGTGATTTGCTCTCCAAATTTGATAAGATACATCAATAAATGCCATACCTGTGTGTGGTATTTAAACTAGTCTGGATGTCTTGACAGAATTGAAAGACTGGATTGCATCAAAAAGCTTTTTTAGAAGCCATTAAAATGTCATCCTCATCAATACTTATAGCCACATATTTAAAACATAGCTGATAATTATTACAAAAAATCAAATCTGATGTCACATGACCTAATTTAATAAGCTTGTATTTACAAATGTTATATCCCCATATGGCTATTTAAATTAGATAGCTGGATTGGAAGACATGGGTGTCTAACAATTTCAGATTTTCTACTTGTTATATATTAGATAAAATGCTGGGCTTGTCCTGGTATTTTTAAATTAATTCCTGAATATCCTAGCACCTCACTGACAAAGCCAGTAGCAGAAACCAGTCTGGGATTGGGTATATTCTCAAAGCATGTTAAGAGCTTATTTTGCGAGCTCTATATTAATAAAAAGATAAAAATAGTGAATTATTTGCCTCAATAAAAAAAAAAGCTGAAAGATACTTTATGTTAGCTGACTGAATGCTTTGGATTAAATTAATTTCACATCTATGCCTCAACTCTTCAACCAATTGACATTTCTTTTGTATTCCATTCTGGTGATTTATATAAATGTTCATTTGATTTTAGTATTGAAGCCATTATTCTACATAAGAATTCTATCAATTTGGATGGATTTGTTAGAAACATGTTACCAATGAAAAACATCTTTAAAATTCATATTTGAGCTTTGCAAATACAAAGAAAAAACAATAAAGTGAAATATGTAACAAAAATAATATTTGTCTTATTGCTAGTGGGAAAAAATAAATTAATGAAATCTTTGTTGACTAGACATCATTTGCAAAACATAAACAAATTAATATAAAACCATTAAAACATCACAAATTAATATAAAACCATTAAAACATCACACCATCATTTTCTATGCTTATACAAGCTGTTAAAATAGCAAATTCTCCATACAGTAGTGCCATCCAGTGTAAGCCATAATAATCAATGGGTGCAAGAAGGTTTGTGCATAAAATCTCTATCTTATGCCTACTCATCCAACATTCCCAGACTAGTTTCTAGCTTGTGGCTTTTATCACTGAGAATATTAGATGAGTAGTCACTAGATAGTGATTTTATGCACAAATCTCACATTTGTTGATCACTAAGGTCTGCACTGGGTGGCACTACTGTATGGACAGTTTGCTACTAAAGCAATGTAAATTCATCATAAATCTATGAAACTCTGTTCTAAAATGTAAAATTGTACTTATAATTATTAAAATATCATAAAAGCCCCATACTACTCTCTAGGAAACTATTAATGATCAGTTTCCTTTTTACTATTGATAAAAAAAATTTAAATTGTATTTTTAAAAAGAAAATATATTTAACTAAAATCAAAGTATAATCATGTATACTTTTGCTTTTAAACAATTATTATACAAATATTTTGTAAAAACAATCATAAATATTTAAAATAATTACAGAAAATATAGAAGTTTTCGCTCATTGCCAATAACAATAGGAGAGGAATTTACATGAATCTCACAACGACCTCATGGATCAAGAACAAAAAAATCTATCAATCAGAAAAGTTTTAGGTAGGTTCAGTTCCTTTGTATCTTTTGGCTAAAGACTTCTGACTTCTTCAGATTCTTTTTTGAACTAATAAATCAATATGTTTTAGTTCAACTTTCTGTTATCAAAATGATCACTAAACTAATAAAATAGTTCTATATGTAGCTATAGAAGAGTGACGAAAGCAAAGAACCATTAGGACCATCTCCAAATGAAAGATTTTTAAAAATTAACCAATGAGTTAAGCTATATAATTTTGTACTGCAGATAAACAATCATTTTGAACTTCATTTTTACAATCTAGTTTTAAAAAAATATCACTTATTTCTGAAATATATAAACATTGTCAACACACTTTTTCTTTATAAATCTTATTCTGTTTTATGTATTTCTTTGCATATCTATATACACAGTACATTATCCTAGATCTTCATCTGCATTTGATCCTCATGGTCATTTTCAAGATGTATTCTTATAAATATATACAATCTATATTTACAATTTGTAATATGATTACAGAAATCAATAATAACAAATATGTTTAATAATATATACTTAACAACCAAAGATAATATGACTACCATTCTTTATGCTTGCAAAATGTTTTTCACAAGGCAAAACTCTCCATACAGTAGCACCACTCGTGCAAGCCAGAGTAATCAATGAATGCAGAAACGTTGTGCATAAAATCCCTATCTAGTGCATCCATTGATTATTCCGGCTTGCACGAAGTGGTGCTACTGTATGAGGAGTTTTGCCTCTGTAAAAACAAATTATGTAAGCATAAAGAATGGTGATCATATGATGTTTGATGGCTTAATACCAACCCTGCCCAATAGTATTATGGTGTCTGTGGTTAGGCATCAAAAAGTATGGATGCTGAACTGAGCAATCTATATAACTATACAAGCTAATGAGTTTAGCTTGAAAACATTATTGTGTTTTCATTTTGGACTGAAAGCTTTATAGTTATCTAAAAAGTAAAAGATGGCTGCTGGAGGGTTGCATTAGATTCTAAGATACTAGATGCAGTGCTCTCATATCCATGTTTCCTCACTAAATAAAAACCACAAGCTAGAAACTAGTCTGGGGATATTAGATGAGTAGACACTAGATAGGGATTTTATGCACAAACCTTCCTGCTTTCATTGATTACTCTGGCTTGCATTGAGTGATGCTACTGTATGGAAAGTTTTGCCTATATAACATGAAACAAATATACACTTTGGTATTTACACTATATACAGCAATTATACCACTACCTGCTTGCTACTTTTAGTCAGGTATAGCTTCTAGTTGATATTTAACTATAGAAAGGACTCCAGGTGCTCTTATATTTTCATTTATCACTCCCAGGTGTACCATGACTGCCTCCCTCATGAATAGGTAAGGTGTCACTTCTGACTGTACAGACATTTGGCCTCATGTCTGCATTAAATTCTAGCTTCTACCAATCCTGAATGTAGACTTGCCTCTGTTTATCTTTGACAAATTGAAGTAGCTCAGAATATTGTGCTGTTCACTTTGTAGTTCTCTGTCCTTACCTCCAAATGGATTGATTATTTATTTGCATATCATTTTCCATAATAGACATTCAGATTCAGTGAGCGTTATTGTCTTTTGGCCCGTTCTTGACATTGAGGCAAGGAATGCTCAGTCCAATCTAGATAAGATGGAATCTGGACTAGTCCATTATTTGAAGGCAAGGTGAGATTTGACAATTCTTCAGATTATCTTATAAATCGTATATATAAAATGCAAGGTGAGATTTGACAATTCTTCAGATTATCTTATAAATCGTATATATAAAATAATTGGTTTTTATACAGAAAATATAGTATAAATTTATTTGAATGATTTTTTATGTTTTGTTATTATAGATTTTTATAAATATGTTCTAAATTATGAATATAAATTTGTATATATTTATAGAAACAAACTTTCAATATGACGATAGAAGATGGTTAAAACATAGGTGAATATGTGAAATATTATATTACATATAAGGTTATAAAAAATGTTTCATAAAATTAACACGATTTATAAAGAAAAATTATGCGAGAATTTTATATACTGGACTTAATGGGCATTTTGAAAAGAAAATATAATTGATGGAAGTATTGATTTATTAAATCCCTTCTTACATTATGCCTGTCATTAAAAAAAAAAGATATTATTGGTTATTTAGTTCATCATTTGCATTTTTAACACACATACATACACGCACGCTTTGCTGCAAACGTAGAGGAGCAGATTCTGGGCCGGACTCCTGAGCAATAAATCCATTCAATTAATTTACTTAGCACCTTCCCAATTGGTAATTACAACTCGTTTTAGTTTAACCGTCTGAACAAATGGCTACTGTATTTACCGCGCGACAATGAAATCGGATATTGTTGCATTTGATTCAACAGGTGTAAAAGATTTGGCGCTTTTTTTTTTTTTTTATTACTAAAATACATTGAAGATGGGTCGGGATTTTTAAAAAAGAATTTGTTTTATCAGAGTTCATTATTAATTAATTATTACTAATTTACAGATTTTTTACTTATTTGTTGTTGCATAAATAAAATAAAATATATTCTTAAATTTTGATGTTAGCGAGCATATTTTATAACCAATTTTACATTTAAATTGTACTATACGCGATTGTTTTTTAAAGGACGTTGCGTGGTTTATTCACTAGCAAAATCTGTAGTTTAAAATACAAAACTCGCAGCCCAGTACTTCACATTCGTGTTCGAATTACTTAAGAACTCCTGGCAATGAACCATTCTCTTAAAGTATTAGTAGCATTTTTTAAACATGGACACATCTGTATGTGTATCTAGTCTTCAAATAAGAATAAAGATAAAATATATGCTTAGACCAGCAGGAAGGAATATGACACCCCTTTCTCACAGCCCTACTATTAGATGCGAAGATTACACCATAATCAATCTTTTTGATTTTAATTAGGCAAAGGAATTCGAATTAACAATAGAGTTTTGACCCTGTTCTAATATTACTTAGCTATCCATGTACAGATTAATATGTAGACGATAGAATACATATCTAGATTAGCTAGTTTCCACATACGACAAAGAATTAGGATTCCTAGACCAAATCTGCTTAGGTTTATGCATACAAACTGAAGAACAACAAAAAGTTATAATTGTAGTAAAAAGGGAGAAATGAAATATCAAAATACTGCTGAGAAGTTATGTAAAATAGAGAAAGATAAATAAGAAAAGAAAAATAAAATGTCACAGGAATAGTAAAATATAAGAAATTGACAATATATATATAAAATATAATCTAGTAAAAGAGAAAATAAACTAAAGGTTGATCATAGAAAACAATAAAAAGGAAATGAATGATAAAGATGGTCCGAAAAGAAAAGGAAAAGGGATATTTTCACAAACGAATTCTCTATAATTGTGCTTTACGCACGCACGTGTAATGCAGCTATGTAGTGTAGTAATTAATAATTCTACTAATTAGGTATTATCATCGTCATAATAATAACAAAAGATCACATGATTACCAATTTCTACGCCTACACAAGCTGTTAAAACAGCAGCAACTCTTTATTCAGTGCTGAGTGCAAGTCTTAGTAATCAATGCCTTCAAGAAGGTTTGTACATAAAATCCTCACTTAATGCCTTACTCATCCAATACCCTGGAAT
Organism: Epiperipatus broadwayi; assembly: GCA_028023455.1. Classification (NCBI taxonomy): domain Eukaryota; kingdom Metazoa; phylum Onychophora; class Udeonychophora; order Euonychophora; family Peripatidae; genus Epiperipatus; species Epiperipatus broadwayi. The sequence continues at coordinate 282,538 of JAQFVV010006673.1, read as the reverse complement.
TGTTTCTAACTTGTGACTTTTATCAGTGAGGAGCAATGGATCTGAAAGCACTGCACCTATATCTTAGGATTTAATGCAATCCTCCAGCAGCCATTTTTCATCTATAAGATCCTTAGATCTAAGTGCAATGCTCTCACATCCTAACTCATCACTGATAACAGCCACAAGCTAGAAATTAGACTGGCAATATTAGATGAGTAAGCACTAGATAGGAATTTTATGCACAAAAATTCTTGCACCCACTAATTACTAAGGCTTGCTCTAGGTAGCATTATTGTACAGAGTTTGTTACTATAATAATAATAGATAATAATAAAAAAATATAAAATAGCTATGGAATTTAAGTTACAAAATAATTAAAGCTACAAATAAAATATACAAGGCTTAGATGGGATTTAAGGGAAATGTTAAAAAACTAACATGTCAGATTTAAGATGAGGAATGCACTGATAAAAAACCAAAAAATTAAAAATAACTGCAACACAGTAATTATCCATATACATAGTGTAAGGACTGAGTAATGCAAAAATATAAAGTTGTTACTACATATGTGGATATTCAGCTGCATCATTTCTTTGGATCACCTGATGCATTAAGGATGTTTATGAAAAGCATGCATAGTGAGAAAAAATAAGTTTCTGTGTTGGTGGCTGATTGCAGTATGGTGAGCTTGAGATGAACAAACTCAAAAAATATCACTACAGTCCAATAATTGTTCATCCTTCCACAAGGTGTTATAAGTGAACAAACCAGTCCCCTATTTTGTATCTGAATAGTGCATTGAAGAAATATCAAGCTATCAGAGTGGAAATGGAGTTTCAGGTGTTTGATAATCAGATGAGCAATAGTTATTTGCAAAAGACAGACATAGTAAGAAAGGGTGGTTTGAATCTTTGTGATGATGAATAGATGAGATATGGTGAAGTTTGAGATAATGTGTGCCCTAATAATTAAGATTAAAAATTAAAAACATTTGTCATGAAGGAGTAGTGAATTTCTGTGATCTAATTTATAATGATGAAGATTTTTTTTTTGCATCTGAAGCAACCCATTATTTTAGAATGAGAATGAATATTTTTTCCATTAGTAATTGGTGACATATAATCTTCTTTATTACTCAATCGGAATGTAATTTTTAAAAGCCAATGGAAGACTGATGATGGTTGTTGATCAAAGAATCTTCACACTATATGGTCTTTTAGAATAGGAACTTATTTTACCATTGGCTCTATTTACTTCCAAAATGAGTTATCAGATCAAGAACAATTATTGTCACCTTACTCTAAAGTAATAATGGAAGCTCCATTAATCAATGAGAATACCAGAAGATCAGGTGATGTTGCTGTTGAATTATGGCATGTACAGTTCTTTCACATTAATAAAAGATAGAAGTCAGTAAGATGAAATTTTAAGAAGTAAAAAACATCAAATTCCATTATTTTCATCTGGTTCTAATAACAAAATTGTATTCTGGATCACAATAATATAATCCATATTCTGTAATAACAACTACACAAATGTTAAAGAGAGTAATAACATATGATAAAGATGGAAAAACCATGATAATGCAGATATTTTATACTAAAAGATAAACGCAGAAAACACTACAGAAATATAAACAAAAGTGAACATCTTTTTAGCAGAATATTTATAAATAGGAAGGGAAGGGGAGGAACTGCAAAAATGTATTCGATATCTCTGAATCATAAAATTCTATACTCTCTAGTCATTTGCTGATTTAATATATGGTGGAATATGACATCCTTGTGAGATAAATGAAGACTGGAATAATTAAAAAGTTATTGAAGCCTAGAATAAAAATAATCAATGGATTATTGCTCAGGATGTGAGAAGTTCAAATACTAAACTGACAGAACTGGGCTGCAATACATGGGCTATGACTGCCACTGCAGCAAAGTATGCTGGGAACTCAGAAAGACCATAGTAATTGAATGGTTTATTATTTAAGAATTTATAAGAACTTCAAGCATCAGAAATGGAAGAAATCTCCAGAGTCTACAACCACAGCAAAGGATGCTGAGAACTCAGAATATAGTAATTGAAGAGTTTGTTATTCAGGAGTTCATAAGAAGTTCGACATCAGAAGTGACAGACATAGGTTGCGATCTACAGATCTTGAACTTCAGAGTTAGCCATTCAACCACTGCAGCAAAGCATGCTGGGAACTCAGAAAAATATAATCATTGAAGGGGTTGTTATTCAGGAGTTCATAAGAAGTTTGATATCAGAAGTGACAGATGTTGGTTGCGATCTATGGATCTTGAGCTTCAGAGTCAGTCATTCGACCATTGCAGCAAAGCATGCCAGGGAACTCAGAAAAATATAGGCATTGAAGGGTTTGTTATTCAGGAGTTAATAAGAAGTTCGACATCAGAAGTGACAGACGCAGGTTGCGATCTACGGATCTTGAGCTTCAGAGAACTCAGAAAAATATAGGTACTGAAGGGTTTGTTATTCAGGTGTTCATAAGAAGTTCAAGCATCAGAAGTGTCAGATGAGCTATGATCCATGGACAATGAGATCCAAACTCTACCATTGTAGCAAAGCATACTGTGAACTCAAAAAATAGGATATAGTAATTAAATGTTTTATTATTATAGAGCTCATAAGAAGTTCAAGCTCAAAAGCAAAGCATGCTGGGAACTGGAAAGAATATAGTAATATAATGCTTTATTATTCATGATGTCATTAAAAAGTTCAAGCATCAGAAACGACCAAGCTTGAAGCCATGATCTATGAATCTTAACCTCCAGACTCTGTTATTCTGCTGTACATCAATTGAAGTTTGGTCATGAGAGCTCCAGGGTTTTCTTCCTTATCACTCTACTAAATCATGATAATAGATGGTTTATTGCTGGGGAATTCACAAAAAGTTGATGATCCAAAAGTTACCAAAGCTGAACTCATGATCCACAAACCTTGAGCTATAGACCTGATCATTACACCATTACACTAAACCACATGAGATAAATATGAGAATGAAATCTGGAAATAAAAATGAAAAAAATGAAACTTTTCATCTTTCTTGCTAAAGAAAAAAGAGGGGGGGGGAAGATATACAAGGAAAACATGCAATTGGTAAAACAACTAGTTATAAAACCATTTAATGTTAGTCTTGACTAGATCCTATTAGTGCCATAAAGACTTACTCAGATCTTGTCTTCCAAGGAAATACATGATCCAGATGAAGGAATCACTTCTATTCTATCAACAATAAAATTTTAATCAATAACATTCTTCTATGAAATGTAATGTTTTTATGGCATGTAGTTTTATTTTGGAAGATTTCTATCAATTTTAAACAGAAAGATTTCTACTAAATTAGATGGGGTTTATTTCAAAGAACAGTTTGGATTAAGGAAGTATAGAAAAGATTGATGAAAATGGAGCGTGCCTTTTGTCAATCTATTCTTTTTCCTTTGAAAGAATGAATTAGTCTTAATGGATAATGTTTCTATGGAATAATGTTCATTATACCACTCTCATACAATATAGTGATTTGTTTCTATCCAATTTTCACACCTTATGGAGGTGGGTAATCATAAACATATAACCAAAGACATGTAAAAATGATGTATAGAAACAAATCCCTACCTTGTGTGAGAGTGATGTAGTGCAAATCAAACTATAAAACTATTCATTAAGTGGATAATCTTTAGTCTAATCAATGACTAATAAAGCTTATTAATAAATGAGACTCTTCTAGTGAATATTTAAAAAAGGAAGTGTAAATGAGAATAATATGCATTAAAAATCAAACAATAATAATTTCGTTCTTCAGTTTACAACTTTGAATATTATATTTAACTTGAAATAAAAAACATTGGTTATGCATAAAATAATTAATTCAATTACTAGTTATTCCTAATGCTTTTATTTCAAGTTAAATATAAAAATTAAAATTGTGGTTGAAGAAAAATATATTTTTTGATTTTTAGTGCATTATTTATGAAATTAAATAAAAGTTTTTTTTTTATAAAATATTTTGCAAGTGATTTTTTGTAACTATTCATATTCAATTTTAAAAATGGAGGATCTAAACGATGTCACCCATATTTTCAGCATTTGAAATGAAACTCACAGGCACTAAAAATTATTTATAAGATTTTTGTCAATGAAGGTAATATTTTTTTAAAAAGCAAGATTTAGTTAAAAAATCCAAGATAAATTAATGTTTCATCTTTCATTTTTTTCTTTCTACTTTAATTAACTGTAAATTCTTTATAACAATTAATCATGAAATTCAATGAGAGCATATTTTAAAAATATATACTGCCATCTAGTGTACAACAGTAAAAACTTACTGAAGTGAGATTAATGTGATTTGAAATAGGACCTGCCAATATTTTTAGGCTGGACAACTTTGAATATAGTATTGTCATCATTCCCTTACACTCATACACAATTTAATGTAAACCCATTTGTTAGAAGTATTTTAGAAATGGATTACAAGATTTGACTCAAATAAAAAAACAAACAAACAAAATTTTTTAAGTTAAATAGAACTCTTTAAAAAAGAAGTTATAAAATCAGAGATGATTTAGGTATATGGAAAAAAGATAGAATAATAGAGCATTGAAAGAGCAAATGAGAGTGCCAATAATCCAGAATGTGGAAAGATTTATAAAGAATATTAAAAACCAGAAAAGTAAAGTATAATGAAAAATACAAGACACAAAGTTGAAAAAAAATTGTGTTAGGAGACAAAAAGCTTTGTTAGTCTTTTGCTGCCAAAGAAGTAGGCAGCAAAGTCAATGTATAAAACAGAAATTATTTGTAAGACTGATTATTTACATAACAAATACATATATTGGGAATAGAAACAAACTATTATAGATAAAAAAGGGAGAAACTGTCTTTAAATAATCTTATTATAGTTGCAAAGGCATCTTCAACCTACTTATACAGAAATATTGAAGAAGAAATAAGTTTTTGTAAGACTTACCAATGAGGATTAGGTTGGTTTCCCATTCTTGCTTTTGTTTTTGGTTGAAAGCAAGTAGACCCCTGTTTACTGACCTGCAATGAATAGCTGTCTGGGTTGGCTATAAAGTCTACCTAAAAAAAGTTCTAAGCTTGTAAAACAATTCAAGGGTTTATAGTTCAGATTTGAAGTTAAATCTTAGGTGTAGCAATCGGACACTGTTACACTACTGGGACATCTGGATACTATTACACTATCAGACTCTTCCAGAGGGAATATTTTATTCATATTTTGTAAAAAAGTCATCTGACGTTATAGTTATAATTTCATATAAAATCAAATATAAAACTTTTGATTATTAAACATTATTTTTATTAAAGCTGATCAATTTATCATTTATAAGCGGCTAATCTAAAATAAAAACTATTTCCTTTCTTCCTGATTCAGAATGTGAATTGTATGATTAGATTCTGGTAACTATGATATAATGGTAAGTAATCAGCTCCCAGAGTTCATCTCCTACTACTACATCAATTAAGAGAAGTATATATCAACTTGCAGTTGTAAAAGATGCTCCAAGAAAATCATCATATTAAGTCTTTTAATTCTAAATACTACAAAACAGGCAAAACTCTCCATACAGTAGTGCCACTCAGTACAAGCCAGAGTAACCAATGGATGCATTGAGTAACACTGAGTGGCACTACTGTATGAAGATTTTTGCCTGTTTTAACAGCTTGAACAAACATAAGATATGGTGATCATATGATGTTTAATGGTTTAATTCTAAAGACTTTATTATATTGCTATATAAAGTATAACTATCTTTTGGTTCATTATTTTTCCACAAGAGGGTACAAAATTTCTGAGTAGAATTAGGATGAAGATGTCAATAAATGAGTGAAACAAATAATAAACATGTGGGGAGAGGGTTAAATCTGTAGAAAATGTATTACAGATACAAGATTATGAGGAATAAGAAAAGAAGATAACATAAGAAGTTGTGAAAAATCAAAAGTAAAAATTTGTCTGGAGTTGTATACAATTACAAGATAGAAAATATGAAAGGATGTATGATAATGACAAAGGAATTTTAATGACATTTGATGAAGGATTTTAGATACTAGAGAAAAAAGCAAAGTAAAACAAACATTTGATTTACAGATGCATGTGGAGATAATTATTGAATATTTATTTTTGGAATGTCAGATATGAAATGAAAATCTGGATCAATTTTAAGTAGAGTGGGAAAAATTTAAATGCAAAGAAAGTGAAAGAGGGAGAGATATGAGTTTTGTTAGATGCTTATAATGAAATTGGGGGAATATGAAGACAGAATAATGGAACTATCAAAATAGTTTCAATTGAACTGGGATGGGGGTGTGTGTGATTAGAGTTAGAGAAATGGTTGGTAATAAGGAATAAAAAATAAAATTACCAAATTCTCCATATAGTAGTGATCATGTGATGTTCTGAGGGTAAAAAATATATGAAATTTAGTAAGGGTATATAAGGAATTTGGAGGGAAAGAATATTTAATTTGGCTAATAAGGTTTGTGAGCATATGGCTTATGCCCAGACATTTCTGATTTCATTTAAAATGCCATTTTATTTAATGCCACATCAGACAATAAAGTAAAAATAAAAAAGAACTATAATTAGAATATAAGAAGGCAGAGATGAAATGGAAGTTAATTTGAAAGTGATGCTAGGGTCATAGAGAATATAAATAACGTTCATCTTCTTGATTCATATATATATAAATATTGGTAATCAAGTGATTCACTGCAAGAAAACCTTCCATTTTTGCATGAAGGAATCACTCATTTAAAACAATACTATAATTAAGCCTATTTCTCACTTTGTGCTCTTAAAACATAAGAATTCTAATGCTTATGAAGTAGCATTTAATTGTTAAGACTCTTAAGGTAAAGGCTACAAAGATAAGGCAAGTAATAGGAACATACTAATTGCTACTCTTTCAAATTATAGATTGGCATTAATAGCTTATTGTTTCTCTAATAATCTGGTAAAGAACTTAATACACATACCAGTCATATTTTATGGAAGTGAAAGCTGGACAATCAGAAAGTAGAACAATATTTACTGTGGCACAGCAAAACTTCTTAGGACTCCCATATTCAGCAGTAAAAATATCCAATAGAATCTAAAGTCAACTCAACAGTTAAATAGTTCAATTTTATGTAGTATGTTATGATTGCAACAGAAGGTACAATGATTGGACAATAAACAGCTAGATTACTTTTTATTAAGTGCTTTTAATTAACTTAGAGAAATTCTGTTTGTTTGCTTATTTGTCTGAGTTAAATTTTGCAATAGAATTTTAACAAGAATTTCCTTTAAATTTTGTACACATGTTAGATATCAATAACAATGCATAGGCTGTCCAGTACATTGTTGGAATCAATTTCAAAATCTTTATTAGAGCAGTAAGTTTACAGTAATGCACACTAGTTGGCAGTATATATTTTAAAAAATACACTAAAATTGAATATTCACTAAAAATAGTTAATTGAAATAAAAAAACAATTTAATAATGAAGTCTTAATTTATATTGCTTCACTAAAACTTTGATTTTTAAAAATGTTATCTCCCATAAACAAAAAAATATTGAACATGATTGATTTCAAAACCATGTGTGAATTTCATTTCAAAAACTAGAAATGTGGCAACATTGTTTACATTCTTAATTCGTAAATTTGAATATGACAAGATCACCATTTCTTATACTTGCTCAAGCTGTTAAAACAGAAGCAAAACTCTCCCTACAGTAGTACTTCTCAGTGCAAATCAAAGTAATCAATGAATTCCAGAATGTTTGTGCATATAATACCTCTATCTAGTGCCTACTCATCCAATATCCCCAGACTAGTTTCTAGCTTGTGGCTTTCATCAATGAGGAGCCTTGAATCTGAGAGTATAGCACCTAGATCTTAGGATCTAATACAACTCTATATGACTCTATAAGCTAATGCACTTGGATTGAAAATATTATGTTTTCAATTTTAGACTCATAGTTTTGTAGTTAAGTAGAGATAAAAGGTGGCTGCTGGAGGGTTGCATTAGATTCTAAGATCTAGGTGCAGTGCTCTCAGATCCAAGATTCATCACTGATGAAAGCTACAAGCTGTAAACTACTCTAGGGATATTGGATGAGTAGTGAATAGATAGGGATTTTATGCACAAACCTTCTTGCATCCATTGTTTACTCTGGTTTGCACTGAGTGGCGCTACTGTATGGAGAGTATTGTTTCTGTGTTAAATTTGAATATGAATAGTTATTAAAAGTGTGCTGGAATTCTGTAACTGAAAAGTAAATATATATATAAATATTTTATACCAAACATTTTTATTTAATTTGAGAATTAATGCATTAAAAAACCAAATAATATTTTTTTCTCGAGTCACAATTTGGATTTATATAAAAGTGGGATTCAGCCTAAATTAATTAAAAAGTGAATGAAGAAAAAAAAAAACAATTTTTTTGTTTACTTTTCAGTACATTTTAATCCTCAAATTAAATAAAACATTTTTTATAAAATATTTTTTATGTATATTATTTTTAAAACTTTATGAAATCTAAACTTTGCTAAAAAATACAAATTCACTTAAAAATCACACCACAGTAAGAGAATTCAAAAAAGAGAAAATAACATTATATAGTATATCCTACCAAAAATGGTAGCACTGTAGATTCTACTCAGCCTGTCATCAGTCATGTAAGGATAAATAGCGATTATAAGTCTAGAAACAAAAAGTAAATAGAGGATGATAAAGTGTACAATTTAATTACGAATGTAGGGTCCTATACAAACCAAATCTGAACAAATAAATTCACTACATGTTAGTCCTTTAGGTTCTTTATTTGATAGATATGGTGTCTTTTAACATGGCATGGGAAGTCATGCCAATGATACATAGATTGTAAGATATGGATGATTGATAATTCCATCCACACTCATGTGTTGAATGATATTTCTCTAATTCTCATTAACGTCTGCATCTACTGCAGGATTAAAATTGATTTAAGATGTAATACAAGAAAATGTTAAGCTTCTGGGCTATCTATTTTCACAAGCGTATTCAAGTTTCATAAATGGTTGCCATAAGGTCAGTAGATCTAATTAAGGTCAAAGTTCATATATTGGAGAAAATGCACATGAAGTCTTTTTTAATGTTATTTCCATAAGGTTTGTTCATACCACTAATGGATCAAATGATATTTCTTTGTAAAATGGCATTTCAATAAGCGATTGATAAGAATTTGGGTCTGCTATGATTTTTCCTTTATCTAACTATGGAGAAGGAAGACATTGGACTTTACCTAAGATTTGTCTTTGGAGAAATAAATATAGTTCTTATACTAGTAAATAATAAACGATTCTATATCTAGTAGGTGGTAATGCATGGAATGTTTATTTGAAGTTTCAAAATTTATAACTAGTCAGGAATAAAAATGTATGAGTCAAATGGCATTATGGCATGGGAGTTTATAAGAGCTTTAAGTTCCAGATGTGACAGAGCCAAGCCATGATTCATGAACTTTGACTTCCAAAATCTGCCATTATTCCACTGCACTAGAATACACAACATAGAGAAAAGCTACATAAATGAATTTCATGTTAATATTATTTAGGATGAAATTCAATAATATATGTCCCACCACATGGATTATTTCTTTTGTCAACAGCCATTACATATACATCAATATATAACACATCTTTATAGACAAGCTTTTATTTAATTAAGAAAGTTGATTAATATTTATTGTGTTTATGGATTAATATTGAGATTAATAATACCCAACATGCAAACCATCTTAGAAGCTCTCACATTGACACATTTGGAAAACAACTTAGGATCACCAAAGCCAGTCCATACTGTTCTGAAAGATTACATCTGAGTGTAAACCAATAAATATGGTACCATGACCATATAGATCATTATCATTGTGAAGTTACTTATTTATATTACATCATATGTAATAAAATTCATTCTTATTTGTATTTTTAAATACTTTTATTTAATTCAGAAACTCTGTTTGTTTGTTTATAATATATTTTGTAACTGAGATTTAAAAGAATGCTATCAAATGAATTTCCTTTAAATTTTGTATATATGATAGAAATTGATGGTAATGCAATATATTGTAGCGTTTTCCGTTTTACTAGACCACTCTACGCCCCAAATATATATTTGAGCGTGAGTTGATCAAACTGTATCAAGAAAAAAAAGAAAGTTGTATTTCTATTCTTAACACAGCTATTTTTCCTGATCGACTCCGGCCTATTAATTGATTACGAATTTGTACCATAGACATAAATCAACTTTTAATTTTATTTCCTATGGGCGCCAGGATTCCTAAGAATCCGCTGAAATATGCCGCCAGCACCTCTCGCAAATTGTAAAACAAAGAAAAATAAAAAGATCCTTTTATAATATTTTTATTTTGTACGGTAATTCTACCGTAATGAGAATTAATATTTTTTGATTGTTTAGCCCTGGCGTATTGAAACATATTGGCAAAGGTAACTTCACTTAAATCCTATTTCACTAAAATAAATCTAATAACAAAAATAATAACTTCTATTAATAACGCACAATAAAAAAAAAGTTGATAAAAGTATAATCTCTTTTATTCTAACAAAATAAAACATTTCTAGGTTAAATATTGTTTAATACTTTGGAGAGAACACATTTAATTTAGGTGGAAAATATATATAAAATATCAATATCATTTAAAATAAGCAAAAAGTTCTTGGTTAATTAAGAGTCTCTCATATAGAAATATAAAGTCACTATCGGGATTCCTTTTATAGCTATATTTTCACGAGTAGTTTTTTTTTTACTATTTAACTTGGTCACAATCAGGGTTATTATTCTTAACTTACCGGTAAGCTTTGTGAATTCACGAATGTTGTAGCGAACTATGCATAGTTTTCTGTAATAATGAGCTCGGCCGTTCGGTTCTTGCTTGTTCTTGTGGTCCATTTCCCAGTTGGTCACGAAGGCTTTTCTGGGGTACATCATTAGGTCTGATGTTTTCCAGGAGCTCCGGTTCACTGCGACATTGCCGAATTCCTTCGGTGACGAGTGATCTTGGACATATTAAATGTATCCAAGACCAACTAGCGAAATAAAACGAACAAGACCCTCCTTCAACCGGATCCCTCCTTTTTATATCCAGTTTTAGGGCTTCTGCGCATGCTCGTACCATGCCTTTCTAATCTTATACAGTTTTTTAAAATTTTATGTACTAAAGTCTCTATTTTCTTATCAAGTTTTCGGCCATGTTTAATTAGCTAGAAATATTTTTCTTTTAGCTTATCTTTTTACTTGCTTTTGGAATTCTTTTTTGTTCTCTCCAATTACGTTATTACTAATTAAAAAAATATCGAAGAATAATTTAACTTTCATTGTACGCTCTTAACAAAAATTATACTAATCAAAAAAAAATCGAAATTTACTTTTTTAGCTTTTACCAAATGCCAATATATTTGTAACATATATAAATAAATGTTACAATATATTACAGATCGGTCCTGTAGTTTGCTTACTGTAGAGAGTTGATGAGCAAAATTTTGAACATGTTGATTCGGTGATGGCACAAAAGATGGTATATTTTTTAAACTTTTATTTCCAAAAAAGGTTATTATTATAGGGGATTTGAACACAGACTTTCAAGCTCCCTTCAGCTATCTACTCTATCTCCTATAACTGATATATATATGGCTACACACATGTAAAAAAAATCCGTGTATTTTGTGCTGAATTAGCACTCATCAGTTGGTCCAGATCATTATTTCCCACATACATATATAATCAGTGCTCACTTGTATTAAGATAGAAATCTTCAAACTTTAATGGACAGGCTTCAGTCTACTCCACCTCTAACTCTTCAGTCACCCATGTCATTGAGAATCTGATGATGGAACAGCCAAATTGACTTTAAGTCACTTTGATCCTTCAAGTATATCACCTTGTCCATTTAAATGCACAAAAGAAGGATGAGCAGCAAACAGGCTGAATGTGTAATATTTGAGTACAAGTATAATTTACATACTTTGAGTTTAGATGTAATTATAGATGATTTAAACACAGATTTCAAGCTATCTTCAGTTATCCAATCTATCTCATATGACAGATACACATGACCACACACGTTAAAAATATAAATGATTTCCAATATATGTTTTGTGCTGGACTAGCACTCATCAGTTGGTCTAGGTCATCATCTGTCATATATACACAATAATCTGTGCTTGAGTTATTTTTAAATAGCAAATCTTCAAACTTAAATGGACAGGCTTCAATCTACTCTACCCTACAGCTCTTCAGGCATCCATACTATTGAAAAATCTGATGATGGAACACCCTAATCTCTTGTTGATGCCAATATTATTATCATGCATGCTGACTTTAAATCACTCTGACTCATGTATAGAAGCTTGTTCATTTAAATGCACAGAAAAGGAATGGGCAGGATACAGGCTGAATCTATAATATTAGAATATAATTTATATACTTGGAGTTTAGATATATAACTTTACATCTAACAGTATTACATCAAACAGTACCATTCAACCATGAAAAGATGGAAAAACAGGCACTTTTAAGGATTATTTTGGCAAAGTATTGAAAATAGAGAGAAGTTTGTTCTATGGTATATGTGAAGAAAGATAATAAAAATATGAACTCAGACACAATTGAGAAATTATTTATTATCAATTCAGAGATTAAATGAAATCTAAACTTCAAACATTAGACATTTTATGCAAAAGTCAATAGTGGATGATATACTATTAGCAAGTCTTTTGCAAAACACTAAATGAATTTTTGAAAAAAGAATATTTAAAAACTGGGATTTTGTCACAGGTGAAGGGGAGTCAATTTGTTTAACATATCTTCAAACTCTGGGGATCAAGAAAGAAATATAAAGCACTTAACCAATGTGGAATGTGAGCATATAGTCTTTGAGAGCCTAACTAATATTTTACAATTCACCAAAGAGTCTGTTTTGAAGTGAAATTTCTACAATTTCTAATCCTTCGTCCTTTTTACATTATTCACTGCTTGTTCAACTGTTCATAACTTCATAATTTCTGAAGATAGTAAGCACCGAAATTCTATTTTTTTAGCCTAACTATTTCTTACATTAGATATTTTCTTTTCTATTCATTTCAGTTAAAATCGTATTTTCAGTGTTATACAGAAATAAAAAACTTTTAAATATTATTTTTATTAATTGTTCTTATTTCTGCTCCATAAAATGATACACTCCATATTATTAATCTACGAGCCTCTTTGACAAATCTGATATTTCTGATAGCCATTATTGTTGACGTCATTTCTTCTTTTTAGGTAACATGGTAAATTTGTAAAATCACGAATTCATTTTTAAAAAAATATTTATTATAAAGAAGGAACAAATCTTCGGTCTACGGATTTATATGCACTCGTCCGTAGGCATCAGTTTGAAAAGCATAAATATATGCATGACTGAAAATTTGTTCATTCTTTATAATATTACATACGTAGTCTGGGTTATATAATATAGAAAATCTTTACTGTAATTTAATAATTGTTAAAATAAATAGAAGAAAAAAAAGACAAACACCGTTATCTTGTTTGACAAAGAGCTATAAAGACCATATTTAGAACATGGAAAATGATGTCATAAGATATGGAAACTAAAGTAACAGGAAGAAAACTAATGCAATTAATTATTTGAATGCCAGGTATGAGAACACTGAAAAAGAAATGATTTTTAACCATGGAATTGAACTCAGTGAGTGAAATGTGTGATTTGGACCGACATCGGGTGACGAGAAATAAAATTATTGTCGTTTGGGTCATCATGTGACTTCATAAGAAGCTATTCATTTGATTATTTATTGCAAACTCTTTGGTGAAGTGTTTTATGAAGGTAAAACAATAACATTAAAAGTAATTGAAAGATAAACAAAATTGAAAAAGAGAATTGCAAAACGAAGTAAAATTTGATTTATGTAGTTTGTGAAAATGATATTATACCATTGCGGATTTTTAATTTGGTTACTCCAAATAAGACCTTCTAAAGATGGCTCGAACGATGTCATTAATTGTCATAAACTTATAAACTATTGTTATTATTCTATCAATAGGCTCACAAATTCATAAATATGTTGTTAACTGTCTTCTGTGGTTAAAATTAATTTAAATTGCAACTTCCATTATCTGTCTGTAATTGCTGTTTTTTATTTAATTAACTTTTAAAAACAAACAACTAAGAAGAAGGCCGATTATATTAGAGATGACTAGAGATTATATTATAGAAAGGTGAAATAATGTAAGGCGGAAAAGTATATCTCATGAAAGTGATAGTATTACACCACTATGGATATTTAATTTGATTGTTTCAAATATTATAGAATGCATCGAATGACGTCATTAATTGTATCAAACTTGTAAACAATCGTTATATGCTTTTTTTTCTTAATACTACACGATTGAGTTTAATTTATTACATTTGTAATTAAAACTTTTAATTACATTTCATTTGGTATTAATTACATTTTTACAACCGACATAATTCGTTTCGAATTTCTTTTTTATTTATTCATTAGGGGGGGGGGGGTTGACAAGTAATTACTAAAATGTTCGTAAATTTTCAATTATTTAATTAATATATAACTTTTTATTAATTGTTAAGTATTGTTCTTTTAATAATGAGATGTCGACATTTTTTCAGATTAAATTTACTGAAAAAGTTGATAATGCGTGATGTCATCACTTAGTAAACCGTCCAAGACGTCATCTTGGAAAAGCATGTAAGTGTATTTAAGTCGAGTTGTTTAAATAGAAATACTTTACTTGAAGTTTAATAAGACTGATTGCGCCAAGTTAGCAAAGACAACAAAATACATTCTCAAAATAATTTGATTTTATTTCCCGTCTCCTATCTGAAAAAAATTTAAATGACTTTGATATACTAATATTCTAAATAAACTGTCCAACAAGTTGATACTTGTTAAAATGTCGAATTTAAATATGAATACGCATTACCGGCAATTATTAATAAAAACATTACTTACCGACTGAATTGAATGTCTGGCGGCTCGATTTCTCTTCTATCCGCAAGATTAGATCCAAAGCCGAATAAATCAATTCTCTGGAAGATATCTCGTCTGGAATAGCATAACAATCTGCATACCGTTCTATAATATTTTTGATTTTTCTTAAAGCAAATTCAAGCTTACCGGAATTTTGAAGTGTCAGATCGGAAAAAGCACTATTGTAATATGTAGAACGAGGATTTCTTGGTGTATTCGGTGGAGTTTCTGGCCAAGAAAAAATTAGCTTCGTTAAGTGTTCCATTCCGCGCAATTGTGTGAAATTGAACTGTAGCAAAATAGGGTCACATGATAGCTTACTTTCAAAAACTTATGGAAGTCCCTAAAAATGTATCAGTTCTAATTGTCAATATTTACAAATACAAACGATATTTTTGTTGACCAAAAGACTGTTTATTTATTTAATTAAACTGATACTAAATCTTAATGAGTTAAAAATGAAAACATTGCTAAAACAGATCCTATGCAACACGTATAATTACGTAGATTATTCTTCAATGGGATGCTAAATTTTTGGATCAGGGATTCATTTACTATCTTCCAGAATAGTTCTGCTTTATAAATTGTTTTGGTGATGCACAATAAAGATTTTCTCTCTTCATTTATAGGCAAATTTCTAGAAGTATTGTTTTTTCTGAGTGTCCTCAGGTAACGGATAATGAAATGATTTTTTTTTTTTCATATGTCATAGCATCGGCCGGGACGCGAACCCACAACCGTCTGCAACCAACTACTTGCTTCCAAGGCAGTTGCGATGACCTCTCGGCTAACAACACTTGACATGGAATGATTTTTAGACGTGGATTAACAGTGAATAATGAATAATTCAGTATCGTTTCTGCTATAAGCAATCTTTTCTATATTCTTTTTTTTGCTATCTTCAATCATTTAAGTTATTATAGGATATGGGCATCATAAGCCCCTCATGTCATTAGTCATCTACCTATGTTAATAGGGACAGTGTATTGTGTATTTGTGCAATCACATTTCCATCCATTAATTATGCATGACAATTCTGATGTTAATTCTCTTTTTCGTTTATTTTCCAAACACATTCTCAGACATAAGGAATTAGGGATACATTTAGTAGAGTAGAAGACTAGTGAGTCATGTTAAAACTTAATTTGGGATGAGTCTCAGCTTTGCAAAAATGGTATGTTGATGCAGCTTTATTAAGAAATACCTATGTGTGCCACAGAAGTGAAATAGTCCAAGAATAAGTATATAAAAGTGACTGAAATAAATGAATATCAGATACTCATCTATAACTCCTCTACTGGATTTTTCTTGAAATGAGATTGTATTTGGATTTAGGGGTAAATCAAATGCAGCTGCTGTTTGGATCCTATAAAGATTCATCCTAATCAAAGTACAGATTGTATTTTTACATCAAGACAAGGGTTATTTTTTTTTTCTGTTTTAGGGTTATAATTATATAACTGATGTATTATTATTCTTTAGTCTTGTTATTATACACTATTGTCTTTTATCATTCTCCTATCTTGGGGAATGAGATATAATTAAGATGTGTGTAATCCCTATGGAATCCAACTGTAATCTCATGAGTTATACTAATCCTTTACTTTTAGTAGTCTTTTAAACTTTGTTTATTGTATCACATGATCACCATCTAGGTGCAGTGTTCTCAGATCCAAAGTTCCTCACTGATGAAGGCCACAAGCCAGAAACTAATCTGGGGATATTGGATGAGTAGGCCTTAGATAGAGATTTTATGCACAAACCTTCTGGCCTCCATTGATTACTCTGGTTGGCACAGGGTGGCACTACTGTATGGAGAATTTTGCCTTGTTTGTTTATTGTAGTCTGAGTAATGGCTGTATTGTCTGTCTTTAATTTTTATAATCATATCATACTCTATTTATTTTTTAGAGTTTTTTTATTATCCAGTGGACTATTAATAATTTCAACAGCATATGAATATCTTTTATTACTGTTTGAATATGTAACGTTTAGGATTGTAATCTTATCACAGAACACACCCATATCAAATACTACTCAGAATTTGCAGGCAGATTCGTAATGAACCATTTTAATAAACTTAGCACATACAAATTTTACTTTTTCATTTACCAATGCCCAATCATTCAGTCTATAAAATAATTCCTCTTTCATCTGATTTCCAACTATTTATACTGTAAATAAATTAACATTGATATCTGAAAAGGCTGAAAGTTATTACTAATAGATGATCTAAGTTCACAAATTAATCAAGCCAGCTTAACATTGTACATTATTTTAAATTAAATATTACTAATTTCTACACCATGTGAATGATTTTTATGTCTGCTTGAATATGTACGATTTAGGATTATAATAATATCACAAAACAGTCTTATTATAATTCCTTACTTGGTATTATTTTCCAGACTCATAATAAGTCATTTTAATCAAATGCCTATTCATTCGAATTGTATTTGCAATTTTACTAAAATGACTTGTTACGAGTCAGCATGGAAAATAATTCTGAGTAACATATTTGGGCCAAGGGGGTTCTGTAATATGATTGATTCACTGGACTATATACATCTAGTATATCATCTATTTTTACTTAAACTTCCCAATGGAACAAGCCTAAATTGTTTTCCCAAATATACTATAAAAACCATCTTTTATAAGATCTCTTCAGAGTCCTACCAAAACTTCATTTTTATTATTTCTCAAATCCCTAGTTATAGACTTTTGTCGATTTGTGAAGTTTTCAGATTTGGAGGATAGATATTTTATCTCGATAGAAAAAAGAAACTTCTCATTGCAGTTAGGCCTATGAATTTATAGACGTTTATTGAATGTTTTCTTTAAATCTGTTTGTAAATGTTTATATAAACTAATTTACTTACTTTAAATGATTAAAGATCACTGTTAAAATTTGATTTGGATAATAGTTTTTGAATGACAGATATTCATATTAATGATTGGCTGATTGTGATCATTTAATTTTTCTAATGTGTGCCTTTTTTTTTTATTGGTGGTTTGCTTGATTTCATATTAAATTGAATAGTTACATTTTCTCTAAATATCATTAGAGATTCAATTTGGTATCAGGACTAAGAAAAAACTAAGGTATTCTTCTTCTCATGTTACATCCTCTTTCTTGCATTGATAAAATTATAAAACAAATAAATTCACTTTTCCTTTAACACTATGATAATGCTTATTTTATTTTATATCCAATCAATTTGACAGTTTTGACTGACTAGCAATCTTCTTCAGAACTAAAATGTATATAAGGGCATATGAAAATACAAAAAGTAGTTTTTGCCAATCAGTATAAACAATATTAAATAAACATTATATCTTATTATAAATTAAAATTTTTAATATCCTATCATATCCTATTTATTATATTATTGAATTAAATATTTCTATGGATTATTATTATGATAAAGAAAATAATATCCATGCAAATAGAAATAACCTTTAAGCTTCAATGTTACCAAAAATTATCAATTACTACTAATTGACAATCTCTGAGACTAAACCAGTTTCTCATTAACCTGTAATAGTTATGAGAAAGCAAAAGAAATGGTAATCATGTGATGTTTGGTGGTTTAATAGTTCATTTGTTGGAATTTTTTGTTAAAGAACTTGGGTTTGAAGTAAAAAGAGGACTCTTTGAATGCCTTTTACTTTAGCAAAAATTCCAACAAAAGTGCTATTATAGGTTAATGAGAAAACTGGTTTAGCCTCAGGGATCGTCAATTAGTAGTAATTGATAGTTCCTTGGTAATATTAGAGATTAAAGAATATTTCTATTTACATGGGTATTATTTCCTCATTTCTAATCTTTATTATATATATATGATAGGAAATAAAAATGATTCAATTTATAATGAGATATAATGTTTAAATAGTATTGTTTATATTGATTAAAATAACTATCTTTTTGTATATTCATGTGCACTTATACATATTTCTGTCCCGAAGAAGACTACTGGTCAGTCAAAATTGGCAGATTGATTAAGGATAAAGTTAGCATTATTATAGTGTTAAAAAAAGGTGGATTTATTTATTTAAAAAAAAACAAAGGTAAAAAATTTTAAAAAATATTTGAATATGAAACTACAGTTTATTTTTTATTATTCTTTTGTTATGTTTTTAATATACTTTTCATAGCTTAATTAAATATATCATTCATAATGTGTTTTAGTGCAGTGGTAGAGAGATAGATTGGAGAGTTATAAGTTTCTGAATTGATGCTCAAACATGTTACTTTCTGCTTCTTAAATGACACATGACCTCCAGAATATGTAAGCATTTCATGATTTTATTTATTTGAATATAGTCTTAATTTATATGTTATATATTTATCATTGAATAATCTATAGCAAGTGTTAACAGGCAGACCCTTACCCTAAGTCTGACCAATGTACAATTAATGTACCTTCTTGAAGGCCACAAGTTGAAAACTAGTATGGGGATATTGGATAAGTAGGCAGTAGATAGAGATTTTATTCACAAACTTTCTTGCATCCATTGATTACTATGGCTTGCACTGGGTGGCACTACTATATGGGGTCTGCTTGAAATAATACATGTTGAACATAAATAATTTAGAAACTGAGACATTTTGAAAATCCAGATAGAATTAACAAAGGATACTTCAAAATGTCCATTGTTAAAATAGATTTTGTTATTTAGATATGAGTTAAAAATTATTGCTGTCAATAGTAATTATGACTAATTAAATGCATACATATTATAAAAATACAATTAAAAAATAAATAAATGTAGTATAATAAATAAATGAATACATCTTATTACATGCGCATATTTCCCTCTTGTCTTTTATACTTTATAACTTTGAACTGCAAAATGATGTTTAAAAATTTTAGTAAAATTTTTAATCACTAGCTTTTTAAAATCTATTTTTCATTATGTACATACTGCTTGCATAAATATTAAAACTATAAAAAATAATACATCAAAAAAACAAATAAAAATGTATATTTTTTGATTATATATTCCATATATAATAGACGCGACACATGTTTTGCTATTTCAAGAAAATGGCCAAATTAATTTGCATACGCATTTGCATACATTATTATTTAGTAACATTACAGCAATGGTTTATAAGCTATTTTGGCCATGAATATGAGGGAAAATCTCAAAAGTACTAGGCCTAGATTAATTTGATTTAATTGTTTTTGGTTACTACTGACAGCTTCTTCAGTGGGTTTTTTATATGATATTCCATATATATAAATAGGTTTTTAAGATGGTTAAAATGCATATCCAATAGATAGTAAATTAAATCGTTATTTAATATTTACATTTAATACTTATTTTGTTTACAAAAATATATAATATTTTAAATAATGAGTATAAAAAGAGAGGAATAATGGAGATGTATTGTTGGATTATTATTATATTTTTTAAAAAAATAAATAATTTTTTAAATTGGAAAGATTCTAGAGCTAATGATGCTGTGTTATCAATATTTAACAATATTAAATTGTGGGAGATTTCTAGTTTATGAATATATTAAAAAAGTGAGCAAAAATAGTTTATATTGATTAGTTTTTCTTTACCATTTACTTGCAGGCAATGTTGGTAAATGATGTTACCACCCACAAGCATATATATTAACATTATTTTACTTATGCCTTCAATAGAAATTTATAGAAAATTTCTATCTTTTATTCAGCAACATTTGATAAAAAAAATCAACCAACTTTTTGCAGGGTACATATTATTTTTAATAAAGCTGCTGTCATCAACAGCTCAGGAAATAAACTGAATAACTGAATCTAGGCAGCTGATAATGTCAGATTTATTAACAGAAACACTAGTGGAAAAGATCATAAATATTAACATAGGTTATAAATAAAATAATGTTAATATATTACATATTAACGTGATGTTTAATTAATTAATATTTACAAGTTCAAATGTTATTTGAAAGCAAGTAAGTGTAAAAGGGTTTGATTATAAGCCATGGCTTTTCAAGTAACATTAAGCTGATAAAAAGGCTAGTTAAATTACTGCTAAATTTCACACTCAGACTTTAACCTGTATATATTTTTGCATGCACAACAGTCATATTTTGAATATCAATCATTACATTTATCACATCACAATGATAACTTTTACTTTTAATATCAATGCATTAATACCCATCTGACTGAATCAGATTTTGAAGGCTCATTTTATTTTTACTCCATTTAATAATAATAATCAAATATTCATTTTCTGACCAATACCATTTGACTACATTATTGGCTATATTCTGGCTTTATTAAAAAATGTTCTTTGTGAAATTGTCCATTACCAGACAACAATTTGTAAACGCCATCCAAATAAAACCAGATCAAAGGAATAACATTCATTCCCCCATGAGGCTATATATATATATATTGTACCAATATCGTGGTTGGTACATATAATAATTTTGTCTAAAATTATTCGTTAAAAAAATTAAGTATGTAAAAGTTTAAGAGTTTTTTATTGCAGTTTGTTTCAAAAATGTAAAATTAAAAGGCAAAGAGTTTTTTGAAATAAAAGTTACAATTAATTAATTAAAAGGGGAGAGAGGATTTGCTTTAGAAACATCAAATTAAAAGTTTTAAGTTTAGAGTTTTTTTTTTTGTGTTTAAAAAAAAAAAGTAAGTAAAAGAAGTTTAAAGAGGTTTTGCTAAAAACTATTAATTCATAGTTTTACGGGGAAAATTAAAAGAAGTTGATTTTCAAATAATTAAAAATATAAATGTCTTTTATTTAAGTTAAGAAAAAAAAGGTCATTTTAAAAACTAAATAGTGAATTTATAGTAAATTATATATGTGCGTAAATGACGAATTAATAAGAGTTTGTTAGTATAATATATATGTGCGATTGTAAATATAATAAATGTATGTGTAATAAATATTAAACAAAAAATAATATAGAAAATTATCATTAAAAATCACAGCTATGGCTATTAATTAAAAATGTAAAAATGACACCTTCACGATGGCTGCTAATTAATATCTCCAACAACAGGATTAAAAGCTTATCTCAAGGAATGCAACTAAAAACAACGAAGGAATTTCAACAACAGATATTGCTGGAAGACATCAAAATGACAACAGGCCTTAAGTATAAATAGTCCAGTTTTTCATGGGACAGTCAGTTGAGACAACAGTTTAGATCATGCAGTTGGGATAACAGTTTAGATTGTGCAGTTGAAAAAACAGTTGAAGTTGAATTCTTAAATCAGTCAATAATGCAGTGTTAAAAACATCAGGAACATACGACTTGCTCTAGCCTAAGTCCAGTGAAACATCAAAACCTGCTGGTGAAAAATAATGCCTGCGTAACAGCTTGAAAATCCACTGTCAATATCTAAAGGTCTTAAAGAAGAACACTCGGAATAATAAGCATCAAATCTCCACAAGAAAACTTGGTTGTTTTCCCATTGCCTTTTTGAAACCCCCGGGGGGGTTTTTTTTTTGTTAGTGCACAGAAATATGCCCTTTGGGGGGGCCTCCGTCCTTCTTCCTACATTCTATTTTTTCTCATTCATAATGTTATTATTTGGGGGGTGAGGGGGGGGGTTTTTTTTTTTTTTTTTCTTTCACAAAAACCACATAAACCACCCTTTTCCCCAACTCTCCCGCGCGCCCTCCCGTCTTGGTTTGGGCCTCTGTTTTGGGGAGGTTGTTCGTGTGTGCTCCCTTTTTTCTATGGTGTGGGGTGGGTTGGGTGTGTTAAAACTTTTTTAAAATTTTTTTAACATCCCTTCTCCCCCTCTCTCCTCTTTCTCTCCTGTTTTTAGGAGTACTCTC
Organism: Epiperipatus broadwayi; assembly: GCA_028023455.1. Lineage (NCBI taxonomy): Eukaryota > Metazoa > Onychophora > Udeonychophora > Euonychophora > Peripatidae > Epiperipatus > Epiperipatus broadwayi. The sequence continues at coordinate 259,675 of JAQFVV010006673.1, read as the reverse complement.
ACACTCTTTCTCCCCCTTTTCCCCTTCTCTCCTCCCCTTTCCTTCTTTTTTTTTTCTTGTTTGGGGTTTGTTTGGTGAAATGAATCAAAGGGGAAAAAATGGAAAAGGTTGAAAAAGAAAAGGATTCGATGTTTTTGGAAGGGAGGGTTCTCCTCCCGCGAGATGGGGGGGGGCTGACAGCCTGTTTGTTTTTGCTTTCCTTCCTTTTTTTTTTTTTTTTTGGTCTTAAATGAAGTTTTTTTTTTTTTTTTTTATATTTTTTTTTGAATTTTTATCTCCCCCTTGTTTTTTCTTTTGCTTTTTGGTTTTTTTTTTTTTTTCCCTCTCTTTCCCTCTCTCCCCCTTTCTTCTCTTTTTTTCTCTTTTGTAATTGGTGGTTTATGGGTTTTATAATTTATTAATAAATATATATTAATATTAAAAAAAAAAAAAAAAAAAAAAAAAAAAAAAAAAACAAAAATTAAAAAAATATAGCACTTTTTTTAATAAAAAACCAAACAAAAAAAAGAAAGAAAAATTAAAAAAAAAAAATATAATTAATTTTTTATTTTTTTTTTAATTTTTTTTTTTTTTTGTTTTTTTTTTTTTTTTTTTTTTTTTTTTCTTTTTTTTTTTATATTTTTTTTTTAAAAAAAAAAAAAAAAAAAAAACAAAAAAAAACACACACCTTGAAAATATAAATAATGAAAAGAATAAAAAAAAAATTAAGTACTTTTTTGTAAATTCTTTTATTTGTAATTTTTTTTATGCATTTGTTTTTTTTTTTTTGTTGTGTTTAAAAAATATGATTTGATATTACTTTTATAAATGTGATAAAAAAAAAAAAAAGAAAGCCCGGCAACATTATATTTATTTTGTTTACAAACAACATGCCCTGGTCGTTTAACATGTATTGTAAAACAAGAAAACTTCAAATCTAACTGGTTAGAAATATTTCATTAGAAGCAGCAAATAGCAAGAAGAAGTCCATGTTCTAAAATCTTAGGTAATAACATTTTTCATTATTTTTATTTTTAAAGTAGCCATCACATTAGTTAAAGCCTCCAAGAGTCAAGAAATATGAACTCTATAGCATACATAGACAAACTATTAATGTGTGTGTTTTAAATGTCAAATATTATTTTATGCTTTGTTATATGATATTATAATGTGTGAATTAAAAATGTGCATGATTACTATACCAGTGTTATGTTAGTTAAATAAGATTTATGAGTATTTAGAATTAGTATAAATAAGTGTTAATTAAAATAAATTGTCCTTTAAACATAAAGCTTTATTTGTCGGTCAATTCTTTTGCCACTAGGTAAGAAATAAGTTGTTATTGAATAAAAAATAGACTGAGCTAGTTAAGGGATTTTTCAAGCACTGGATTATGGGCCTACTGTCCAAACATGTTAGTTTTAGATAACTAGCTGGTGCTCAGGGTTTACTCCGAAACAAATAAAGTGTTTGAATAGTAGGGGTTTGAATCTAGCAGTTAAGGTGGGCCATGATCTGGAAGTGTGATCATGTTATGCATTACCTAGCTCAGTCTGAACATGGGTATTGTTGATAGCCCTGCCATCAATAGTATTCTCCACTTGCTCAAACTGCCAGTTTGTTCACGTAATATTTATAATATAAGATTATAAATTTATTAGAAATAAGGTTTAAATCCAATTAAACCCAGCAAGAAGAATATGTTGGATCATCTATGGTTCGAACCCGGTACAATATATTATAATGATCTGATCTGCCACACAAATATTTTTGGCCATTTGTAAGCATCTGTTGTGTAAAAATATTTTTATAGTTATCATTTTTATTACACATTATTAATTATTTTTATATATTGATTATTTATTAACATTTATAAGTTATTACATTTTATTATTTATTCATGTGGTTATTTATTAACATTTTATTATTTAACAACTCTGGCAACAGATCACACATTCAAGCAGAGGGGTGAAATATCATTGATAAATTAACCATTAATGATACCTAAGGCCAGATCGAGGCTACACAAATGAACAACCTCAATCATCTTTCCTGGCCATAATACCCTCCATACTGCTTGGATAATGCCTGCCATCCAAAACACTATTTCTTTTGAGAACAAGTCTCTGGTGCCATCTGGCCATATATGTTATATATAGCTAGCATACTCGGATAACAGACACAAGAACTCAGTGCTTGAAACATACCCAGGCTATCTCATAATCTTGATCAGGGGACCCAGCACAGTATTAATTAACACATGGAAATATTTCTAATTTTTAAATTACTGGTATGCAGTTAAAAGAGAGTATAAACCAAGCAATATTTTAAGCAAATCCTTATTTATTCACACTCACACATATTTAAGTAAATATAACAGTCCAATTTAACACAAAAGAATAAGTACATATACATTAATTGTTAAGAGATTCAATATTACTAATGTCCTTCATTATAGTCCATTTCATTAAAAGAATATATGTCTAGACAGTTTACAATTAAAAATATATTTATCTAGGGTTTTCATTATATCAAGATGACCCATTTCTGTTGGTTTTGATTTCCAACTGGTTTGCCTTTTGGTCTCCAGTAATGGTTTCATGGGTTTCCTTCCATTCTTTGGATGGAAAATGTGAGAGAGTATGCAGCAGTGTCTATATTTATGGATGAGACATTGTTTTTAGGTAAGAGCAGTTGATGGAGCCAAGGACCCAGGGCATGAAGCTCAGAAGAGGACACCAAAGGTTTTCTAGCAATGCATGTTGCTACTTCTGCAGCTTCTACATTTATATTTTCTGATGAACTGAAATTAACTGGAAACTTGAAAACAAACTTGACAAAAATTGATCTGAAAACTTGAACAGAAACAGGAAACAATGGACAAGCTCCCTTTTTTATACCTAACTCTCCCACTGTTTATTTTTTCCTATAATTTTTATTTGGTTTAATTAATTTTACATTTTATCTAATCTTTTTTTTAGATTCATCTACTATCTTATTGCATTCCTGTTGATGAGATAGTTTACAAGAGTTTTCTTTTTATTAATTAATACTATTGTCACTTTTATTTTAAAACATTTCACATTTACTTATTCTTTTAACATTTACTTCTTTAAAAAAATAATTTATAAAAAGAAGAGAATGGGTCTTAAATCATTAATTCACCTGATTCCATTTACCCCAACCCATTTTTAATAAATAGTTTTATTCTAAAAGAAAATGATGCAATCTTTTTATTTTATTGATTTCATTTTTTACTAATTCTTTTTTTTCAAACTATTCTTTGTTACTTTTTTTTTTAATAATTTGTTTATTTTAAATTAAAAATATGTAATGCAGATAGACATGTGTTTTTACAACATATATTTTATGATTGTTACCATATATTTATATAGTGAAGCTGGAAATATTATAGTACATATTTCTGCTTTACCTAGTGCCAATGTCATCACTCACTAGTATGGGTTTGAATCCAGTCTTATATATTAACTGACACCCATTTTATAATAGGTGGTAGTAAGTGTATCTTATAATCAATATTATAATCTTTTATATAATTTATATTTCATTAATTTATACTTTATGATTAAAACTAACCCCTTTATAATAGGGCATGTTTAATGCAGGAGTGTAGATTTCTTGTCCAGGCAGACACTGACCACAGAGAAAGTCATCAGCAAATGTCATGTAGATTGGATCTTAATAGATAAGACTGGATCTGATAAATAGTAAAAATTTTGATAAGAAAGGATTATTGAAGAACAGTTCACTGAAGAGAGTTGATTAGTATTTATAGTACATTGTGCCTAAAGAATGATGGGGTGAAAAGATCAGCCATTTTCTTTTTGGAGCTCTGTTTTTACCAGCTCATCTCAATGCCATTCCAGTGCTCTCAACACCTAGCCTGGAGACTGTACTGTGTCAAGGAAGCCTGCTAAATGAACTGATTTTATAACTGCCTGTTTCCAGCCATGGAATTCCTACTGATTGGTTGAGGTAACCTCCAATTTTTCACATGCCTCTGATTCTAGCTTACCTTGTTTTCTAAATCAATATTAATTTGTATTTGATATATATCTGTAATGTTTATATAACTTAATTTTAAAATGCATCTTTTAATTTTTTTCCTTAAATTTAAAATTAATTCTTATAAAAATCCCACATTACTTTGATGAGGCAGATTTATCTTGATTTTTTTTTGTTGGTTTATTTGTAATATTGACTTACTAAAACTGCCAAGTATAAAACTCAATGAGCAACTAACTTTAAACCCTCTCCTTCTTACTTTATCCAGTTAAAAATCATTTCAGGAGAACTATTTCCATTAAATTAATTGAGAAAGCTCGTTTAGTTTTGTACCTCATATTATAAATTTATTTTTAAATGATTGAAATTATTTTAAAAGTTAGGTATCTTATTATTATTTCCAACTTAAAAGTGCTCTCATAATTATCTCTGAGAGAATAATGTATTTTATTAAATTATTTAAGTAAAATCTATCACAATTTCTGTAAACCAAATATCTTAAAAGAGAATCACCCAGCTATCATAGCATTTTTATATCAACTACTAACAGTATATATTTCATATCATATATATTTTTGTTTGTGTCAGTAAAATATTAAAATTGTGATGTACAAGTTATTATGCTATATGTTGTCAAACTTCACCAGAAGTGAGTTTGATATTCAATGCTCTGTCTATGTTAATTAAAAGACAGACTTTTTTTGTAATCTTCGACGATGAATTATTTGATAACTTACCAATAAATGAGATATTTGGGAAGTGAGGAAAACAATTTATTTTTTTAAGTTAGTTTTAATTTTTTTATTTTTTATATTGTGATTTATGATCCATTCATTAATGGCCTAAGGTTTCTGGGGACTTTCTATTACATCAGAGAGCTGATTATTTTAATCAGGAATTAATTTATTATGATTGTTAGTGATACACTATCTATATGTGTATATATCTAGGTATTATGTATTTTATAGTTACAACCATTCATTTATTATTATTGTTCTTGATTTGCTAATTACCTCTTAGAACCTTCAGAATTTTAAATATGACCAGTTCAATCTTTTGCTGTCCCTCAAAGTAGACGTATTTTCTACTAAGGGACCCTTTTTCTGGCATTGCCATTAAAATGTGTATAGATAGTCTAGCACATCAAATCTATTATTACTATTCAGAGATATGTTTTGGCTGGAGGGCCAACATTTCTCTCATCATCTACCTGTATATACCAGGGATTTTTTTAGCAAAGCCACCCAGAGGAACGTAACAGACCTCATTCATTCTTTGTTGTAATCTATAATATCATACTGTCTTTATCATTCTATATATATATACATACAAACCTGAAATGTTCTCTGCCATGATGGCACGTCTTTCACCAACCAATCCAGTTGATTCATTAAATCTGATTATATAATTTATTTAAGATGAACTATTTTACTTTCCACACTCATTATATACAACTAATTTAAATGTAATAGTGTGTTTTAAATGCACATCGCTCATGCCTTTTTATCTGTCTATATTATAATGGAACTGCGGGGTACACCATAAGATGACAAGAATATGACTCAGTAGTTGGATGATTTGAATACAATGTGTCAAACAACTTACAACAAGTCATATCCTAAATTCATGATTCAACATCCCATTTGGGTGCATCAGATATTACCAAATCAGAAATGTCATATAACAAAAAGAGTGCATCTCACTACTGTCAGACCTAGGCTTTCGAATAGGATGCTAAAGATGACGCAATGAAATGCCCAGTTTTAAATCACATCTACTTTTAGCATACTAACTTATAATTTACTTACAACATTTCAATGTAACTTAGTCTAATGCATATCCATTATATTTTCCTTTTTGGGCCCCATTACACCACAGAATTCAAACTTGGGGAGTTCTTGCAGTTAGCTAATTTCAGGGATGGACCTACTTAATTATTGACAAATATGCTTATATATAAGCATAGATAAAAAATATTGATGATGATCAATCATTTAGGAGAGCATTATATAATGATGAGGATCATCATCATCAAACCTTTAATGGTGTAAATTGTTAATGATAGTGATGATGAAACTTTTAATAGTATGAATGTGTAATGATGGTGGCGATTATCAAACCGAGATCAGATTGGTTTAAACAACTCAATACATTTATTAATAATGTAAACATATAAATATTTACAAAAAAATATATTATTTTAACAAGAATAGACTACTATCATTTTTATGGTTTAATACATATAAATTTCTCTGATTCAGATTTCATTCTGGAAATCTGTCCTCAATTAATCTTTAGTTACACTAGAGAAACAAATGATTCAAAGTACAGTATATACAAAATGATATTAAATAATTCACTAAATATATATATATATATTGTAACAGTCAGAAAACGTGTGATTAGTTAACATAGTGCAGAATTCGACCACCACACAGAATGGCAGCACCATCGAGGTAGTGAAGCCACCCGTAGTACTGAGTTCGAACATAGTTTATCGGTTCCACAATACAATCTACGAAACAACGCATCTGATGCGACATTAGTAAATATTTCTTTAGGCACGGTGGTCAGGGTATGCAAGAGATTTATGATTTTATTTCGAGTTAGCCAATAATAATACTAATATTAATTAAACACATATTTACAAATCGAGGAAACATATTGAATGGGTATCAAATAAATAAAATGTAACTGCAGATGTATAGTTTGAAATTATTTATTGAAACATTTTAATAATAAAATTATTTACTAGTAATATTTACGAAGATTTAAAATTTCAGTAGCGGGATTTTCCGATACTATTATATTAAAGAAATACATTTATTTATTTTGACATATTTTATATTTAAGACCTCAGTAGCAGTATTTCCGGTACTGTTCATGTTTACAAAAAGAAATACATTTATTTGATGATGTAATCTAACTACTTAAAATACTTGAGCAAGTATTTCTAATGCATGCCTTTTGGAATTTATTACTTTTGCAATGCAAGAGTCTAATATAAGATTTATAATATTAGTGGTGGACATATATTTATTTAATTAAAAATATTCTTTAATAACTAAGGGCTAACATTTATTTGAGAGTGAATTATGAAGATAATGCAAGGGTGGAGTGAGACATTGAATAATAAAGTTAGTTAAAGAAACACATGGTACATTTTAGAAAGGCGATATGGAGTGGCAGTATATTGAAACTGCAAAGCTGTGAATGAGTTTTAAGAATGACAGGCTGGCATTTGCCATCGGCCCAAAGAAGTAAGGTGTCACATAAGCATAACCAGGGACAAGTGGTTTGTGCTGTGATTTGCCTGCTGGCTGCATGATGGTCATTAAGTCCTACGGGACATTCATTTGTCAACTTGTGTAGGACGACTGGGGTTAATTTCAAATATTCACGGCTTGGAATGGGTCATTGCATCTCTAAAACGCAACACATGTATAATGTATAGATGATTATGGTAAGATTTAAATATATTTCTAACTCGGCCCTACATTATCAACATTTAATAAAGAACATTGGTGACCCTCAAAGAAATGTAATTTTATGGAATTATTAATTAAGATTTAATAAATATAAAACATATAAATTGGGTGATTATTACAACTAATACACCAGCCATTTGCTAAATAGTAGACCCCTGCATTACAATAAATGAAGCATTGAATGCGTGTCGATTTATATGAAAATTAAATTATTTATGAAAGTAAATATTAATGAAAATTTGACACGCACTCACTGTTTCAAGCGATCATAGATTTATACTTAAAAAATTATGAGCATGCAATAATTATATGATAAAATGTAGATTTTAGAAATACACACCCAAGAAAGATAGAGTGAGGTAAGCTAGATTATTAGAGAAATTTGCACAATAAATCAATTATTAAATTTTAGTTTTACAAATGATAATTTTACTTTTTATAAGTTATATAAGTAGTATGAAGAATGAGCTATAGCATATTAGTAGAGTACTCTAGAGAATTTGGACACAGGTACCTGTTTTATGAGATAGTTTTCTGATTCCATTGGTCTGTAGCAATTTGTTTATGATTAGCAGTTTTTTCCTGTATTGAGATGGTTCATTTAATTTAACAGCAGCAGCAGCTTTCTCATTATTTTAGGCAGATCTTCATAGTTGATTTCATGAAGGGCAATGAAAGGTTTGGCATCCGATAGGCCATCTCTCAGGCGAAGAATAGTCTGGGCGCTTTTACTCGGTCATACCGTGACAGGAACAATTTATTTAATATTTTGGAGACTCTCAACTGATCGAGAGCAGAGCTAAAGTTAAAGTGTCTGTTTCTAGCAAGTCTAAGATGGCCTCTTTTCTTAGATCTTATCTTTTACATTTTTGTCATAGTTTATTTTTGGATTCCACTGAATCTGCCCTGAGGATAATCAATGCATTTTTGTTAATGCTAATTTAGAGACAGCTGCCTTTCTATTGTTTACATTTAGTTTTTGCAATTAGATTTTAGGGAATTTTTCTTTTTAATTAATCTATTATCTCTCACCAATCGATTCTTTTTAAAATTTCAAAGACAAAAAGGGAACATAGGATTATTTTTACTTTTAATTAAATATTACAATCTATTTCTAAATTATTATTAAATGAAATTTAAACAAAGCAATAAATAACGGATTTTACAATTTAAAATAAATGATTAAAATTATATATTTTTATATAACTAAAAGAAGAAATCTAAATTATATTTATTGCCTTAAATTTGAGATCGAAATGTGTGCGTGTTTATTGTTGAATTCTACATATCTATACATTTTTAATATTGCTACACACACAATTTGATACCAAAAAGTTTAAATTTGGGTAGGATAGAGCGGTGAGTGAGAGACAATAGAAAAAAATGTGAAACTTAAGATTCGAATACAAATCTTACTGTTTCATTCCCCCTTACTTCCCATGAACAATTAAGGAAGAACAAAGGAGGCAAGGAAAGAAGGAAAAATTTTTTTGCTATATCACATAATTTAAATATGAAAATTTTTTATTTTATTTTTTTACAGATATATAGAAATATAGAAAGCAGAGATTACATGAAGCAATGAATAATTTATATACCCGGATCTAGAATTTATAGTTGAATTTAAAAATGGCCTAATTTGGCCTGTCTGGTTAGAAATCTTATATTAGTTACACTGATAATATATGAAAAAAATTTTTTAGAGTAATAATAATTAAAATAATAATATATAAAAAAATTCTTAAGAGTAATAGTAATTAAGACAATAATATATATAACAAAAAAAATTTCTATCTAAAGTCCTATTTGACTAATGTAATTTCCATTCAACCAATTCCTTTTATCAAATTCATTTTAATATTCTCATATATGTTTAATAACCGTCCTAAGAGTCTAAAATATTTTTACAAACCCGGGTCAGGTGGATAATATCAATCTCTCATCATCGATGACTGTGGCCTTGGGTTTTCTAATTTTTGCCTTTTATCAGGTGGTTCTTTGGCCCAATGTTTAAAATCCAATGTAGTAAGAAATTCATTCATTTCTTCTATGTCTTTTATTCGACTGCCTGTCATTAATGGTTGGATGGCTAATGGCATGTTACATCGTATAGTTCTATATTTCCATTTCCCCATATTCCACCAGTCTTTGGCAAACCTTGCAGATGGTAACTGGATGTAGCTATCTGTTCATCTGATTCTTTCTTATAAAATTGGGAGAACTTTTGTAAGCTCTCTAGGTGGGTTTGAGGATTTTCCTTTATCTTTTCTGTAATAAAGATTTTAATGTGGATCATCTTTGCTAAATAGCTCTGGTGTCCATTGTCCATTTTTGTGCTTTCTTCCATGACCTTTAGTCCTTCTATATTTTTGTCCCCATCTACGCTCTTCTCCTTTTTACTGCTGACTTCATTCAATGGTTCTTGTGGGCCTTCATCTATTGGAACGAGGTCTATTTGGTCATCGTACTTATTTACATTTATTACCATACCTGTCTGCTCTTCTATTACCATAGGTTCGTCAGATCTTTGTAACTCCCTTTCATTTTGCATGTCTTTAACTTCTTCTTCCTTTTTACTAACTGGGGATATTCCAAAATTTTCCTTGATCATTTTAGAATATTTCAACATATCCCTATCAATTTCCTGACACTCCCTAACTCTTATCTCCTCCTCTTCCTGTCTCATTTTTGGTTCTTCATATCTTCTCGCTTCCTCGTGTATTTTCCTCCACTCTTCCTTATTCTGTCTAAGTATTTCAAGTAACTTTAGACTAAAGTCCATTGATCCTACAAAAGCTTTATATAAATCTACCTGCTCTATGCTAACATTTTCTGCTTCCATTTTCTCAATATTATCTATTTATTACTAGCATTTGACTATTCCCCACCGGTATATTAGCCCTATCACACTCTTTCACTGCCCTCACCTACTCTATATTGCTGCATTTAACATATATATTATAACAAACTACTGCAAATGCGTAGAATAAGCCACTGCTGTCTATAATATATATAATGGTGCTTTAATAAATATTTACTGTTAACATATATACCAAGCCTCTGCTGTCTATGATATATATATAATGGTGCTTTAATAAAATATTTACTACTACTTGGTTTCTCATTCAGTGACTGATTACTTTTTTTTGACATATATATAAAAAAATGTTTCACTAGATCCAAGAATTTTCGTTCCTTCTGAAATTACACACACATCCCTGCTCTCCTTAAATTTGTTATTACGTCTACCATCCTTTCATTCACTCGAGCCACATTATTCCACTCGATTTATTTTTTTATTATTTTTATTAAAACAAACTCATATATATATAGAATAATTAGCCAACTCGGTAACGAACGCTAAAAGAAATTTATATGCATTATATTTTTGCTCAGGGTATATATGGGTTTTATAATCAAAGCTTGTTGGCGCCAAACACTAAAAAAAATTATACTATGTAACAGTCAGAAAACGTGTGATTAGTTAACATAGTGCAGAATTCGACTACCACACAGAATGGCAGCACCATCGAGGTAGCGAAGCCATCCGTAGTACTGAGTTCAAACATAGTTTATCGGTTCCACAATACAATCTATGAAACAACACATCTGATGCGATGTTAATAAATATTTCTTTAGGCACGGTAGTCCGGGTATGCAAGAGATTCATGATTTTATTCGAGTTAGCCTATAATAACACTAATATTAATTAAACACTTATATTTACAAATCGAGGAAACATATTGATGGGTATCGAATAAATAAAACGTAACTGCAGACGTATAGCTTGAAATTATTTATTGAAACATTTTAATAATAAAATTATTTACTAATAATATTTACGAAGATTTAAAGTTTCAGTAGCGGTATTTACCGATACTATTATATTAAAGAAATACATTTATTTATTTTGACATATTTTATATTTAAGATCTCAGTAGCGGTATTTCCGGTACTGTTCATGTTTACAAAAAGAAATACATTTATTTGATGACATAGTCTAGCTACCTAAAATTCTTAAGCAAGTATTTCTAATGCATGCCTTTTGGGATTTATTACTTTTGCAATGCAAGAGTCTAATATAAGATTTATAATATTAGCGGCCGACATATATTTAATTAAAAATATTCTTTAATAACTAAGGGCTAACATTTATTTGAGAGTGAATTATGAAGATAATGCAAGGGCGGAGTGATACATCGAATAATAAAGTTAGTTAAAGAAACACGTGGTATGTTTTAGAAAGGTGATATGGAGTGGCAGTATATTGAAAGTGCAAAGCCGTGAATGAGTTTATAAGAATGACGGGCTGGCGTTTGCCATCAGCCCAAAGAAGTAAGGTGTCACATAAGCATAACCAGGGACAAGCGGTTCTTGCTGTGATTTGCCTGCTGGCTGCATGATGGTCATCAAGTCCTATGGGACATTCATTTGTCAACTTGTGTAGGACAACTGGGGTTAATTTCAACCCTATAGAATCCGGAATATTCACGACTTGGAATGAGTCATTGCATCTCTAAAACACAACACATGTATAATGTATAGACGATTATGGTAAGATTTAAATATATTTCTAACTCGGCCCTACATTATCAACATTTAATAAAGAATGTTGGCGACCCTCAAAGAAATGTAATTTTATGGAATTATTAATTAAGATTTAATAAATATAAAACATATAAATTGGGTGCCATTTGCTAAGTAGTAGACCCCTGCATTACAATAAATGAAGCATTGAATGCGTGTCGATTTATATGAAAATTAAGTTATTTATGAAAGTAAATATTAATGAAAATTTGACACGCACTCACTGTTTCAAGTGATCATAGATTTATACTTAGAAAATTATGAGCATGTGATAATTATATGATAAAATGTAGATTTTAGAAATACACACCCAAGAAAGATAGTGAGGTAAGCTAGATTAGTAGAGAAATTTGCAATTATTAAATTTTAGTTTTACAAATGATAATTTTATATTTTATAAGTTATATAAGTAGTATGAAGAATGATCCATAGCATATTAGTAGAGTACTCTAAAGAATTTGGACACAGATATCTGTTTTATGAGATAGTTTTCTGATTCCATTGGTCTGTAGCAATTTGTTCATGATTAGCAGTTCTTTCCTGTATTGAGGTGGTTCATTTAATTTAACAGCAGCAGCAGCTTTCTCATTATTTTAGGCAGATCTTCATAGTTGATTTCATGAAAGGCAATGGAAGGTTTGGCATCCAATAGGCCATCTCCCGGGCAGAGAATAATTTGGGTGCTTTTACTTGGTCATACCATGGCAGGAACAATTTATTTAATATTTTGGAGACTCAACTGATCGAGAGCAGAGCTAAAGTTAAAGTGTCTGTTTCTAGCAAGTCTAAGATGGCCTCTTTTTTTAGATCTTATCTTTCACATTTTTGTCATAGTTTATTTTTGGATTCCACTTAATCTGCCCTGAGGATAATCAATGCATTTTTGTTAATGCTAATTTAGAGACAGCTGCCTTTCTATTGTTTACATTTAGATTTTACATTTAGTTTTTGCAATTAAATTTTAGGGAATTTTTCCTTTTAATTAATCTATTATCTCTCACCGACTGACTCTTTTTAAAATTTCAAAGACAAAAAGGGAACATAGGATTATTTTTACTTTTAATTAAATATTACAATCTATTTCTAAATTATTATTAAATGAAATTTAAACAAAGCAATAAATAACGGATTTTACAATTTAAAATAAATGATTAAAATTATATATTTTTATATAACTAAAAGAAGAAATCTAAATTATATTTATTGCCTTAAATTTGAGATCGAAATGTGTGCGTGTTTATTGTTGAATTCTACATATTTATACATTTTTAATATTGCTACACACACAATTCGATACTAAAAAGTTTAAATTTGGGTAGGATAGAGTGGTGAGTGAGAGACGATAGAAAAAAAGGTGAAACTTAAGATTCGAATACGAATCTTACTGTTTCAATATATATATAAAACAAAAAGAAAAAAAAGAGAGTTCAATAATTCTAACTCAATCCCCGCTAATATGATAAACAGAGCAAAACTCTCCATACAGTATTGCTACCTGTGCTAAACAGAGTAATCAATGGATTCCAGAAGGCTTGTGCATAAAATCCCTATCTAGTAGGCATTAGATAGGGATTTTATGCACAAGCCTTCTGGCATCCATTGATTACTCTGTTTAGCACAGGTGGCAATACTGTATGGAGAGTTTTGCTCTGTTTATCAACAATTAATGTGCTAGTATAGGAAATGTGATCATGTGATGCCCCACTAATATGATTATTATAATGATATTTCTTGGTTGGGGTAAATATATTTATAATTATTTTTTTAAACAAAAATATATATAGTCCCACTTCCATCTATATGTTTATGTAAGTCATAGTAAAATTAATGAAAGATAAAAAAAGACCATTTATTCAAGTTGATTAATTATGTACTCAGAAATAAAATAATTACAATTAGATATTAATATAGTTTTGTTTGTTCTAAAGTTTGCCCTCAATGTTAAATATATAAAAAAAACTTTACTTGAGGTCACTATGTTGAATTTCCAGAGGGATCTGTAAATTTGCTTTTATTAAAAATTATACATATTTTCATTGACTATGATCCCTACTCCTCTTTATATATCAACATATGACACTCATTGCTCCCACCTTCAAAATGCAGGTGATCAAATTTGAAAATGAATCTTGAATACACAATAATAATAAAAATCATAATACATTAAAATTTCAAATAGAAATAATAATAGCAAAAAAAAATAAAAAAATCACATGAATCAAAATATATATATATATATCCTGAGGAAAGCAAGCATTATGTCCATAGTTAAGAGTTTATAAACTTAAATGTCAATCTCCATGCATCATGTTTTTGTTCACCAACTCTGTTGATATTTATATATTTCATGTTGCTTGGTTAAAACAACACATACAAATTATCTCTTCTGAATGTATATAAATCCAATGAAGACTGCTGTTCACCAGCATTTTGTAAAATAGACATTTTGATGGATAATTTTATGACATCAAAGCTAGCTTTGGAATGCCACCAGTATTGGTTTTTTTACCCCACACACATTTTAATGATTCCTTTATTATTGACTATTATTTATTGTGGCTTCAATATATATATATAGCTTAAAGAAACAGTCAATTTCTAGTTGTTTCACATTTCCTTTCCATTATTTCCATAATAATGAATTCAAGCTTGTAAAACAAATTAAATCATTAGCTCAATCCTGCTAATTATATATTGAAGTTTATCACTTTATCAGCTAAAATTAAATTTCCTTCTATCCAAGTTATAAAGATTTTGTATTGATTTTAAAATATTGACATTAAATTTTAAAATACATATTCTTGCTGTTTTCTTTCTTTTTTAAATACTGAACATTTTCTTTTTTTAAATAAAAAAATAAAAGACTTTTTATTTTTATGCTGATAATTTTGCTGTTATCCAACAAGTGAAGAAAATGCTAGATTGTTTTTCATGCTAGCTAAAATCTATTGATACAACTTAATAAATATATATATAACATTATTATTATTTTTATTTAGTCTTCAGTATTTCAAACTCAATCACCTAGCAACTATTTTGACCTCATATAAATTTTGACCTTTGATTATGTCTGTCTTATAAGTCATTTAATTATTATTTTAGTTAATGATATTAAATGAAAAAAAAAAGTTAATTTCTACTAATAGACAAACATTAGTTTATATATACTGCATGAGTATATGCAGGTATGTAGGATATTTTATTTGCCAACCACTTGGTCTGAATTTAAATGTGAAAAAAACTGGGAACAGTGTGAAGGTTGGTTGTAAGCCATCTCTTACAATATATATAATAGATTTATTTGTAATCTCTTAAAGAGGGCTAATGATATTTTATTGCTGATTGGTTCTTGGCAGACCATTTAATAAAGTTTTACTTTTATTTATCAAATCCCTTGCATTTAGCCAAATCAAAATGAATTTATGTCTTAATTGGATCAAAATTACCTACTAAATTGAAATGTTCAAATATTTCTTTAATTTAAAATTTATTTATTATACTTAATGAGTATTTAAAATATGTAATTGCAAATTCAAGAAGTATAACATAGTTGTATAAACAAAACAAAACTCTACTTATTTTTATATTGCCAATAACTCAATTTCTTAATAAATTCCTGTAATATTATTATTTTAAATTAGCTTAGTTTGTCATTACTCCGAATCTCTAATATTAATTACCCTAGTTATTTGTAATATTTCTTTGATTTAAACTCAATTCTCATGAAGGATTATAATTGTTAAAGTTCAAACTATTAGTAGCCAATATCAAATCACATTTGTACCATTCTGCAATCGTCAGAATTCATTAATTTCTTATATAAACCCTTTATTATTTTGAGTCTCTTTGTGAACCATGACCTCTGACTGGGACAGAATAAAACCAAGGACTGCTAGTGTCATCACAAACATTATCTTGTGCATGGTTTGATTCAAGGTACTTTTGCTTGGATTATTGGTCTTGTTGATAAACACACAATTTTGACCAGCACAATAGAGAAAGAGAGAAAGTAATGCATTACAATTGTTTTTAAGTAATATCTACTAAACATGACTTTCTTATAGAAAGCACAACAGTTAAAGTTCAAACAAGGCAATTAATATATACATGGCTATATACTAACAAAATGTATGAATAATGATAAATTTTAAGTTACAACATTAAATAATATATAACTGCAAAAGGCTTTCAATTATTATAATATAATCTTTTTCAACTGGCTTTATTTTTAAAATTAATTGCAACAATGCATTACTTCATATTATATTTCTTGCATCTAAATTTTTATTTGACATCTTGTTTATTAAGCAAATTAGTTTTTCTGTTAAAATATAATTTTTATTATTCATATTTTCAACAATGATCATTATGTTATTTTAATT
Source organism: Epiperipatus broadwayi (assembly GCA_028023455.1). Taxonomy (NCBI): domain Eukaryota; kingdom Metazoa; phylum Onychophora; class Udeonychophora; order Euonychophora; family Peripatidae; genus Epiperipatus; species Epiperipatus broadwayi. The sequence goes on along the minus strand of JAQFVV010006673.1, from coordinate 243,213 downwards.
AAATAGAAGAAGAGGTTATTTGTCAAATAAAGATAAATTTAAATAAATTAAATAATTTGAAAGAGAACTTGGGAAAAGAAAAAATAAAATATTTGGATATAACAGTAATAAGATCTGAGGAAGATTTTGATTATAAATGCACACAAAGCCTACTGAGCATAAAGAATATGTACACCCTGATTCTAAAATTTCTTTGATGTACAAAATGGTCACATCAATTCTTACTGATGACTGAGCCTTAGATTGTGATGATAATCATGGTTTATGATTAATTTAGCTTTAATTCACTTTCTTACCACTATCTTTACAGTTTGTTTATCAGTTTTGCTTCCATTCATTGGCAAAAACTGGATTAAAATAATATTGATTTGTTAATTCTAAAAAAACCTCAAGATGTCAGCATTATACAGAAAAACCTATAACAAACAAATTGACAATGCTTATGATTGCTAGTTTCTTGTCTCTCTGCCTGATATTGCTTTTGACAGTTTTTAAAAGTACTCAGACTTTTGATATGGATTTCATAAATGGAAATGTATATTTTCCACAATTTGTTTACATATTTATGATTATTTTTGCAAAATATATGTATAGGCTATAATTTTTTTAATTGGTTGCTTTAACAATTTTTTTTAAAGATTTAATGTAAATTAAACAAAACATTAATATTATATAATAAATTTCTGAATTTTAATAAAGCTAAATTAAAGTTTACATTTTTAAATATATCTGTTATATTTGCTTACTTTACAGCTTCAAATATATATTTACTGGAGCGCCCTCTGAATAAAAAAAATTAACTTTATTTTTTATTTTTTAATCACTTCATGACTAATCATAATAATTTTGTTTTTTAGTTTATTAATAGTTACCATTTATTAAGATCAGAACACAAAAATGCAGACCTTTGAGCTCATTGTTTTTGTAATAATTTTTATTAAATATAATATTTGTAATATTTTTTTAATTGACTGCTTTAACATTTTTTAAAGATTTAATGTAAATGTTTTTTTGTTAAACATTTTCATTTATCTGGACTGTATTAGGAGATTGATAGACCATGAAAGCATGAAGTGCCTTAATGCTAAATTGTGAATCAGCATTCTTGTTTCTGCATTTGGGTAGGAACTTTTACTATTAAAGTGCTAGGCCTGCATTAATTTACTTTGATTGTTTTTTTACCATTAACAGCTTCTCACCCAGTGTGTTACAGTGCTTGTATACACTATGAAATATATAGTATATTTTTGTAGTTAAAAGTACACTATTTAGTTTTTTACTAACATTATTTAATGGCAAAATTACTTCATTCACATAAATGTAGTGGTGGTGAATTTATTACATGACATCAGACAGACATTCATACATTCACCAATCAGACAATAGATAAAATACAGATTTTGTATATAAAATATATTTATACAACATTAATATAATTAGTTTCATATATTTTACTTCTATTAGACTTTTTAATGTAGTATAAAGGTTTATCTATTTTAGAAATTTATTTTATGGCCATATGTTGAATAGTGAATATATATGGCAGATTTATCAAGTCTTCTATAAGTCCATAGTAAACCACATTATGATTTTAACATTACTTTCATATACTATTCCTTTTTTATGTTTTATATTGTACTGGTCAAAAAACACACATCGATCCAACAAACCCCTAAATACAGGTAAAGTACCTCAAGTCCGACCATGTACAAGATAGATAAATCAGGTACATTGTGAATTCTGCCCTATTTACCTATATCCCCAGGTCAAAGATCTAATCAATAGCCTTTCTCGACGATACGATCGAATTCCTTTATTTTCACTGTGCCGGCAGCTGGGTCTTAAAGCATGAGATTCGATTTTATTATATTTAAATGAGAACTTGGGTGATTGGTTGATAGGTATATTTAAAAATCAAAATTTATTTAAAATAAAAGTAAATAAAATGATTCGAGAACACTGGAAGTTTGTTTTAGTTATATATATATTTAAAATCATTAGACATTTTACATTAATTTAACTCAAGCTCTAAAAACAAAAAAATACAATCTTTAAATTAACTTTATAAGTATATGAGTTCATGTTTTTTTATTAGTTAAGATTGACATTATTGAGTTTGTACAATTTATTTTGTGAAGTTTATACATCTTTACTTTTGTTTACATTTATTCTCCTTTTTTAAAATAGCAAAAATTATTTCATAATTAAATGACCACGGATTTCAAAATTCCCCGTGCACATTTATTACAAGCTTGTAATATAGCGGTAGGTTTAAACATCTGCCTAACGCACATATATAAGAATGACTATTTTAATGAATTCTTTATACAAGATTTAAAAAAAAAACATTTCTATTGAAAAAGATATTAATTAAATAGACGATTGTAGTAAGACTAATTTGACGTCTTACTCCACTAACAGATAAAAAAATTGATTTCATTTCTCTTTATAAAATTAATAATTTGGATTTTCAATAACTAATGTTTTATGACATTAGTGGACCTTGCTGGCATAGCTTATAAATAACTTTAAAACTGTAAGCGGTTATAATAAAAAAAATATATCAGTTAATTATCAAAGCAAACAAGTCACTTTAGTTGGACTTACAACTAAAATCAAACCTATAAGAATTATATAACGTGAATTAGCCAAAACCAAACGATTTTAACTAATTACGCAAACGAACAAAAGAGTCGATTACTCAGGTCGAAGATCCTTTCAGTAGAATCATTTCCCTATGACTTACGTATTAGATAGGCAAAATAAAAGCAAAACAATGTCGGGTTAATAAATATACGAATGCAAAGGAGAGAAGAAACGTAAGTAAGAAAATACGAGCCGGATTACGGACACTCGTATGCCTTTTCCAACGAAGAATAGAAAGGGAAATCGATACGTCCACATGTCGTGTCCATATATCGATAGGAGATAGGACTTACAGAGAGCCCTCATATTCGCCTCTACGAATTCTGCTGACAAACCAACTCTATCTCAAAAACCGCTGTCCGATTCACAGGCGTATGCGAAAAACGGAAGCTAACTCCAAATCACCAAATCTATGACCATTTTAGGTCTGTTCATGAGACTCCAAGCATTCTTTATTAACCCGAGATATTATAATTATTAAATAGGAATGAATTATAATTAAATAGCCTTAAAATGATCTAATACTGCATAGAGAACAACCTGCGTAAACAACTACTTTATATAAATATTTAACCTACAAGAAAAAACATACATGTAGAAATAAGGGAATTTAATTCTCAAAAAAAATCCCCCCTTCCCTCTTTCCTAACTTAAAAAAAAAAGGCATGATAATTAACTGACGCTATCCAGCGGCGCTGTTACTAGGTCAAAAATCTATAGCATATTTTATTCTGTTTTGAATTGCAGAAATATAAAATAATAGAATCCCATTCTGGGAAATCTATAATAAAACTGTTTAAAGAAATTACGGCATGTTTATTTTGAAATATATATATATATTCAACATAACTTCACTTGCGAAATAAAAATAGATCAAAATTATTTTATTTTAAAATTAAATCGTTCTTTCCCGAACTCCCTCTAATAAAACATAATTTGCTCTCTTAGCAAATTACTCTGAGCCCCGCGAGTGAAGCTTGTCGAAATACAAAAAAAAATCAAAGCATGAAATAATCTCATGCTAAAAATTAATATAAAACAAATAAATAAATTCATATTCAATTAATTAATAAATATTAAAAATTATTGTGAGCTTGAGTTATAAAAAGAAAAAACATTATAAATAATTTAAAAGAAAAGGTTAAAGAGACAGTTAAAAAAAGATTCTTAATAAACATTAACTTTTGACATTTTCTTTTTAAGCTTTATGAACCTACATTTATATTCTAATGATAATTTTTAAAATCTTGATGACAGGATTCAAGCTCTTCGGCATTTTACCTGGAGTTCCCCGGTATGAGTTCATGGGCGAACGTTGATGGCTGGTAGCATTTGAAGGCAGGTTCTGGCAGCAACATAACGGAAGATTTCAGGTCTCAGGAAGGAAAGGGCAGCGATTTACCCTTTTTACTCCTCGATCATCATAGCATGCTTTCTACAACTCTCTGTCTGTCTCTCTCTCTGGTCACTCTCTGTCTGGTCTCTGGTCACTAGCTCTATTTATTACTTCCTGCTGCCTCAGGTGATTTCTTTTAGAAAACAATAGAAATTGTTTTTATTCTAATTTTAGAAAGTTTGTACCTCGATAAGGATCAATATATTTCAATATAATTTTATATTAGTTTTTAATTTAGATAACAATGTAGAATCTCTACTAATTAATGAATAGAGATTCCACAGTGAATGGATTTTGGTAATTTATCAATGCTTTTAATTTAAACATTTATTTTAAACTTCTTATCGAGGTACAAATCTTTTCAAAAAGGCCATCTTGGATTCTTATACTGCAAAAAATAAAGCATTTTAAACATATATATCTAAACTATATAAAAAAATTCAAAGTTAATTATTTGAATTTTTTTTTTTTTTTAATAATAAATAGAATAACAGTGTGTTAGTATAATTATATGATCCAAAATAAATTTTAGGATTTATTCAGGATGGTTAAAAAATGTTAAAATATTTTTTTAGAATAATAAAAAAAAACAAATGTTAGTAAAATAAATAATTAGGTGGGTCAGACCGTGAAATGGCAAATCTGAATCAGATTTACCATTTCACACTCCCCCACTTCATGAAAAAAAAATATCTATCATATAATATATATATTTTAACACATACACAAAATTTCTAAAACTTTCCAGGTCACAGAATCCCAACCAGCTATTTCTCACACTACCTACTCTTTGGTTACAATCTGAAATGTCCTATTTGTTTGAATTAGGCATTTCTTCTAAACTCTATATACATGCAAAATTCTTTTCCATCTCTTAGTCCAGTTACAAATTCCTGTTATTTACAAAAATATCCATTTGGATTAAGTACTTTGTCCTATCTCCCTGGATCTGGTGGGACATAAGGCTTTAACTGCCTGGCATTAAAAGTTCCTCTATTTCCTTGTTCTCCTTCTAATAAAAACGCATTCTCCTGACATTTTCTTTGGATCTTGTAAGGACCATGGTAAAGCGGGAAGAATTTTTTGAATTCCTTCTTGGTCGCATTACTTGGTTTTGGTGCTCTAAGCCACACCATATACCCTTCTTGAAATTTCTGGGGTGGATTGTGATATCTTTTCATTCTTACCTGGGCCATCCTTTCTATATGGGCATGGGCCCCCCTTTGGTCCACTTCAGGGTGGATAACCAGATCCTCTTTTGGCCGAATTTTACCAAATATTTCAGGGCACGGTTTTCCATAGTGGAGCCTTTTTGGGGTGAATCCTGTAGATTCATTCAAGGTATGGTTGATGTACCCCACAATTTCATCAGTTCTCCTTACCCATCCCCGATGATCGTGAGATGTGTACGTGCGGAAGAGCCTGTTAATTTCTCTCATGACCCTTTCACATGGATTAGATTGAGGGTTTCTAACAGATGTTAACCGGTGATGTAGTCCTTGTTTCTCGATCCATCTAGCCCACTCCTTTGAAGTAAATGCAGTCCCGTGGTCCGATAGGATTACTTCTGGCGTTCCTACTTCCGGAAATTACTTTTGTTGGAGCACGCGAATAGCATTTCTCGAATCTGCAGCTCTTACAGGGTATGCCCATACATACTTTGAAAATACATCATATGTAATGAGCAAGTACCGAAACTGTTGAAATGATGGCAATGGCCCATAGTGGTCCATGGCGAGCAGTTCATTTGGTTTTGTTACAGTAATGGGGTGGAGGGGTCCTGCATAGGACCTGTTTGGGTGTTTATTCTGAGCACATTTGGTGCACCTCCTGAGGACGAGAAGGACTTGAGCATATAGACTGGGCCAATAGAACCATCGCCTAATAGCTTCTTCAGTTTTCCGAGGCCCGTAGTGCCCAATATTCTCATGCACATGTATGATTTTTGTCCTCAATTCTGTGGGAATTATTATTTTCCATGGGTTATCTCATTCCTTCATTTTAATTTGTAGTATCTCATCCCTAAGCCAGTACTGTGAACGTCTTTTCTGAAAATGTTTACTTCTCTCATGCAGATCCTTTTTCAGCTCAGTGATTATTTGTCCATATTGTTTTTCAGCTTGTTGCCAATATCCTAAGTCCTGCAGTTCATCCTCAATAGTAGTTTCCTTCTGGGCTACCATAATCTGGGCAGTTTGATCATGCAGTTCAGGGTTCTGAGGGTTCATCGGTATTGGGTGACAGACAGCTTAAAATGTCAGCCACCACATTTTCTGGTCCTGGGCAGTAGACTACACTATACCTGAATTTCTGTAGAGCCAAACTCCAATGAATGAGCCGGTCATTTGTGAGGAAACTCTTGTTTAAAAATTCCAAGCACCTATGGTCCATAATTATGATTACTTCAGACCCCAGGAGGAATTGCTTGAATTTTTGACAAGCCCACACAATAGCGAGTGTTTCCTGTTCCATTGTGGTATAGTTTACCTCAGCCCCTTTTAAAGTTCGGCTGATAAAATAGAGAACTTGGTGTTGTCCCCTTTCGCCCACTTGAAATAACACAGCGCCTAGACCCCTCTTACTACTGTCAGTTTGGACGTAGAAGGGGCGGTTAAAATCTGGGTGGTGGAGCATTACAGCCTGTAAAAACTTATTTTTGATTACTTGAAGGTCCTGATCATGAGTAGTGGTCCATGCCCACCTCTTATTTTTATGTAAAAGATCAATTAAATGAGTTGTTTCCAATGCAAACCTGGGGTAGAATTTATGATAGAAATTACATAACCCCAGGAAAGAACGGACTTGCTTGCGGGTGGTTGGGGTTGGGAATTTCTCAATAGCTTCGATTTTTTCAGGGTGAGGTTTTATTCCATCTTGCTAATGATGTGACCCAAGAATGAGATTTCTTTCAGGGCAAAGTGGCTCTTCTCCAAATTAATGGTGATGTTTTCACGCTCACACTCCTTGAAAAATAGGCCTAAGTACTTAATGTGTTCTTCCATGTCCTTTGAAGCTATTACAATATTATCAATGTAGCAGACCATATGGTCTTGCAATTACTCTGAGAGTACTTGTTTGAGACAGTGCATCAATCCTGCACCACTGTTTATAAGGCCGAAAGGTACCCTCTTGAATACATGGCTTTGGCCGTTATACCGAAAAGCAGTATATTTTCAATCTCTTGGATCAAGGGCCATCTGCCAATAACTTGCAGTTAAATCCAAAGTGGAAAAAATAGTCTTTCCAGCCAGATGGACAAAGACTTCTTGGATAGGTGGGGGGATGTCTCTCTCTGGTATGGTCATGCTGTTCAATTTACGAGCATCAAGGCACAAACAAAGGTCACCACTCCTTTTCCTTATGACCACTAAAGGATTATTGTAAGGGGATGGTCCCCGTTCGATGATTCCCCATTCCATCATCTGTTTAATTTGACTCTCCACCTCTTCTTTGTATTGGAAGGGAATTGGGTAGGTTTTGGATTGGGCATATGATTCTTCTTTTAATCTAATGCGGTGGGTATAACCTTTGATTTGACCTGGGACTTGGGGAAAATACCTTGGAATAGTTTTTCAACATTTCTTTAATTTGGTTCCTGTCTCTGGGATTGGCAATCACTGCTTCTTGTACCTTTGTCAAGATCAATGCCAGGTCAACCGGTTGAATGATACAGCTGTGGTTACACCTGATTTTTCTGGGTGTCCTGAAATTTCACGGCCTCTTGCTTTATGTAACAGGTCCTTTGGGAGTAATCAATGATGCCTTCATGTTGTATTAAAAAATCTGATCCCAACACCATGTCATAAATGAGTCCATCCATGACTAAAAAGGCATGTCCTAAAGATATTTGATTTATTCTCACCTCCAACCATATTTGGTAATTTTCACTCATTGATTTACATCCATTTGCCAGAGTTAAGCCAATGGGCCATGTTGGGAGCTTCATGAATTCTTTTAATCTCTTCATGTTTTCAAACCAAGCTTTTGATATCAGGGATACTTGGCTTCCCGAATCCATTAATGCTTGCACTCTCTGGGTCTCGACTGTTATCTGCACAATTGGGAAGAGATTTCCCATGCTATTGTTCCTGGATCTATCTCCTTCATGGATGATTGTGGTTCTTGGATTTTCCTCAGTTATTTCTATTTTTTTCGGTTACTTTGACCCTTTTGTTCCACTCCTGTGTCTTTATCACTAATAGAGGTTAAAAATCTTCCCATCTCGGGGATGGTGTCAATTTGGCAGCTTAACATCATTCTTTGGACCCATATGGGCATATTGTTCTTTATAATGCATATAATGCGTGCATCAGAGTACGTGAAGGCGGTTAGGGTTCGAAACTTCGCCACTTGTTTAAAAAAAAATTGGGTGAAAGTTCCTTGCTGGCTACCTTGATATTTTTCAGCTGTCAAAGTCTGAATCATATCTTCTTGGTGCTCATCACTCCAAAATTGCCCTATCATGGCTTGTTCATATTCTTTGAAGTTTTTGGGTTTCTGTGCTAATGACCTCCACCAATCCTTTGCAATGTGTTTTTAAATAATGGCTCGCAACAGCCACTTTCTCAGCCTCATCCATTGCATGAACATGGAACAGTTCCCTCAGGCTTTCTATGTGCTCTATTGGATTCCCTCCAGGCTCACCTTGGAATTCCTGGATATGGATCAGTTGGGATATCAATGATGGTCCCTGTGAGCCACTTGAAGGTGTTTGAACTTTATTGTTGGTGGTCTTCTCATTAGCCTCTGTTTCTATGATGGCTATTCTTTGATCTAGGGCTTCTTGATGCTTTTGCATTGTTCTCTCAATTTCATATCTCATTGTTGCCATAAGGCTGTTCATCATCATCTTTGAATTTTCCATCATTATGGACATCATCTCAGACATCATCTTCTCTTCTGCATTTTCCTGTTGCTCATCCACCTGCTCCTCTTTTGTGGGATTCATCTAAAACAGAAAATTTTTTTATTTTAAAAAAAATTATATTATTATTATTTTTTTTGTATACTTCACTTAAAAAATTTGAAATTTTATTCTAAGACTGCTCTTTTCTCTTAATTTATTGTGGGATAAACAAAACTCTATATATTTATTTGACTTTAACGGGTTACACCACCCTTCCCTCCTAAAACATCTCCCATCCTACTACTACCTGCTCTGTTTACTGCCTTTAGTTATAAAATTATTTGCCACTCAGCTAAAAAAAATTTTTAGCAAAAACTTAACTATTTTCCTAAATGAAATGAAACAAATTTATTCTTTTTACCTCTGGTTGTTCTCCTGTGCCTGGACAGATTTGACATTGATCATACATCACTTAGTTGATAACAATTGGTTTACATGATTTCATTTACATTTAAGTTGTACTGACTCTTTAACCATTTCATTCTTCCAGGTTCGAATCTTAAATAACACTATTTTGTGTTTGAAAATATTTAATTAAACTATTGGCAAATTTTTTTGTAAGGGCACCAGCCAATAGAATATATATGCTTTATTATTAACAATGTATTCACTCAAGTCTCTATTAACAACCATTTGTTGTTATTACACATTTTCATTTAGTTATTTTTTTTATATTTATATCACAATATTTTACAGACTCTGAATATTTATTTATATATCAACACATACAGTATTTGGTTTATTTTTCTTTTACATTTTACACATGAAGAAAAATCACAGATAGAAAAAAAAACTCATATATTTTCTTTTCTATTTTGAGTCTGTGTACATATTGTAACAATCAGAAAACATGTGACTCGTAAACATAGTGCAGAATTCGACCACCATACAGAACAGTAGCACCATTGAGTAGCGAAGCCACCCGTGGTACTGAGTTCAAACATAGTTTATTGGTTCCACAATACAATCCACGAAACAACGCATCTGATGCAACATTAGTAAATATTTCCTTAGGCACGGTGGTCAGGGATATGCAAGAGACTCATGATTTTATTCTCGAGTTAGCCAATAACCAAACTAATATTAATTAAACATTCATATTTACATAATCAAGTAAATATTATATAGAATGGGTATCGAATAAATGAAACGTAAATGCAGACATATAGTTTAAAATTATTTATTAAACATTTTAATAAAACAATCTAATAATATTTTATGGACTAACAGCTTCAGTAGCGGGATTTGTGACATGGTTATATTTTAAAGAATACATTTATTTATTTAGACATTATTTTATATTGAGGATTTCAGTAGCAGTATTTTCGATACTGTAATGTTTACAAAAGGAATACATTTATTTGAAGGCATAATCTAGCTATCTAAAATTCTCGAGTGAGTATTTCTAATGCATGCCTGGAAGGATTTATACCTTTGCAATGCAAGAGTCTAAAGTATGGGTTATAAGAGTAAAGGCAGACATATATTTATTTAATTAAAATATTTATTTATAACTAAGAGCAAACATTTATTTGAGAGTGAATTATGCAGATAATGCAGAGGCGGAGTGATATGTTTAGAATAATAAAACTAAGTAAAGGAACATGTGGTACGCTTTAGAAAGGCGATATGGAATGGCAGTATATTGAAACTGCAATGCTGCGAATGAGTTTATAAGACTGTCAGGCTGGTCTCTGCCTTGGCCCGACAAAGTAAGGTGTCACATAAGCATAACCAGGGACAAGCGGTCCATGTCACAATTTGCCAGCTGGCTGCATGACAGGTCAAATCCTATGGGAGCATTTATTAGGTCCGCTTGTGTAGGACGACTGGGGTTAATTTCAATCCTGGAGAATCCGGAATATTTATGGCGGAATAGATCATCGCGTCTTTAAAACGTAACACATGTATAAGTATAAACGGTTATGATGAGATTTAAATAGATTTCTGACTTGGCCCTACATTACCAACATTTACTCAAGAACTCTGGCGACTCTCAAAGAAATGGGACTTTCTAGAATTATTCATTAAAGTTAATAAATACAAAATATATATAGACTGGGAGTTATTACAACTAATATGCCAGCCATTTGCGAAGTAGTAGACCCTGCATTACAATAATGATGCACTGAATGCGTGTCGATTTATATGAAAGTAAAGTTATTTAGGAAAGTAAATATTCATGAAAATTGGACACACATTCATTGTTTTAAGCGATCATAGATTTAAACTTTGAAATTTGAGACAATTATGAGCATGCAATAATTAAATAATAACTATAGATAAAAATGTAGATTATAGAAATACGCACCCAAGATAGCTAGAGTGAGGTAAGCTAGATTATTAGAGAAATTTACACATTAAGTTAATTATTCAGTTTTAGTTATACATATGGTAGTTTTTACATTTTATAATTTAGATAAGTAGTATGAAGAAAAGCTATAGCATATTATTAGAGTACTCTAGAGTTTGAACACAGACAGGTACCTGTTTTATAAGAAGTTTTCTGATTCCATTAGTTTAGCAGAAAAAAGTTCACGAGTGGCAATTCTTTCTTGTATTTACATATTCATTTAATTTCATGGCAGCAGCAGCTTTCTCATTCATTTCAGGCAGCAGATCTTCATGGTGAATTTATGATGGGCAGTGGAAAGTTCGGCATCCGATAGGCCATCTCCCGATGGAGAATAATCTAGGTGCTTTACTCGGTCATACCTTGGCAGGAACAAATTATTTTTATTATTTTTGGAGACTCTCAGTGATCGAGAGCAAAGCTAAAGTTTAAGTGAATGTCTCCAGCCAGTCTAAGATGGCATCTTTTCTTATCTTGATCTCTCACATTTTTGTTAAGATATTTTTAGGTTCTACTTAATCTGCCCTGAGGATAATCAATGCATTTAGTTGGTTTTTAATTAAAGAAAGTTGCCGTTCTATTGTTTACATTTACTAATTAATTTTGGGGAATTTTTCTTTAATTAATCTATTATCTATCACTGACCGATGCTTTTAAATTTCAAAAACAAAAAGGGAACATAAGATTATTTTAACTTTTAATTAAATATTACATCAGATTTTTTTAGAATTATTATTAAACGAAATTTAAACAAAGCAATAAATACGAACTTTATAATCCAAAATAAATGATTAAAATTGTACAAAATTATATAACTAAAAGAAATCTAAATTATATTATTTTATCCCTATTTATTGCCTTTAATTTGAGATCAAAATGTGTGCATGTTTATGCTGAATTCTACATATATTTATACATTTTAATATTGCTACACACACAACTCGATACCAAAAAGTTTAAATTTGGGCGGGATAGACCGGTCAGTGAGAGACGACAGAAAAAGGTGAAACTTAAGATTCGAATATGAATCTTACTGTTTTAATATATCACTTTTAATTTTGGGTACCAGCTATTTGTGGACCCATTATTCTTATTCTCTACCACAAAATACAGCCAAAAATATACATTTGTATTTCACACATTTCAATTTATGAACATATTCATCATGGTGTAGGTATTTATCTAAAATTTCCACCATTTTAGAGCATTCAAAACAAAAAAAATTTTTTTTTTTTTTACATGTATACATTATTCATTACTGTGTCAAAAAGCATAACAAAAAAAAACACATTATATAAACATTATTCAGGGTTTTCAGTGTGGGCAAAACATCATACAAAGTTGGGGGAAAAAAATCTTAAATATATTTGTTATTTAGTGTAATTCAAAAAAAACCTTATATAATGTAACCAGTTGGCTTACATAGCATACACTAATATAGTGTGTGTGCATAAATATATACGTAAAATAAAGGAAAAGTAGAAATAAACACAGAATAAATTTTGGTAGATTTTTTTTATATTTGCTAAAATAAAATAATGATCAGCAAAAATTGTTATATAATTTAAATGTTAAAAAAGGTCTTAATAAATATAAATATTGTATTGTTATTATTATTATTCTGATTGTGAAATGTAAAAACACAATACTTGTTTTTGAAATTTTTTTAATTAATTAAAACATATATGTTTTTAAAGGGATTAGAGAGCTAAAAATAAAAACTCTGTTTTTAATCAAAGTGTTGTTAACACCTCAGATGAGTTTATAAAAGACTGATTAAAAATATATCAGTTAGTCTGGTTAGTGATTTTTGAAGAGAACAGGTCAGCTGCAGAGTTGGTTACAATATTTTGTTGCAACTTGATGAAGGGCAGCAGTTGGTTTTAGCTGACCATATAGTTGGCAGAACATTAGATTGAGGAGCTGCCAATATTTCCTTCGCAGGAGTTTGAAATTCACATGGAGAAAATGACCCACTTCTTTGTGCTGAAATTCATAGCCTTAAACGTGCAGAGGATGATTGATTGCCTGAAATCCATCAAACCAAGACAGCTGCTTGCTTGGAAAAAAATCCTAGACAGAAGGAGACCAACTACAGACCAAGATTTTACATGGATTATATACCTTTACCTGATAGTGACAACAAACATGGATTATATTTTTCTAATGTTCCAAAAGAACCAGCTTGCTAAACAAATAATTATATATATGCTAACTATCTAAAGGCAGAGAAGAACAGATAAAAATATATACAGCTGTGGTGAGTAAGGTTATATATGATAACAAACTTTTAAATAATTTCTTTAGTAAAATTACATTTTGAAAGTGATGCATGAATTTGTACTTTTTATGTTTATGGTGAGTGTATGGTTGAGCAGGGCTGTGTGGATGTAATGTGTTTATGGTGCTCCAAAGTATATGCTCGGCACTGTCTAGATCTAGATATAGAGCTCCCAGGGTAGTCCAGCAGTGTATATGTAGGCCTCATGAATAGGCCTTGGTCTCAAGAATAGACCTTTTCTAAAGCCCCTAAGACTCACAAGAGATGAGCAGGGCTGGCTCAGAGACTGATATTTTTTTTCTGTATAGTATTTCTTGTGGATGATCTGTCTGGGTACTTAGAGGGGCAGTGCTTAAAAATGAGGTATTTTCTCACGACATCATGGGGCATTGTGTACTTGGTTCATGCTTGACTCTCTACTTATCATGGCATGAAGAGCTGCACTTCACATATTCACTTTTCCTCTCTCACCTTGCCTACTTCATCAGCATTAACTAATCAAGCAGAAAGACATTTAGAAATTTATATTTTCTTAATTCTATAAAACGATTGTATATTTCATTTATTAAAAAAAAAGACATTTTAAATCAATCAACAATCATCTGTCAAAAATTTGATAGTACTTGTTTCAAGAAAAAGACTATTCAGCAAAGAGAATAAAATTGCAAGAATAATCTGTAATAATTTTATTGTGATAAATATTAATGTTATGTAGATAAATTAATATATTGCACATCTGTGCAAATTAGGTATGTATACGCGTTTCAGTAAACCTACTATGTAAATGTATTTCATTTAACTGAAACTTTAATCATTTATTATATTTATATATAATTTAAGATTTGGATAATTATTTTACAGCAAGTCAATTAGGTTATTTCATGCACGCACACACATGCATATGTTATCAATTATAACACATATCTAAATTTTAATCATTTTTTGTTGTTATTGAATGACAATTGAAATAGATTAATTGTGTATTATAAATCGCGCGTCTGTGCGCCTATATATGTAAACCATAGTAATAACTTGGATTGTAAATTTTAATTTTGTAAATCAATGTAACAATTTAAATTTTGAATAGGAATTATGTAAATTAATGTGAAAACTTGAATTTTGTAGTAATCTTATAAATTACAGAGTGATGACTGTATTATTGTGTACTTTTCATAATCAGAACCCTTATAAGACCTTAAATTTATTTTTATTGTTATTAATAAACTTATTTAATTGTTAAAAATGGTTTCCATCATCTCTTGTTCACATACAGTAATAAAGCCCATGTTCTCTGAGCTAGATTTCGAACATGGATAAATGGTGATGTGTTTAGTGCTTTGGGTATCCAGAGATGATCATCATCATCCTGGTTGGTGCAAAAGAGGATACTCTTTAAAGCCCATGCACTATCTTTTATTTTACTTTAGTCTTATTAAAAGTTAAGTTTATAGTTGGCCAGTACATTAATAGTACTTTAGTGGCCAGAGCATTGATGATGATCAGCATGCTTTAAATGTCCCAGCATTATTGTTCTATTTCTGATTATTATGTATTTTAATGGATGGGCACTAATCTGGTGCATCGAAGTTATGTTTATATAATTGCCCAAGCTGGCAAAGGCTCAATAGTTAGCCTGGTCTACAGAAGACCCATTTTCAATCAGTCACAAGGTTGACTGTTGATTTATATATTTTATTGTACTAATTTGTTTATTTCCATCAATGATGATGATGGATGGTTATTTCTCTCTAGTATTTACTTATACAAGTATTTACTTGTATTTATTTTTTAAATGATAGTGCTGGTGGTCAATTATACTTGTAGTTGCTCTTTTGAATTAACTGGTTGATCTTTCAATGTTCAGAGATTCTTTAATCTCATACTCTTATATATAAATATTTACTTATATTAATATTTCAAATTAATGATCTTTGATTTTGTATTGACTGGGAGTGATGATGATTGTTTCCATCACCCCAGTTCAAAACCACTTTCCTTCCACTTATCACCCATCCCATCCCATTACAATATATATGCATAACATTATACAGGATGTGGAAATATCTAATAGCACCACGATGGGCATCCAAAACCCGGAAAAAAATATGATGTACCAGTCAAAACACACATCGATCCAACAAACCCCTGAATACAGGTAAAGCACCTCGAGTCTGACCATGTACATACGATCGAATTCCTTTATTTTCACTGTGCCGGCAGCTGGGTCTTAAAGCATGAGATTCGATTTTATTATATTTAAATGAGAACTTGGGTGATTGGTTGATAGGTATATTTAAAAATTAAAATTTATTTAAAATAAAAATTAATAAAATGATTCGAGAACACTGGAAGTTTGTTTTAGTTATATATATATTTAAAATCATTTGACATTTTACATTAATTTAACTCAAGCTCTACAAAACAAAAAAATACAATCTTTAAATTATCTTTATCAGTATAGAAGTTAACATTGACATTATGGAGTTTGTACAATTTATTTTGGGAAGTTTATACATTTTTACTTTTGTTTACATTTATTCTTTTTTTTAAAAAAAAAATAGCGAAAATTATTTCATAAATAAATGACCACGGATTTCAAAATTCCCCATGCACATTTATTACAAGCTTGTAATATAGCGGTAGATTTAAACATCTGCCTAACGCACATATATACGAATAACTATTTTAATGAATTCTTTATATAAGACTTAAAAAAAAAACATTTTTATTGAAAAAGATATGAATTAAATAGACGATTGTAGTAAGACTAATTTGACGTCTTACTCCACTAACAGATAGAAAAATTGATTCCATTTTTCTTTATAAAATTAATAATTTGGATTGTCAATAACTAATGTTTTATGACATTAATGGACCTTGCTGGCATAGCTTATAAATAACTTTAAAACTGTAAGCGATTATAATAAACAAAAATATATATCAGTTAATTATCAAAGCAAACAAGTCACTTTAGTTGGACTTACAACTAAAACTAAACCTATAAGAATTATATAATGTGAATTAGCCAAAACCAAATGATTTTAACTAATTGCGCAAACGAACAAAAGAGTCGATTACTCAGCTCGAAGATCCTTTCAGTAGAATCATTTCCCTCTGACTTACGTATTAGATAGGCAAAATAAAAGCAAAACAATGTCGGGTTAATAAATATACGAAGGCAAAGGAGAGAAGAAACGCGAGTAAGAAAATACGAGCCAGATTACAGACACTCGTATGC
The DNA here is from genome assembly GCA_028023455.1 of Epiperipatus broadwayi. NCBI lineage: Eukaryota > Metazoa > Onychophora > Udeonychophora > Euonychophora > Peripatidae > Epiperipatus > Epiperipatus broadwayi. The sequence continues at coordinate 226,393 of JAQFVV010006673.1, read as the reverse complement.
CTTTTCCAATGAAAAATAGAAAGGGAAATCGATACGTCCACATGTCGTGTCCATATATCGATAGGAGATAGGACTTACGGAGAACCCTCATATTCGCCTCTACGAATTCTGCTGACAAACCAACTCTATCTCAAAACCACTGTCCGATTCACAGGCATATGCAAAAAACGGAAGCTAACTCCAAATCACCAAATCTATGACCATTTTAGGTCTGTTCATGAGACTCCAAGCATTCTTTATTAACCCGAGATATTATAATTATTAAATAGGAACTGGTCATAATTAAATAGCCTTAAAATGATCTAATACTGCATAGAGAACAACCTGCGTAAACAACTACTTTATATAAATATTTAACCTACAAGAAAATCATACATGTAGAAATAAGGGAATTTAATTCTTGAAAAAAAATCCCCCTTTCCCTCTTTCCTAACTTAAAAAAATGCATGATAATTGACTGATGCTATCCAGCAGCGCTGTTACTAGGTCAAAATCTATAATATATTTTATTCTGTTTTTGAATTGCAGAAATATAAAATAATAGAATCACATTCTAAGAAATCTATAATAAAACTGTTTAAAGAAATTACAGCATGTTTATTTCGAAATATATATATATATATATTCGTCATAACTTCACTTGTAAAATAAAAATAGGTCAAAATTATTTTATTTTAAAATTAAATTGTTCTTTCCGAACTCCCTCTAATAAAACATAATTTGCTCTCTTAGCAAATTACTCTGAGCCCCGTGAGTGAAGCTTGTCGAAATACAAAAAAAAAAAAAATCAAAGCATGAAATAATCTCATGCTAAAAATTAATATAAAACAAATAAATAAATTCATAGTCAACAATTAAAATATTAAAAATTATTGTGAACTTGAGTTATTTAAAAGCAAAAAAAAACATTATAAATAATTTAAAAGAAAAGGTTAAAGAGACAGTAAAAGAGATTCTTAATAACATTAACTTTTGACATTTCTTTTTAAGCTTCATGTACCTACATTTATATTCTAATGATAATTTTTAAAGTCTTGATGACAGGATTCAAGCTCTTCGGCATTTTACCTGGAGTTCCCCGGTATGAGTTCATGGGCGAATGTTGATGGCTGGTAGCATTTGAAGGCAGGTTCTGGCAGCAACATAACGGAAGATTTCAGGTCTCAGGAAGGAAAGGGCAGCGATTTACCCTTTTTACTCCTCGATCATCATAGCATGCTTTCTACAACTCTCTGTCCTCTCTCTCTGGTCACTCTCTGTCTGGTCTCTGGTCACTCTCTATCTATTACTTCCTGCTGTGTCAGGTGATCTTTTAGAAAACAATAGCAATTGTTTTTATTCTAATTTTAGAAAGTTTGTACCTCGATAAGGATTAATATATTTCAATCTAATTTTATATTAGTTTTTAATTTAGATAACAATGTAGAATTTCTACTAATTAATGAATAGAGATTCCACAGTGAATGGATTTTAGTAATTTATCTATGCTTTTAATTTAAACATTTATTTTAAACTTCTTATCGAGGTACAAATCTTTTCAAAAAGGCCATCTTGGATTCTTATACTGAAAAAAATAAAACATTTTAAACATACATATCTAAACTATATAAAAAAATTCAAAGTTAGTTATTTGAATTTTTTTTTTTGTTATAATAAATAGAATAACAGTATGTTAGTATAATTATACGATCCAATATAAATTTTAGGATTGATTCAGGATGGTTACAAAATGTTAAAATATTTTTTTAGAATAATAAAAAAAAAGCAAATGTTAATAAATAAATAATTAGGTGGGTCAGACCGTGAAACGGCAAATCTGAATCAGATTTACCATTTCAATATCATCTTTCATTTTATAATTTCCTATTAATTTGTCTATATTTTTATTAATGTAAGTTTTTTTAAATAATGTATTATAGATTTTAGAGCAATAGAAAAGTTTTATCCATTTTATATTAGACTCACTATTGTTATTATTATTTATAATGTAAATATTATTATTATTATTATTATTTAATTTGGATGTTTTATAAATAAATAAGTATTTTTATGACTCTATCTATAGTTTTTGTATAATTCAATAACCTATATTTTTTGCAATTGAGCTGTATTTTCATTCGTATTATATTGTATCTATGCTTATTGTGAATTTATAGGAATTATTTTCCATAATTTATCTTTTTATGAAATGTTTTAGTATAATTTTCTTGTCACTATCTTGTTAGTTTCTTCATCAAAATACTTTATTTTGGTTTTCAAATTTTATTTTTGCAAATTTAATATTATATATATTATTACTAAAATCAGTATAAATATTATTCAAAGCTCATTTGTAACCAATTATTAAAATATCATCTATGATTTGTTATTTCTTTTTAAATTATATTAATTTTTAATTTATTTATAAACATTGATGACAATCCACTAATTGATATTTTATGTATATTCCAATATTTATTATTACATTCAAAATATAAACTATTATGTATTAATGTTAAATCTTCTATAATATGTATTATATTTGTAATATTTATATTGTATATATAAGTGCTTTAACATGCTGAAGAAGAAGCTGTCAGTAGTAACAAAAATAATTAAATTAAATTAATCCAGGCCTAGTACTTTCGAGGTTTTCCTCTCATATTCATGGCCAAAATAGATTATAAACTATTGCCGTAATATGATATAGTTTTTGTATTAATATTTGTAATTCTTGAAATACTTGGTTACATTTATCCTATATCCATTGTAAATATGCTTTGGTATCTATTTAGCTTTTTCTATTTAATTTATTTATGATATTGTCAGTATTGTTTATGGTGAACTTTGTATAAAAATATTAATGATATAAATAAATTAAATAATTAATCAATAGTATTCTATCCTACAGACAGGCCCATAGATCAGTTATACAGCAAAGTTATATATTTCTTCTCATCTCTTATATCATTCAGTAAGATCAATCTTTCTTTTTGTTTCCATTTATCATCATTTCCTCCAAAATATCTTTCATTAATTTTTTTTTTAAAATATTGGCCCAATCCAGTTTCTTTTTCTATCTATAGTTTCCTCAATCAATCTTTTTTAAAAAAATTAATCTTTCCAAAACTTCTTCATTTATCATTTTATTTGTCCAACTAATGTTTTCCATCCTTCTCCATGACCATATATTAAAGGCTTCTAATCTGGTGCTATTTTTTACTTTTTGTTTATGTTTCACAACCATACTATAGAACACTCCATACATAACATTTAATTAATCTTTCTCTTAATACTCTCTTCAAAGATCCACAAAATATTTTTTATCTCTTAATACATGACTCCTTTACCAGTGCTATTCTTCTTTTAACTTCATCTTCACTTCTTCCATTTTCTCTAGTCAACTATACAAATATCTAAATCTACTTAATTACTGAACTATATTATTATGAATTTCAGTTTGTAATCTTTTTATATTACTCCCTATCCCTAAATGCTTGGTCCTCTGATCATTAATCTTCATTCCATAATCAACATCTTTCTCCAACTTATTCAAAGAGTCCTCTTATCTTTAGTTATAAGAACGATATCATCTGAAAATCTTATACATTTTATTTTTCTACTTCCAATATTAGCTTTTCCATATTTCAAATATTTATCTATCATATATTCAAAACATTAAAGAAGCACAGTTATATACATGATTCTTCTCTAACTCATTTTTTTATATTCACTTTTCAGTCTTATTATTCTCCAATCTAATTCTTATTTTTTGGCCAGTATACATATTCCAAATCAATCTTTTTTCCAAAATACTCTTTTATTTTTTAAGATAGTCATAAATTTATTCCAGATTACTCTATCAAATACTTTTTCCAAATCCACAAAACACATATCAATTCCTTTATCTTTGTAAATATATCTTCCTGCAGTTATTCTAATGCCATCTCTTATACTTTTTCCTCTCTAAAAACTAAACTGTTCTTTCCCACAATATTATTATACCATTCCATAAATTCCTTGAGTTAAAATTCTTAACAGTATTGATAAATAATATAAAACTAAATAGAAACCAGAGTATATTTAACATAGATATAAAAAAAATATAATCAAGTATTCCAAGAATTATAAATAAATAAATAGTAATACAAAAATTACATCAATACATAAATGATACAAACATAATACATACGATAGAAGGTTTATCATAATACAAAATAGTTTATATGATATCAATAATTATGCACTTTTAACGCTCATTAAAGAAGTTATATTTATTAATAATTTATTTAAAGCTTAGCACTTTCAAAGCTCCATGGCTTCATACTCATAGCTGTGTGCAATTTATATGTTAAATGTAATAATGAATATTGAAATATACATAGTAGATGGTAATAGATTGTACCGTTAGTGGTATAATGTCATCAATATTTATAAATGAATTAAAAATTAATATAATTTTCAGCCACCTGGTCACCCATAAGGTGATCTACCAATTTATAAAAAACTCACAATTGACACTCTGCATTCCAGCACAATGTTCATAATTTCTGCACCATTCACCTATTTTCCATCATTTCTCTGGATTATCAATTTACTCAACATACTTGTCAATCTCCAAGCTAAACCACTTTCAGCGATTCACATACAATTGACCAGTCATTGTATACCAGATCTTAACTAAGATAATAGTTAACAGTATTGACTGTATGTTACGTTAGGACTTCAACCATATGTGAAAATTCAAGCCTGAGTTTCATATCTGGAGACAGCAATCCAAATTTTCCTAGAAACTTTGCAATAGTACTTTGAACAACAAAAACTTTTTTTACAGTAATTGACTTTCAATCACAGATTGCCATGTAACAATTATTCAAAAAAATCTGTTGTAACCTTCTTAGCTAAATAAAGATTATTGTTCAAACCAAAAATTAATATCATTAAAAAAGTATAATAAATCAATAAATAGTACATTATTACTATATATACTAGATAAGTTAAATTATTTTAGATAAGTAGATGATATTTTAACAATTGCTTACCAACGAGCCGTTAATAATATTTATAATGATTTTAATAATAATATAAATAATATTAAATTTACAAAGTAGAATTTGAAAGTAAAATAAAATATTTAGCTGTAGAAATAAAAGCAGATAATGATAACAAAGTTATACTAAAACATTTTATTAAAGAAGATAAATTAAAGAAAATAATTCCTGTAATCTCACAATAGATAGAGATACAAAATATAACACTTTTTGACGAATATAAATATAAAAATAATAAATATAATACAGATAAAAATATACCTCATTTACAATAGAAACAATTTATTAAGTTTTATAAAAACTATGGATAAAACCTAAAAATATATTTTTTCATTATAAATATCCAAATTAAATTAGTAATATTTTTGTTCTAAATAAAAATATTATAAAGGAAGAACAAATGTCCAGTCATGTGATTTATGACGTGACATGTATTTGCCAGTGATCATTGGTTTGAAAAGCATAAGTGTATGCTTATGTTTAGAGGTTATTTATATATAAGCCGATGTTTACCCACCATGTTGAAGTCAGGGCATTAATCTATTGTGTGCCTGGGTTATAAATTGTTAATAGAATGGTACAAACTGGAAGTTTGTTCCTTTATAATATTAAAAACAGTCTGCTCTAGATAAACAATAGACTATTTATTACAGTAAATTTAAAATTTACTATATATTTCATTGCAGATAGTTAAAGATGAGATTCTATCTCTGTCCTGCTGTAGAATGAATGTTTATACAATTCAATTAATAATTTATAATTTAGGCATACAATACATTGAAGATCTGATTTTAGCACGTTGAGCAAAAGTTCACTTTTATATATATATATATAATGCTTTTTAAATTGATGCTCATGGGCAAGTGCATGTAAAGTCATAAAGTGCATGACCTAAGGTTTTTTTCTTTCTGTATAATTTTCCATATTCAGTATGCATTATGTAAATAATAGACAATTATGACAACAACAATAATAATAATTATTATTATTATTTAATTTATTAGTAAACAATAGCTTACGAAGTTAAGAAAACCTTTCCAATGATTAAATTTACACAAAATTTTGATTTAACAAATTTAAAATTTATTTTTTAAATATTTTAAAATCTGATGTAAACTCTATATCACTAAACATGTTATTATATTCATTTGGTAATCTATATACAGGCGCATTCTTTACACATGTGTGTTTAATTAATGATAAATAATAAAGTCCATGATTTCTGCTATTAAAAGTTGATATTTTATATACACATTTGTTACTGAATTATCAAAAGTTATTGTGCTATTCATCATTTTTAATAAAAAAAACACTTATCAGATAATATTTTCTGAAAATGCAATTCATTATTATTATAAGATGTTTTTTTTTATCAAAAGAATATTTATCATACTTGTTTCAATTTATTAAAACACTTTAAATTAAACCTGAATTAGTTTTTCAAAAACCACCTTTACAATACAATACTAATACACTTCTTGTTACTTATTTCTTTGGCACTCTCTCGAATGACAATTCTTTAATCTCATTCCCTGCATGTGTTCGTTGAGATTATGAAGTTCTTTTTTAGTTTATGTCTTGTTGATCATATACTTTGAGAGAACAATCCCCATGTTGCACTATATATATATATTGAAGCATTTTGCCCATCTGACTAGGTCTGTTCCACATAAAAATGTGTGAGTTGATCAAGTTATGGAAAAAGAAGGAAGTTTCATTCTTATTTCTAAAAACATAACTATATTTCCTGATCAACTCTACCTAGTAATTGTTATGATTTACACTATCGACAGAATCAGCTTTTATTTTTTTTATAAGGGCACCAGGATTCATATAAGAATCCACTGAAATCCGTCTTATCGTGTCTTGAAAATTAAAAAGAAAAATGCTTTTAATATAAAAAAGAATCGGTATCATACTTTACCGTAACTAGAATTATTTTTTAGATATTATTATTCCTGGAGCTTAGTCAACACATATTGGCAAAGGTAAATTATATTTTCAAATCTTAACAAACTAACATTAATAAATTTAATGAAAATTATTAATAACACGCAATGAAAAAGTTGATATTAAAAATATTTTTATTCTAAAATTAGGAATTAAATAAAACTGGAGAGAACACACGCTAATCCAGACATGAATCCATTAATAAAAAAAATAACAGTTAAACATTTAAAGTTCTTGGGTAAACAAGAGTCTCTTGATCAATAAAATTAGTCTCTATCAGGATTATTTTAAGCTTGTTCTTTTTTTAAGAGTTGTTTGCAAACTTTAAGTCACAATCCGGAAAAGTTTATCTTAGCTTACCTGTAAGTTGGTGTAGATTTATGGGCTCTCAAGCTCATAAGAATTTCCATTGGTCTCTCCTGCCAGCATCTTCTATTATTGTTCTGTTCTATAGCTGGAGAAAAGGCACAGTTGTAATGATTCTTTCATTGCAAAAAGTGGTCTTCACAAGGCCCATTTTTATGCTTGCATGACAGCTTGGTACAGCAAGTGGCATACCTGTGCAGAAGTATATTACTGCCACAGGTTATGCTTGCAGAAACACCCAACTCTAAGACATGGAACCAGAAGATAAAGAAAGACCTAGATCGACGTTGTCCTCCTCTTTTTATACTTCAATCCAATTTTTGAAACTTCTGCGCATCCTTTTGTCCTTTTATCAGCATATAAGATAATAATCTTGTACACTTTCTCTTAAATTTAAATTACAGTCTTTATTTTTTTAGCATCATTCTGCCATTTTTAATTAGCTAAAATATTTTTCTTTTAGCTTATCTGGATTAGTAATTTGTGTGTCTTTTATTCTCTCCAATTTTTTACTTTTATTTTTAATTAGATAAAAAAAAAATATGGAAGAAAAAATGATACTAATAAAAAAATCTAAATTTACTTTTTTTTAGCTTTTACCAAATTCTAAAACCTATATTTGTACTATATATAAATAAACGGTACAATATATTGGGGTGAAATGAGTTGATCTCTAGCTCTAGTTTTCCCAAGCTTTCCAATAAATATCTGTGAAATTGTAGTATTGTTCGAGCCAAATATCCTTTTGCATCTTATTAACCAGGCATTGAACACTACTTCTGCAACATTATATATTTTTCTAATATATGAGAAATTGTATCTTTCTCTTACATAGAGGACAGAGTGATTCTATTATGGTAAAGCTTCTTTGGGTTACTAGAAAATAGTTTGTGGGCAGTACATCCATGTTTAATTTGAGAAAAAAGTCAAAGAATTTAGATTCTAGGCTCCACCTTTTGAACCTTCTAATTAGATTGTGGTTGATGGTATCCAGTTGCATGCACTCTATCAATGGTATTTTCTTTATAAACAGGTAAGCTTCCCAGTAAGTAATTTTTGTTGAATCCCATTGAAAGTGAAACACTGTGGTTTCAGCAATTTCATTTATTATGTTGCTTAGCCAACCTTTTCCCAGAGGCGGTGGAGTATCTGTTGGTATTATGCTTGGAGATATGACTTCTGGGATAAGCCTTTCTAAGCTCCTTAGTAAACTGAACATATGTTGGAATCACATTACTTGTACTGAATGTAAAGACAGGCATTCCATTTGGACTGCTTTTGCATTTTCCTTATACTAATAGCTACAATTTTCCCTTTTCAAAATAGACATCTGCAAAATGAATTTGTTCATGAAATTAATAAATGGTAAGAAATAGGCTATCCTGGGAAAACACTATCATGTTCATCAGTAAGGTCTTGGCATACAATGATGCATATATTTTTGAAATTGATGTGATTTTATTGATTTTTTTGAGAATATTTTCTTGGGCTTTACTCCTCATGGCTGAGGGGGAGAGATATAATGGAAGCCCTAGGAATTTTTGTGGCTGTGCTGTAAATTGAGATGCTATGGTTTTCCCAGATAATAGCCTCAATGCCATTGATTTACTTATATTGAATGGTAAACCAGACTCTATGGAGAATTTTGTTATTAGGTTATACAGAATTGGAATTAATTTAGCTCATGGTAAAAACACAGCCACATCATCCATGTAGGCAATGTGTGTGATGGTTTTGCCAATGGATGGAATATTGATTCATGGATGGTTTTGTTGTATTGACTTTAGGAAGGGATCTAAGTAGATGATAAATAGTAAAGCACTTAATGGTGATTCTTTCAGTATTGATTTTGATGGTTTGAAAGGGTTTGATATTTTACCATTGAGTGAGATGGAGATTTCTCTGTTTACTGATTATGTTGATGATGCCATCCAGTTTCTCAAATCTGCCCAGTAAGTGGATGAGATGAGGTATTTTGACTGAGTTGAATGCTCCAGTAATATCAATTTTGACTACAACTGTTTTCAATCTTCTGTTTAATCTTGTGTCATCAACTATTGACTTGAATAATGATAGTGCTTCTGCAGTTGAAGATCTTTTCCTAGAAAATTGCAATTGTGATATGTTTGGGATTATTTTGTTCTGTATCTTGTCTTTTATTGTAGTTTCAATTCTCTTGATCATCAGCAGAGTCATTAAGATTGGCCTCAAGTACTCCAATCCAGAAGATAGGCTGGGCTTCTTAAGAAAAGTCACCATACTTATGGGTTATAGTCCCTTTATTCTTGTTTGAGTAGTGGAAAGGTCTATCATGTTTTGTATTTTGGGGATGGTGAAAGCTTCTAAGTGTAGTAGAATAAATTTTGGGATCATATGGAGACATGGGTATGTTTTCTCAGGAGTTGATATTAATTTTGCCTTGATGTCTGTTGGTGATATGCCGTGATTTGAATTCAGAACTTCTCTATATTCCATTTCAATATTAGATAATGAGTTGTCAGATAGTTTATCTTCATAATATTTTACAATTTGACTAATCATCCTTTGTCCTGTATATATGTTATCATCAACTATTATCACAGAGGGTGTGTGTTTTTTCCTGTAGTCAAATGCCCATCTAATGTAGCTTTGGAAAAGTTGTGGTCTACTTAGATAAATTTTGGTCTTCTTGACTGATAGGTACTGTGCAATGGTTTGATGGGTTTTAGTATATTGCTGTTTTAATTCTATGATCGCATTCACAGCTGCTGGTGTTGCTGGGATGCTTTTTACAGTGTTACGAATCATTTCAATATTTTTCAGGAGTGTACTTGGGCCTTTGTTTCTTTTGGTGTAATATGTAATTATTGTATTTAGAATATTTGTAAAAGCCATCCATGCTTCTTTCAGGTTAAGCTTTAAAATACTTATCTTCTGAAAGTAGATGTAGGTTTCAGATATGACTTCTTCTGGAGTTGGGGCTTTTAGAATAATTCTTATTGTTATTCTCATGCTATTATTACTTTGTTTGGTTTTCCTTATTGCTATTGATATCATGAGGGCTTGATGGTCTGAGAAAGATATGGGTTGTAATTGTGGGTTTATATAGAAGTGTAGTTCAGGAGAATAGTACATGAGGTCAATTTGTGTGGCATATTGTTTAGTGTAGAATAAGCAGGCATTTTGTGGAAAAAAGCCTTGCCCACTCATCAATATGTTGTTAAATAGGTGAATGTATTTTTTAATGAAAGCTTCATATGATGTGTTGAAGTCTCCAAATAGTATTGTGGGATAGTTGTTAGTACTGAGGGCAAGATTAGTTCACTGTATTACATAGTGGATATGTGCCGAGTCTCTTTTAAGGTATGGGAAAATGAGGTTTATTTTCATCATATTGTAAGTTATTGTGATAAATAGTAGATTTGGATTAAGAATGATGATATGTGCTTGGATTGGAGAATTAATAAAGTCACACTAGCAGAGGGATTATTGGAAATGGAAAGATAAAATGTGCTTATTCTTTGCAATTGGTGGATAATGTCTGAATTAGTATCCTTATATAATTTTGTTTCTACCATTAAAATGATATGCAGAAATTTTTTTTAACCCAGTGAGTGATTGCCTGGACTCTATTGATGGAGTTGAGACCCCATATGTTCACTCCTGCAATTTTTAGTTCCATTTTTTAAATATAATTCATGATCAGCCTTATAAAACTCAAACGTTATCCTTTGGATTGTGGTCTGTTTCAGTAATCATTGATTTGCCTGTGAAACTTAAGAATTCATGGTTGGGAGTGTGAGGTGACTTGTTCTGATTGACTTTATTTGAAGTTTCATCATCACTTTAGTGCTCATAAATTATCAGATCTATTTGCCTTTCAATGTCATCAGTGTCTTTTTTATTTATTTGTTTGGCTGAAATATAGTGTATAAATTTTGTTCTCTCTTCATTGGTGTTTGCTTTTAGTTTCTTGCCTTTTGTTGTGTTTGATGGAGATTCACTGTCTCATGAACTTTTTGATGTTTGATATTGCATTTGTGTTTTGCTTTTATTGAGAGCATCTCTGATACTTTTGTCAGATCTATCAGCTTTCCTTTTGCTTACTTTTATATGTGCTGTAGGAATTTCTGTTACTGTCTTGTTCGAATCAGACTCTGAACTTGTATGCTCTGTAACTTGATAGTTCATTTCCAGAGGTTTGCTTATCAAGCTATTCTCTTGAGCTGTTTGCAGTTGTTTGACTGATGTGAGGTGTGTGCAGAGTTTGCAATAGAAGCATTGTGGTGGAATGCCTAGAAAAGATATTATTGGTGGTGCTGACTTCACACAGTGATATGTGGGAATTACCATGGGTAATATACCTTCATTTAGCATCATATTAGAAAAAGCTGCATTAGGTAAGATTGGTATTTCAGCTCTTTTTTCTAGAATGTACCTGAAGTTTGTAAAATTGCCATAATGTGTCAGTAACTTCTGTAGATCTAGCTTTGTGAAATTCAAATAGCAAGTATGGATACGTCCATTCAGAGTTATTGGCCAGTTCATATCAATTGTGCAAACTATTTTATTGTATATAAACTTAACTGCATTTGTATAATCTGTCTTTGCATTTTGACTGTGACATTCTACTATTAGATATCTATTGTTAGAGTGTGTTAGGAGCTTATTTATATGTAACCGTAAGAGCTTATTTATATGCACCCATAACTTTTTTTCGGTGATTACTTTACAAAAATCACCATTGGAAATGCAAATAAGTCTTTGTTTTGCTTAGTTACAGCCAGTATCAATGTTTTATCACTAAGGTAGTTCAGAAATGATTTTAATAATTGGGTTAGTTTAGTAGCATTGAAATCTGATAGGATTAATTTCAGATTGATCTAGTGTGTCTACTTCTCTGAATTGATCCAGTGTTTCTCCGTGAGGAGCTTCAGGCATTTCATCCTCCATCATATTAAAAACATCAACCTTGTTTTGTATATCGTTATTCTATAGTCTATTTTTTATTCTTGTTATTTGATAAGATATTAGCATAAGTATTTGAATTAGTTGTATTACTTTGCAAATTTATTTTTGGGTCTAAAGGAGATCTATTTATTTGTTCTTCTGACTGACATATATGCATCAAACAAATGACAAATTTAGACAGATTGCGTGAGTTAAAATATTAGTTTAATTTCCAGCAAATTTTAATTATATACTGAAGCTGTAAATATCCTATTCATATTTACATTTCATTAAAACCAATGGTAGCAGCACTGGTATGGGGTTTGAACCTATTCTATAGTTCACGGTTGCTGTCTCAAGCATTAGGCAGCTTTGTATACTAATAATTATCATGTCATAATCTAACATTATATATTTTTTTATTTGTATCACCATGTATCTTTGTTGTTATATAATATGTATTTGTAAATTATATTCATTTAAAAAAAATATTTAATATATTATCATTTACTGTTATATTTTAAATTATTGTCTATAAAACTAACCTGTTGATTTTCTAATATTTTAGAAATTTATTTATGTTAATTACTAAACTTGAATATTACAAATTAAAAGTAAATTATTAAACATATAAATGTTACATATAGTTCAAATAGTTTTGTTAAAATTTTGTATTAATTATTTCATTTTGTGACATTTATATTTATCAGTCTATCGTAAATTATAAAGTATAACAAATTCTAAGAATTTCATGATTAAAGTTGTTTTATTTTTTGTTGGTAAATAAATTCTTTGCTAATCTCCAATCCAATTAAATGAGCTGTATATTGTGGATGGAGATTAGGGCTTTCAGGACTCATTATAAAAAATTTAATTAAAAATTTTGCTATGTTTTTTTTATTTTCTTTCTTTTAATAGTCTTGGGAAAGTTTGGATTTGCCATCTTGGTATGAGCCAGCCAATAGCAGGAAATCATCATCAACACCAAATATAGAGAACCACCTTGGGAATTTGCAATTGGTAGTTGTCAAAATTAGATGGTTCCTATAGATAATTTTGGGATTAGATAAATAGCCCCAAAACATTTAAAAATTGATTATTTAGCTTACTTAATGAAGAGTGCCTGTTCTGTTTAAAAGAAAATTTCCAAAATGACGGGGTAGGGAAAATAGATCGTCCGCCCAAATCTGTCGGCAAGTCGTCATCAGGCTATGCAAGGCCTTAACATCAAACCTAATGAACTGTGTCCAGAAAGTCTTAAGAGATGAATACTAGCTGTAATCAACTCTGCTTTGAAGAATGGACCGTTTGCCGATTGGTAATGAGATAGACGCCTTTAATAAACCAACAATTTTAAACTATAACTTTCAATCTTTTATTTTAAAATCCCAAAGTATAGATTTGTAATGTTTATACAACTTAAACAGAATATATAGATAATCTTTCTTTTTTTTTTTTTAATGTTTTAAATGCTTCCTTTTATTTAAAAATGATTATAAATTAAATACTTTCTTTAGAAATTAGATTGTTCGATATTTTATTTGATTTTTTATTTATTTAAACAAGTTTCACCTTTTGTTAGTAATATTTTCGTGTGTTGATATTGGAATCGTAAAGGTCTTTAAAGGTTATTATAACGCTTGCTTGGATTTTATAATATATAACTGATATGTAAACAGCAATTAAAAGCTACATTTAATTACCATTTAATTTAAATTAATAGCGGTCATCATGTGATATTTCACGAGTACTGTTAAAATTTATCTCTGCAAATTATTTAAAAACGTATCAGAAAATATCTAATTATTTAACTGAAATAGCCTCAATGTGTATATTATATCTATGTGTATATCCTTCAGTTTATATAATTTCTGTCAAATTTTAAGATTTATATATATATAATGCTTGTAAGCCGTTATATCATCAAATGACTGCAAATTTTATATAATATTTAATAAAGCTTCGTTTTCTTTGATATATGACTAACTCAATATTTTCGGCACCATAAAGATTTTAAAATGTGGAAGCAAGCTTCTTTCTTAAAGCATCCCTCTTTTCTATGTATTTATTAAAGACCCATTTCTTTTTTTTTTGTTGTTATGGACATTCTGTTGCAAGAGAGCCATTTTATTGAATCAGGAATTAACATGTTGTGATCATTGATGACACAAGCTTTATCTTTCTTAGGCATTATATTTGTTATAAGTGCAATTATTGCTACAGTACCTTCTTGTTTTGCTTACTTTAAGAGGTTGAAATAAATCAGCTTTAAAGTCTTGATTCACACGTGAAAGTCGATGAATTCCCGGCTCGTGGATCTTGGTTTTCATATTCTACCGAAGCGTATCTAGATCATATAGTACGTGACAATCTCTGTATGTGAACGATATGTTTCAATTAGAGAATTGGCATGTCTTCACAGGATTTCTTTATTGTAGTATGAAATATGTCTGGTTAGAGGACCACATATTTTATACCTTACATATATATTGAAGCAATCACTCTGTAGTCAGAGTGAGCTTCATGTTTTCCTACCTAAAATAAACTAACATGTACAAGGATTCAAACCCAGCAATATTTAAATTACTAACAGTGCCATCATATATATGTAATTATATATATTACAAACTATTATAATCAATATTTTATAATTTTTGATTCTGTTTTGATATTTTCATACTTTTGAATATTTTAAGCTTGTGTTTTTTTATTTAAAAGAGATTTTTTTTTATCACATAAAGTTTGTCATTTGTAAAAATTATTTGCATTTAATTTCACATTTGTAAAAATTTAAAAAAGGATATAACCAAGATGGCAGGTTCAAATCAGCTCATTGTGAAGTTATCTTCACTAATTAAATATTTTAAATACTTGATTTTAATTAATCAAAACATCGTCTTATCATAGTTTTACTTTTATAATTTAAAGACTTTAATTAAAAGTTTTGCTAATGAAAGTGATTTGAACATTATCTTCTTATATCTTACTTTTAATGAAAATGGACTGTAATTTGCTTAGGAATTTCCTGTAATAGCTTGGGTGGTAAAAATAAAATAGATTAGAGATAAGAGTTGTCGGTATGAGTCTTAGAGTCTTACAGTCGGACAGTTTTTGTTTGTGCTTAGTTTCTAGAATGTCTACTGAGTAGGTCACCGAACCATCTTTCCCTGGGCCTCTTGGAGTTGCCTCTAGTATGCTACCACGAAACTCCTGCAATGAAAGAAGGCTTCCACCAATGAAGAAGCAGTAATGTCTGAGATTGCTGACCACCAAGCTAATCCCTGTAAACTAAAGCTCAAAGAATGAACCACCTAGCAGCCATTGTAACATTTCCGAGGTAAGAGTTCCATGCTTACCTATATCTGTGATAATTAATGTTTTTTGTTTGTTTGTTATATATTTGTAGCTAATCTCTGTTTGAAAGTCTCTCTATAATCCTATATATTATATATACAGTATATATAAGTTAAAATCTTACATTTTATTTAGTGCGGAAAATTTTATTATCATAATTATTTGCTTTTTATTTTTATATGTTATTTATATGCCAAATAAACTCAACTCCACTAGCCTTTATTTTAGATTAGTCTTTTTTATTCCCCCCCTTCCTTTACTTCTGTGATATTTTAATTATATTATTTGTTTTAAAGCCATGATTCGCTGGGTTGAGAAATAGTTAAATAATATTTCTGTTTATAGACAGATTATTTTTTAATACTGCCTTGGGTGTATTTTTATTGATTTTAAATCTAATGTGATCCAAGAATGCTATTACTTAAATTCCAGATAAGATATTTTTGAATCATGACTGTTTATTTTTATTCTGTAAGAATCATTTATATGTAGCGTTTTTAGCATTATAGTATTCAATAATGCTTATTGATTCCAAATGCATGTGGGACCCATTTAATGAGGGAAATGTCATCATATGTCAATAAGACATTCATTTAATTTTAGATTTCAGTTATATAATTTGGTTTAGTATACAAGTCATGCCATTGTGCCCGATTTAAATTTTATATTTAGGCCACTAGTTATGTTGACGTCATTAAAGGATGTATTATAGTTTCATAGCATTGCCAGCATAGGTCAGCCATCGTTGTTATTGCTTTGTCATAACTTGAGGATTATCAGGAAATCTGAATCCTCCATCATCACTTATATATGTTTATCTGGCATTGGAAGTGCCCTAGGACACATTCGGAAAGAGTAGTGGAAGCTCTGCATTGTTACCTTACACAGATAATTGCATCTCCCTATCTTCCTTTTTCTCTCCAGGTATGACCCGTCAGAAGAGCGGCCATACCATTTCTTATTCCCACTTAAATGATGAAGTGTCTACTCAGCCAAAATGGACTGAATCTTATATCTTGCTGCCTCATGCTCGCACCATAATTTCTTATGGTATTTTAGAATAATGCCTAAAACTAATCTATAAGATGTAACACTGTGATATAACTAAACCATTTTGTTATTTATTAGTATATTTATATTTAGAATGTCTCAAAAAGCTTACATTAAGCTATTTCCCTTAGACGAGTGACTTCCACATGCGTAAATGAATTTTCCTTATTATATTTTAATTCAAAAATTAAAATATATCATTTGTTATATTGAAATTTGTTTTATCATTTTGTTGTTCAATAATTAATAAATATAACGGATGTCCAAGACCAATTTACCTGGCATCACAGTTGTATATGTGTATATTTCTTGTTGTGATCGAAGTGGCATCGTTCCTAGTTTGTAAATGCATTATATTAATTTATTCAAACACTAAAGTGTCTCTCTCATGAATTCTTTTGTTTAGGTCATTATTTAATGCTTAACATAAGCAACAATATCATCAGCAGAAAATTCAGGTTCTGGCATCTGGAGCCAAAATATCTGGATTTTATCTTAAAAATTAATTTAGATGCTCTGTCTACAAATCATTTTCTCTCTTACAGAAGAGAAATTGCAGAAATATATTCCCACTTGCCAGCTCTGTCTTAATGCAAATGAAACTGTCAATCATCTGTTTTCACAGTGTCAAGCTCAAGCACTTCAAACTCACAGGAATACAATCCTTGCAATATCCAAAATGAAGAAGCATACATCATTACTTCTAATTGATGGCATTAAAAACAGATTCTTCCCAGCAATAAGGATGGCTACCTTCTTATTATTCACAATCTGGTCCATCAGATGCAATTTCATATTCAGTACTTTGATTAGTAACAACCATGAACTTTTCTTATCCTTGATGTACAAAATTAAAGAAAGAGACAGAAAAATTTGCCTTCTCTGACATATTTATGGCCACCTGGAGCCTAATGTATGTTCTCAACAGGCCTTTGATCTGAAGAAACAACTGTATCATAAGTATTCAAGAAATAATTTATTTATTATTAATCATTTATATTTGTTTTAATAAGTGAAGTATTTTTATTGGGACAAAATGTTACTTTCTTAATTTTATTTAATATATTCTTGTAGACATAAAAAAAAAAAATCTTGACATTTTATTTACTAAAAAAAAAAACGTTTAGAATAATTAACTTTAAATAAAATTTTTTCATATTTGTTTCATTTATGGAATTCCATTCAATGGATCCAAAAGTTTAAAATTGGCATATCAAACTATTAAATATTAGGTTATTAGTCTGGAATACAAAAACAATTTTTGACCTGAGCATCCTGCCAATGAGTTTAAATGTTTCATTGACAAAATATTTTATTGTAACGGTCAAGTTTGTACATTTGCATAACAGAATTCAGAATCCAAGCAAAAGATGCCGAAACTGACCAGACTAGGATTGTGACATCCTGAGTCCAAACACACTTCAGCTCCTAAGCCAGTACTCCAAGACTCAAGACCCTATGAATGACCATCTTGAAATTACATGCAGCATACTCCTTTATTCACGGCTGACATAGGTCACAGAGAAACAATGAGACTCATAATTAAAATTACTAATTGATTGCATCTAGTGAATAACTAACTTAATGCAGACCTATATAATGCATAGATTCTATAAACATATAATCAATAATTAGAATTGGATTGAGTAACGAGACCGAGAATGGACTAGATTAATTTACTAAAGTTTTATTTTCTTCAATAAATCAGAATTAAAACCAAATATATATAACAACTTATATACAAGTGAAAATGCATGCAGTCATTTAATGGCTGAAGAGTGTTTAAGTATGCTCTTCACGCAGATTCTTTTATAAGATGTGAATAAATAATTAGTACATTTAAGTAAGATGAATGTAACAGTTGTTCATCTTATCAATTCATGATAGCCATAGATTGCTTTTGCTGTGTTACAATTTGAATACAAATATACGAATTTATATAAGTGTGTAAATGCATGCAGGCATTTAAATAAATAACTTATCACTATGTCATGTCTATAGTGGAACATATGCTGACTCCTCTTAATGTGTGGCTGAATACCAGTAATTAAACTAAACCTTGGTTAACACTTACCGGTGGACGTTTTTCGTTTGTTTTATATTTATTTATTTAGCCTAAAATTGGCTACATTAAATTAGAATGACTGGGCTTTTAACAGTATCTCAGACAATTGCTGAAAGAACTAAAATAGGGAGGTAGAGTTGGCTGCTCTGGATGTACTAATGCACTATAGCACCAGCAATACAGTAGTAAAATCACTCTGTGGATGGATTGGTAGATTAAGGGTTTCAGCAACCAATGCCGGTACCCTGAAAACAATCATTATGCTGCATGAGAAAGAACAACTAGTTCAGGAATGGCGGGGGACTTACGTGCTGACCTGGACTTAAACTCAGGCTTCGCGACTGCTCTACCCTATGGGAAAAAGATGGGCTGGCTTAACCGAGGCTCCATCTTAAAGATGTAAATATACGTGGCAGCAAAATGAGAAAAATATTTAAGTAAATGAATCACATCCATCAAGCGAAGAATTTTATAAATTTAATATTCTACAGGCAAGAACAATAGCATATTAGCTTGATCAAATAGAAGCTAACTCTTGGGTAGCATGTTAAAATATATGCTACAGATGGGAATAGTTATAGATAATCTTTGCTGTTCCAGCTGAATCTAATTTTGTTATTGATCAAATGACTAGTACTTCAAAAGGGAGGGGAGGTATATTTGAAGGGGTTTAATAAATAACTTAAATAGCACATATACTTATAAATATTTCTCAAGGTTAGTCTATTTGTTAGTATTTAAAATTAATCTGTCACTGAAACAAGCCACATTGCAAAATTTACAATCAAATAATTATCAAAAAAATATTAAATAATAACGAGCGAGTCATTACTATTTTCATAAGATTGTTTCAAAACAGCATGCAGAAAATAAAATTAGAAAATAATTATGTGAAGAGGTTTTAATTAATCTCTTCTTGAAATATTGAAGTTTAGTGTTCGCTGTTTCGAAGTGTCAGCATATCATAAAATAAATATATAATAGATATTAAAAGCTATGTGATTAAGAAATAACTAGAGACATGACTGTTTTTTAAAGTAGAAAACAAAATTCATTTCTTAAAGAAGGAGATTTTAAAAGAGCAAGTGGGTCATTTAAAGATTTTAAACACAATAGAAAAGAAACTTTAACATTAAAAAAATACATTTAGTGGTCAGTTAGCTAACTTGAGTTTAAAGGGTAGTATGAAATTAATATGAAATTATACAGAGCTCTGCAGTTTAAGGGGATTTACCGGTATTAGTAGGTGCTTGAGCTGGAGCTTGGTGAGTTTTCTGGGCAGCTTGCAGCATGCTCTTCTTTTACGGTTGGGCTGTAGATATTATAGCGGCATCCTGGTTATGACGGTGTCAGATGGAAGTGAACCCATCACCTCATTACAGAGTGTCAGCAAAGACTGCCCACTAGTCTGACATCTCAGTTCAAAACTAAAATTGATTTTAAATGCAAATGCAATTCAAAATGGAGTCTTTTTTTCTGTCCTTCTCGCTCAAAATATGGCCTATTTATACCTTCATCTTATCAGCTTAACACCTTTAGGAATTTTTCTTTGCACCAGGATTACATTTTAATTAATTTTGACAAACATACAATTTGATTTCAAATATGCTGATAAGTTTCTGAGATGTCATAACTTTTTCTTAATTCTGTTTTAATTAAATTTCCAAAAACATGTAATTTTGATTTTAAATATTATTAAAGCATAAAAGTTATAACTTTTATGGTTTTTGTAAAATTATTTTGCAATAAACAATCTTAATTAGTTAAATCCAAAAATAGCTGAATTTTAATATCTGGCGCAATTTCAATTAGCCAGATTTTAAAATGACTTTTTAACTTGACCAAAGGTAGGTACAGTCGTTAATTACACACTTGTCCACAAGACAAAATCTGTTTTTAACCAAACTTTTAATTCTAAGAAAAAAAATAACATTTAATTTTAAAGAAGACTTTTCAAAAAAGCACATGTGAAAGAAAACCTTTTTAACATATTTTAAATAAACTTTTTAAAATATTTTCATCTTTTAATATTTTAAAATAACATAATACATTTTAATATTTTAAATCACGCCATCCCTATATACATTACAAATAAAGGTTGGATTATATATCCACATACGAATTAAAATAATAACTTTATTAATAAATTGAACCCTATCATTACTTAATATAATCAAAGTATTTTATGAAAATAAAAGTAATAATAATAATACGCTATAATTCTATCAAGCCTATCTAATTACAGCGTTCTTTCGTACGTAAATATATAACGCTGTTCAGACAGCCATGACAGCAAATTGTAGCTCTATTTTACATATATTATAGTTTAAATGAGGTTCGAATATAACACAAACGAGTGGACTACTAGATTGATGATGAAACGGCAAGTGATTAGGAGGTTCCCGTTTCATTATACAGTTATTAAAAGTAAAATTGCTTGTGAAAATTATACCCAAATCATTATGTTCAACAATTTTCTTAATTTCATGATGATCAAAATGGTAACTACTTTGTATTATCATTGTTTTTTCTGAATATGTCATAACATTACATGTACGAAAATTTATTTATGTTATTTGCTTGTCACCTCTTGTAAAATATATCTATATAATTTTGTAAAGCTTTAATATCTTCTTTACTATTAATCTTCAGAAAAATTTAAATATCATTTGCATAGCATAACATGCTCTTATATGGAATAAGTGTTAACAATACTGATATATAAATAGCTAAAAATATTGAGCTAATCACACTCCCCTGTGGAATTCCATGTCTAGATTTAAAATTATTTCACTTTTTATTATTGTAATAAATATAATTACTTTTATCAGACAGAGTGACTTGAATATAATCATTAGATTGATTGAAAAACTTAATTTTCTCTATTTTCATAATAAGTAATCTATTATCAACTCTATCAAAAACCTGTGTCAAATCAAAATATGTCACATCCAATTGACTTTTTGTCTCAATAGCTCTACCTATGGCATCTGATATATGGACTAAATTTGTTTCCATTGACCTCCCTGGAAGAAATCCATGTAAAGAATAAAGAATATTTTTTAAATAATGTATAATTCTGTAATAAATTGATTTTTCAAAATTCTTGATGATATAGGTAGTAAAGAAATTGGTCCATAATTCCAGACATCTGATTTTTTCCAGATTTGTATATGGGCATTACCTTTAGCCATTTACTAATACCCAGAAAAAAATGATGTTTTAAATGACCAAATAAAAATATACAATAGTACTGGAGCCAAAATTTCACTGCTTACTTTATAAATAAAAACTGGTATATTATCACAAGCAATACATTTTTTATTTTTGTACAATGATATATCTCATCCAAATCAAATTGAATATGTTTATGGAATCATTATTGAACATAAGATTTTGAGTAAATAGATATTCCAAAATTAGGTTATTACTTAGTTCCAATTGAAGTGAAAAATAAACCATAAAATCATTTGATTCCATATCTACTACACATGTATTTATCTAAGTGAAGTATAATGAGTCTATATCACATTCCTAAAATGTGCTGCATCTTTATGTATTTTGTTTTGAGTCAGTTTAATATAGTTTTGAAAATCATATTTTTCAAATACTTTTACTATGCATCTATAGTTCCTACTATTATTCACATGCAAAAAGCATATGTATTTTTTATAATATCTATGAAAATTATTTTTTCTCTTTATATATCAAACTAGTTTCACAAAGAATGTTTTTGGAAATGTAATACCTCTACTTTGCTTAATTGGAACAAATCTATCAACAGTATCTGACAATATTTGATTAAATATATTGGTAACTAATGATGGGCATTTACATTCATAAACTTCACTCCAAAAATATATTTAATGGCTTGATACATATTATAATAATCTCTTCACACATAACATTTATTTGCATCAGTTATGGAACTTTTTCTGAATTTCATTACTACTGGCAGTTGCAATTTTAGTGTTGGATGATATACATCTTCTGATACTAGAGGATATTCAGAATTATTAATAATTATATCTGTGATATTTGAAAATACCAAATCCATAATATAATTTTGTTTATTAAATATTTTTTTATAGATGTAAATCAAATAATTTAATATATTGAGCCAGTTCAATACATTTGCGTGTATTTTCTTTTTCATTAGTGTTTTCACGAGAAGCAAAATGAAATTCTTTTAAAAGAAACATTTCATATTTAAATAGTATGAGATATAATAATTCCTGGGTTTAAAGGTTTCTCTGAATTCATTTTTATATATAAATTTTCCAATTATAAATTTTACGTTTTTATCTCTAATTCAATCCTTCAAAAGTTATATGTTCAATATTTATCAATTTATGTAAATTATCATTCTTGACTGCAGTATGTACATCACAACATCTTGATGCAATGGTGTTTGGTCTATCATATCTAATTACATTATATCTACTGAAGTGGAATCTGAGATTCAGATTGTGCTTCACAGACCACCTCAAATCTTTTGCTACCAAGCTAAATTCAAACCCTATTCTTGCGTATATATTCCGTTCACTAACACATTTTTTTGTTCTTTTTTTTTTTATTATTATTAACTCACATACTTATTAACGAAGATATATGCATAAATATCTGAATTTAAATACACACACAAAAAAATAAAAGTAATAAATATAGTATTTAAAGAGGGAATATGTATACGCAATAGGTAATGGGGGATTAATTATAACGGACTTATAATATCAAAATATATTATATGTTCTGTATTTTTTTTATTTTATAAAAGTTATAGTAATTATTTATTGATTGCAGCTCATATACAGAGATATTGTAGAGACAAACATAATGAGCAAATAATTACTACAAAAAGTTCGTTATATGTCATTCTATAAAATTTTGTTTTTAAATTATTTTTGCTATTAAACTCTACTTTTATTTTAAATCCAATATGGAAGATGCGATTGTAATTAGTCAAAATTAATTAAAGGTGAGAAACGTAATCTTGTATAATCTTCTAAAATAAATTTAATTAAAAGTTTCTCTAAAATCAAAATTAGAAACTAAACTTAATTGATTTACTTTTGTCACAAACATTTTTTTATCAAATTAATTTCAGTTTGAATACTTATCTAACAATGGCATCTTCCATCACAATGGGTAAAAGCTTGTATAGAAATTCTTTTGGAAATTAGATTAAAGAAAATGATTAGCAATGACCAATCAAGAAGGGATTCCACAAATACCAAGGCATGGGATAATTATGAATTAATTTGACAGAGGAACTAAGACCATCAAGGAGAGCAGTTGCCAAAGAATTTTGCGTTCATTAATTTCAATGTGTCGTGAGTAAATCCACTTCACCTTTCTTGCCATTCGAGATGGCCTTCCCTGAAATCTGTGCCCATGGATCCCGATACTCATAGACTATAACTATATGCCTGTTTGTTAAATACTGAACTTACTACCTGCCTCAATAATTATGCTCATCAAACTAGATCTAGTTCTCCGAGGGAAATCTGAAAAACATCAAAAGAACAGCCAAGTTTGTAAAGAGGTAATCATTTCAAATGCTGCTAGACTCTTAAAGTTACCGTGAATAATTTTAACTCTCACCTATCTGTTTCGTTAAACATTTTGTAAAGCCTTTTTTATTTGTAAAATTTAATATTAAGTATGAATTAATCTGTAAAATTCTTACCTTTTAGTCAATTGTACCTTGTTCTCTCTATATAACTTAGCTGTAATCTCTCCTACATTAAACCTCTCCTGAATAATTATTATTTCTTAATTTCATGTCTATGCAGCAATACTTTATTTTCATTATTATATTTTATATTTTCATATACTAAATTATATGTCGATAATTTCCCCCAGAATCGCAAATGCTTACGCTATCTTTTTTAATAAAAGAAAACCTTCCTTACTTTTCAGAGGGTGATTAATCTAGTATTTTTTTAAAACAAATTTGTTATTCTTATTATAGCGGGTGCCTGCAAGTCTGGGGAAATAAAATCAGAATCTGATAATTACTGTACAATGTTATTTTCGAAAGAAAGCTAAGCAAAAATCTGTTTTCTTAGAAATGTGTTTTTTTTATTAATTAAATAATAGCGCTAACTTCTAAAAACTTTAAATATATTTATATGAATTAAATTAATATTACTTTCTTGAAATCACTAACCACCACCGACTTTATATATATTTAATAATATGAAAAGTATTTATTTATTAAAGCATTCAAAACCAAAGATTTATATTAGTTATACGTTGTGGGAAGTTTATGTGTAATTTAAAGTAATATAAGGGGGGGGGGGATCTTCTAGTTCTATAAGCTATTATATTAGCGCATTATATGTAATTCTTCCATATCCACATAGTAACTCAAATCATACCGGTACACTGGGTTTTTATCAATAAAGATAGGGGAAAATTCTTTTTTTCTTAGTTTTAAATATTATATATTTATATTAATGCAAGCGTTACGTGTATACCGGCCTTTAGTTTTATATATATTTGTGCTTCGTTCATTTTTACTTCCAATACCAAGGACAAGGTTTGGCAAACCCCTTTGGACTTCTTCAGCACTAGATATTATTGCATAGGGTTCGCTCTGGCAAAAGTCCAGCCTATGGCAATTCAATAAAGCGCATTCTTCATTGTTTATGACCTGACCCTGCCAACGTTTGCAGAGAGTCACCTTCTTTAACTGTGAATTGAAGCACCTTCTTGGATCTCAGAATAGATCTCTCCATTGCCATCATACACATACCGCTCTCCCATATTTCATTCTCATTAAAGCCTATCAATGCTCCTAAACCATACTGTTATGATTATGCTAAATGGATTGCCATTTTTTATATTTCATTCACACTTTCAGATACGATATTGCTGCCATAATTATTATTTCCTAAATTAGCTTCCCACATATGTTCTTATTTCGCAAATGCAAATATTAATTAAATATAATTACCAGTGTCATCAAACTCAATAAACTTATGTATTGGTATGAGTGCTGTTGTTTTATTAATGGTGGATTCAAAGAACTTTAAGTAACTGTAATCCAGCGCTATTATTAAAAATCTTAGGTATCCCATACTATCTATAAATTATTGACATATAAATAGCCACATTAGAACAAAGCCATAAATTTTTTGTTTTTGGTGATTAAATATGTTTGTTTTTTTGGTTTGGTAGGGGGGGTGGTTTTTTTTGGGGGGAAAAAAAACATTTTATTTACATTTTAACACAAATAATGTTTGCAATCAATTATATATATATCTCAAGTTAACTTAATAAATCTTATACATATTACTAAATATCTAAGTCATTGTTTCATTTATTGAATAGAAATAATTTTGATGTTATATAAAAGGTTTCATTTACTAGATGATCGAAAATCGCTAACAATAATATTCTATACATGAATAAAGTTCAAATAAGAGTCTTTTTGTGTCACGACTTTGTGATGCCGGCGGGTAGAAATAAATTAGATCAGTATCATTGGAATTGTTGCTCATAAGTTGGTAGATCTGGAAAATAGGCAAATAGGGCAGAGTTCATGAGTGTTCCTGACTTATGTATCTTGCGCATGATTGGACTCGAGGTACTTTTGCCTAGATGCTAGATCTTGTTATATGAACAGACAAAACCGACCGGTACAGGTTTTTTTTCCCCTGGGTATGGATGCCCAGCCATGGGGCTATTAATTACTTTTACACCCTGCAGAACCCTTAATAATAGATTTCAGTATTGATATAATGTTTTTTTTCTAAAAAAATAAAAATATATGTAAAATTTTTTTTCTTGGTTTGTACACCCAGTTCAGATGTTTGTTTTTTAAATATTATACACACTAGGTACAAGTCATTACTAATATGTATATAATTTTCCCAATAATGTCAATCATATATGTAAATTTTTTTTTCCATAAACAATATTCAGTATATATGTGATATTTTGTTCTTCTTCCATAAATAATGTTTTAAATATATATGTACACTTTCTTGGGGTGGTGAAAGAAAAGTAGTGGCAGCTTTTAAATACTTTCACACCCATAGTATGTAAAAAAAGATATGTGCTTCAAATAGTAATGACATCTTTAATTACTTTATTATATTATACATCTGAACTGCTGTACAGCTGTCATAAATAAAAATATGTATTTATAAAAATGTACAATTGATTAAAAGCTGATCATCTAGTAAAATAGTGTTGTAACAATCTACTCCTCTTGACTGGCACCCGGTAGTAATACCATTATAAATTTTGTCATTAGGTGGTAGATTGAATAAACTAAAAAAAATATTAGAAACAATGATTTCAAAAGTTAATGAGTTATATAGAGAGCATTATTTAATAAATCACACAATATGTACTCAACTATGTAATGCAAGTTTTGATAATTTTAATATGAATTAATAAAATTTTAAGTATGTTTCAGGTGCAAAGGAACAACCAAACCTAAAGACTGAGCAAAAGGGCTGAAGGACAAGAAAGATTAAATAATATACTTGAATATATATATATATATATATATATATAATATCTAAATATGTATATGGCACAATATATATAATGTTGAACTAAAGTTTAGAAAAGAAGGAAAGTCAGGCATGGTAGAGCACTAAATATAATAAATCAGGTATAGATTGGGTACAAGTATAGGGGAGCAGAATAAGGGGGAGTCTGTTGAGAATGGGGGAGAGGTGTGCCAATCCATAGAAGAAAAGTAACATAATCAGTCATCATTTTTCTCTGCATACCAGAATAATAGTCAAACTAAGTAACCTTAAAGGGTCTTCAAGTATGACACACTTTATACAGATAAAAAAGTTTCATGGGGAACTGGGTGAAGGTCCACAGGAACACTTAGAAAGTTTGGCAGTTTTTTTTGTGTGTCACCCAGCAAATAATGATGAGCAAGTGATGATTGCAAGTCACTATTTGGAGAAGACCGCCAAAAACTGGTGGTGGTCAATTAAAGGAAAACCAAAAACATTTAAAGAGTATGAAGAAGCAATCCTGGGGCAATTTTGGAGTGAAGAGCACCAAGAAGAAATTCTACAGGTATTAAGAACCGAACAATATGAGGAAAATAAAAGTGAGACATACACCCAGTTTTTCATATGACAAGTGGCCCGCATGAGAACTCTAACATCACTTTGATATTCTGATAGCCAGATAATTAGAATAATTCTACTCAATCTCCCCATTTGGGTACAAGAAATGATATTGATGAGGCGCATCAGTGACACAGAAGAGATGGCCAAATTCCTCATATCTGTGGAACATGGCTGCCATCATACCAATGGGAGCCAGAGAAACAATGATGAAACCAGCCAACAAAGCAAGGAACATAATGTATGCAAAAAAAAAATAACCAGAGCGGATGGAATGCAGCCCATAAAATGCGATCCAGAAGAAAATCAAATAGGTCATGATTATAATACCATGATTATCCATGAACCAGAAGATACCAGTGATAAAATGACTGCCAGTGTATCACCAGTCATAAATATCAGCATAGGAGACAGATTGACGCATGCCCTACTGGACTCTGGTAGCCAAGTCTCAATCATTGCCAAATCATGGATGCAAAAATTCCAGGAACAGGGAGGAATGTATGAACAATTACTGACTCGTCCGATACATATGGTTTTAGCTAATGGAAAGAAAACAATAAGTGAGAATTATCAGGTCTGGATGGAGATAAAATTCTCCCACAAACTGATTGGCCACACATTTTTGGTCATCCCTGGGTTAATATATGACATAGTATTGGGGTCTGACTTTTTAACCCAGCATAACAGAGTTATAGATTATCCCAGAAGAATCTGCCATATCCATGATGAACAAGTTGCATTTGAAACTTTAGGAATTCCAATGGCAGGGACTAGCAATTGCTTCATTCAACTGGTGGATATGGAGACCATCACCACAAAGATTCAGGAGGCTGGATTAACAAAAGCAACAGAAAAATTTCATGTTAAGAAGATTTTGGAAGACCACATGCAAGTGTTTTCCAACACCCCTGGCAAGATCCGTGGATACACCCACAGAATAAGAGTCCAGGAGGAATCATACAAACAAAGATGTACCCAATCCCATTTCAATATAGGGAAGAAGTGGAAAAACAGATACATCAGATGCTGGAGTGGGACATCATTGAATGATGCCCGTCTCCCTATAATAATCCATTGGTCATTGTAAAGAAGAAAAATGGGAGTCTGCACCTATGCCTCAATGCCCATCACTTAAATAACATGACAATCCCTGAACGAGATGTGCCACCTCCAATCCAAGATGTATTTGTGCAACTAGCAGGAAAACACTACTTCTCCACATTAGACCTTACTGCTAGCTATTGGCAAATGGCCTTGGACCCCTGTGATCGAAAGTATACTGCTTTCCGATACCAGGGACACACCCATGTATTCAAGAGAGTCCCATTTGGGTTAATCAATAGTGGGGCAGGACTGATGTGATGTCTAAAGTGGGTACTCTCAGAAGAAGTACAACAACATATGGTATGTTATGTGGATGACATTGTAATAGCATCCACAATCTTTGAAGAACACATGAAATATCTGGCCATGTTTTTCCAAGAATGCATTAGGGAAAACATCACTATTAATATAGACAAAAGCCGGTTCACTCTGACTGAAATATCCTTCTTGGGCCACATCATTAGCCATAAAGGGATTAAGGTATACCCTGAAAAAGTGGAGGCCAATAAGAGGTTTCCCATGCCCACTACCCAGAAACAAGTCAGGTCCTTCCTTGGCCTTTGTAATTTCTACCACCGGTTCTATCCCAACTTTGCCCAGGAGACAAACCACTTAACTGACCTATTACGCAAAGACCGGAAGTGGCAATGGACAGATGACCATGAAAAGGAAATGGAAAACATAAAACATAAATTTCTTCAGACCGTGATGCTCCACCATCCGGATTTCAATCGCTCATTTTATGTCCAAACCGATAGCAGTAAAAGGGGTTTGGGGGCGATATTATTTCAAATTGGACCAGCTGGTGAACACCAGGTGCTACATTTTAGCAGTCGAACCTTGAGGGGTGCAGAAATTAATTACACCACCACGGAGCAAGAAACCCTCACGATTGTCTGGGCATGCCAAAAATTTAAACAATTTCTCCTTGGATCTGAGGTTATCATTGTTACAGATCACCACTGCCTCGAGTTCCTAAACAAAAGCTTCTTGAACAATGATAGGCTAATTCGATGGAGCCTTACCTTATAGAAATTTCAGTACAAGGTTATTTACTGTCCTGGCCCAGAGAACATCGTAGCCGATATTTTGAGCCAGCACCCCATATCTATAACCCCTCAGAACCGTGAGGTTGTTGATCATCCAGTAGAGGTCATGACCACCATAAAAGAAACAGGTATTGAATCAGAACTGAAAAACTTGCACTATTGGCAGGACTTAGAGCCCCAATATAAATCAATTATCAAACGGATCCAAGAAACAAAGATTCAATCTGAGAACAAATCTAAATGGCATGGCCAATATAGATTGAAAGATGGAATACTGCAAGTAAGAACTAAATGCAAAGAGGATCCATGGAGGATATTAGTACCTTGTCGATTAAGGACCTGAATAATATCTCAAGTGCATGAAACTATAGGGCATTATGGACCTCGGAAGACAGAAGAAGCTGTGAGGCATCAATTCTACTGGCCTGGCATGTATGCACAGATCCTAACTACTTTAAGGAAATGTGCCACTTGTGCCCAATGCAAACCTCCAAATCGATCCTATGCCGGTAAAATTCAATCTATCTTAGTTACCGGTCCTAATAAATTATTAGCCATCGACAACTATGGTCCCTTACCAATGTTCAGAAAATTCCAATACCTGTTGGTGACTTATGACATAATTTCCAAGTATGTCCAGGCTTATCCAGTACGGGCAGCCGACTCTAAAGGCATGATCCGAGCACTCCAAAACCGACAGTTTCCTGAAGTCGGAAAACATGAGGTGATATTATCTGACCATGGGTCAGCCTTTACTTCCAAAGAATGGAAACAGTGGATAACAAAGCAGGGCATCAATCACCAACTTACATTTACCATAATCCACAATCCAACCCATGCAAATGGGTCATGCATGAGATTAACAGACTGTTTCGCTCTTGTCTTGCAACCAACCATAGGGGATGGGTAAATAATACTGAGGGGATCATCAAGTGTATTAACAACACTGTTAATGAATCAACAGGATTTGTCCCTCACCATCTTCATTATGGGAAGCCTTGCTCACAACTATTTAAAGCCCCTTTACCTAAGAATGAATCTCGCAGCAATCCAAGCCAAGACCGAAGGGATGCCCAGGTATGCTTGGCTCATATGGCCAAACAACATATATGGACAGGGCACCCACACTACCATAGCTTCCAAGAAGGAGATAAGGTATGGGTCCGGACTCCAAGAACTAGCAATACTACAAAAAGGGAATTTTGAAAAATTTTTCTCTTGTACCAGGGACCATTTCAGATCAAAAGAAAGTATGGGGAAAATGCTTTCCTTCTACAAGGAGAAAAGGGTATTAATGGGACATTCAATGCAAGGCACTTAAAGCCATTTGAACCTCCTGATCGTGGAAAATATTTAAAGTAAGATAACAATAAATCACAGATGGATAGCTAAGGAATTCGAACCACACTCTTAAAGAAAGATATGAAGATAGTTTACTGTAATAGTTTTGCACTCAGTGATAGATAGGTCAAAAATTTTTTTTTTTAGCATATATCAGCAAAGAAAAAAAAAGGGGCTAACATTAGTTTGATAATTTTTTTTTATATAAATAAATCACATACTCCTTTCAAACCAGGTTGTTCTTTTGTCACCGGAACATCAAGTAAGATATTTTTTTTACATTTTTTTGTTTATCAATTGTAAGTCCGGGAAAATGAAGCGGAATCTGAGATTCAGATTGCGCTTCACAGCCCACCTCAAATCTTCCGCTACCAAGCTAAATTCAAACCCTATTCTTGCGTATATATTCCGTTCACTAACACATTTTTTTGTTCTTTTTTTTATTATTATTAACTCACATACTTATTAACGAAGATATATGCATAAATATCTGAATTTAAATACACACACAAAAAAATAAAAGTAATAAATATAGTATTTAAAGAGGGAATATGTATACGCAATAGGTAACGGGGGATTAATTATAACGGACTTATAATATCAAAATATATTATATGTTCTGTATTTTTTTTATTTTATAAAAGTTATAGTAATTATTTATTGATTGCAGCTCATATACAGAGATATTGTAGAGACAAACATAATGAGCAAATAATTACTACAAAAAGTTTGTTATATGTCATTCTATAAAATTTTGTTTTTAAATTATTTTTGCTATTAAACTCTACTTTTATTTTAAATCCAATATGGAAGATGCGATTGTAATTAGTCAAAATTAATTAAAGGTGAGAAACGTAATCTTGTATAATCTTCTAAAATAAATTTAATTAAAAGTTTCTCTAAAATCAAAATTAGAAACTAAACTTAATTGATTTACTTTTGTCACAAACATTTTTTTATCAAATTAATTTCAGTTTGAATACTTATCTAACAATGGCATCTTCCATCACAATGGGTAAAAGCTTGTATAGAAATTCTTTTGGAAATTAGATTAAAGAAAATGATTAGCAATGACCAATCAAGAAGGGATTCCACAAATACCAAGGCATGGGATAATTATGAATTAATTTAACAGAGGAACTAAGACAGTCAAGGAGAGCAGTTGCCAAAAAAATTTGCGTTCGTTTAATTTCAATGTGTCGTGAGTAAATCCACTTCACCTTTCTCGCCATTCGAGATGGCCTTCCCTGAAATCTGTGCCCATGGATCCCGATACTCATAGACTATAACTATATGCCTGTTTGTTAAATACTGAACTTACTACCTGCCTCAATAATTATGCTCATCAAACTAGATCTAGTTCTCCGAGGGAAATCTGAAAAACATCAAAAGAACAGCCAAGTTTGTACAGAGGTAATCATTTCAAATGCTGCTAGACTCTTAAAGTTACCGTGAATAATTTTAACTCTCACCTATCTGTTTCGTTAAACATTTTGTAAAGCCTTTTTTATTTGTAAAATTTAATATTAAGTATGAATTAATCTGTAAAATTCTTACCTTTTAGTCAATTGTACCTTGTTCTCTCTATATAACTTAGCTGTAATCTCTCCTACATTAAACCTCTCCTGAATAATTATTATTTCTTAATTTCATGTCTATGCGGCAATACTTTATTTTCATTATGATATTTTATATTTTCATATACTAAATTATATGTCGATAATTTCCCCCAGAATCGCAAATGCTTACGCTATCTCTTTTAATAAAAGAAAACCTTCCTTACTTTTCAGAGGGTGATTAATCTAGTATTTTTTAAAACAAATTTGTTATTCTTATTATAGCGGGTGCCTGCAAGTCTGGGGAAATAAAATCAGAATCTGATAATTACTGTACAATGTTATTTTCGAAAGAAAACTAAGCAAAAATCTGTTTTCTTAGAAATGTGTTTTTTTTTATTAATTAAATAATAGCGCTAACTTCTAAAAACTTTAAATATATTTATATGAATTAAATTAATATTACTTTCTTGAAATCACTAACCACCACCGACTTTATATATATTTAATAATATGAAAAGTATTTATTTATTAAAGCATTCAAAACCAAAGATTTATATTAGTTATACGTTGTGGGAAGTTTATGTGTAATTTAAAGTAATACAAAGGGGGGGGGGGATCTTCTAGTTCTATAAGCTATTATATTAGCATTAAATGTAATTCTTCCATATCCACGTAGTAAATCAAATCATACCGGTACGCTGGGTTTTTATCAATAAAGATAGGCGATAATTCTTTATTTCTTAGTTTTAAGTTATATATATTTATATTAATGCAAGCGTTACGTGTATACCGGCCTTTAGTTTTATATATATATTTGTGCTTCGTTCATTTTTACTTCCAATACCAAGGACAAGGTTTGGCAAACCCCTTTGGACTTCTTCAGCGCTAGATATTATTGCATAGGGTTCGCTCTGGCAAAAGTCCAGCCTATGGCAATTCAATAAAGCGCATTCTTCATTGTTTATGACCCAACCCTGCCAACGTTTGCAGAGAGTCACCTTCTTTAACTGTGAATTGAAGCACCTTCTTGGATCTCAGAATAGATCTCTCCATTGCCATCATACACGTACCGCTCTCCCATATTTCATTCTCATTAAAGCCTATCAATGCTCCTAAACCGTACTGTTATGATTATGCTAAATGGATTGCCATTTTTTATATTTCATTCACACTTTCAGATACAATATTTCTGCCATAATTATTATTTCCTAAATTAGCTTCCCACATACGTTCTTATTTCACAATGCAAATATTAATTAAATATAATTACCATTGTCATCAAACTCAATAAACTTATGTATTGGTACGAGTGCTGTTGTTTTATTAATGGTGGATTCAAAGAACTTTAAGTAACTGTAGTCTAGCGCTATTATTAAAAATCTTAGGTATCCCATACAATCTATAAATTATTGACATATAAATAGCCGCATTAGAACAAAGCCATAAATTATTTGTTATTGCTGATTAAATACGTTCATTTTATAGCATTGTAAGAGAGGTTAATGTCATCTAAGGGAGATAAATACCCATTTTATTTACATTTTAACACAAATAACGTTTGCAATCAATATATATATCTCAAGTTAACTTAATAAATCTTATATATATTTCTAAATATCTAAGTCATTGTTTCATTTATTGAATAGAAATAATTTTGATGTTATATAAAAGGTTTCATTTACTAGATGATCGAAAATCGCTAACAATAATATTCTATACATGAATAAAATTTAAATAAGAGTCTTTTTGTGTCACGACTTTGTGATGCCAGCGGGTAGAAATAAATTAGATCAGTATCATTGGAATTGTTGCTCATAAGTTGGTAGATCTGAAAAATAGGCAAATAGGGCAGAGTTCATGAGTGTTCCTGACTTATGTATCTTGCGCATGATTGGACTCAAGGTACTTTTGCCTAGATGCTAGATCTTGTTATATGAACAGACAAAATCGACTGGTACAGTACCTATCAGTTGCTCATTTATAATGTGTTCTTGTTACCGTGTTTCTGTGAGACAAATAATATCATAATCTTCAGTAAGGATATTATGTTTTACAGGGAATAATTTTGTGCATAACCCTCTAACATTTTGTATATAAACACCCAACTTTTTATTGGACTTATCCATCATGACAATATGATTGATTGATTAGAACTTGTATTTTCCACTTCAAGTGTATTATATTTTTGTTCCAATTTTTGTGTGTGTCAGTATTAATATGTTTATTCATCACAGCAACATCTTTTTCAGTTGTCTTAATAGATACAATTTATCCAAACTTCAAACACTTGTAGCAAACTTTATTTGTAAATGCACCTATGTTTCGACTGACCTGCAGTCTTCTTCAGAGTAAGGTTATTCTCATCTTCTAAATAAAATAATGGAAAGAAAACCTTACTCTGAAGAAGACTGCAGGTCAGTTGAAACGTAGGTGTATGTACAAATAAAGTTTGCTAAAAAGTGTTTGAAGTTTGGATAAATTGTATTTATATGATATTACAGCAAACATAAAGAAAAGGGTGATTTTGGTGTCTTAATAGAATTATTATTATGTAAGTGACCATAGTAAGGTAGCAATACTGATTCTTTGGGCCAAAGTTTGTGCTTTGTTATTTGTTCCTTAAATTTGCCATGTATTGAGATATAAAAAAAACATATTTCTCATTTTTAAATGGCAGTTTATAACGAGCAATTGTAGTTTTTAAGTTATCGGTTAGATGTTTTATATCTGTCTCATTCATTGATTTGTCAACTCTTTTAAAAAAATACTATTTATAATGTATTCTATGCTTTACTATCCTGTATTAAATGATTAGTTTGATTTCCATTTATACCTTTTTTATTATATTTATTTTTATTTACTTTATTTTTATATGTGACTGTAATAAAATCTTCATTATCCATTTTTATTTACATATTTTTGTTTATTTTCTATATTAACATCTTTTTCTGAGTCAAGTTTTTCTACCAAATTCTGTTGATTTTTAATATTTTGTGGAACAAGGGTTTTTGCTTATGATTATTCATATTTGAAGTTCAAATTTTTGCATAACTTAATTATTATTATTCTTTCCATTATTTTCAACTTTTTAAAGTCTTTATCAATAGTAACTTCTTTTTTTTTTGTTAAAGCCATTATTTTTATTATTATGTGTTATTTGTAGTTATATTCCCATTATTGTTTTTTTAAGGGAATTTCCAGTATTTTTTCTCTTATTCTGGCAACTACTAGGTGGTGCTACTAGTTTGACAAAAACATAGGTTATGAATGAAGCAGAAAAAGTAAATTATGAGACAGTATTGATAGGAGATTCACTAATAGGAGAATGTGGAGATATAATTGCAAGGGAAAATAGAAACAGGTATGTAAGATTATGTTTGCCTGGAGCTAGAATTAGGGATGTTATAAATAAAGTAAAGAAGCAAGGAATAGAGATGTGTATGTTATGATAGGAACTAATAATTTATCAGAGCCATCAGAGAGAGTAATGGATGTGTACATAGAATTGATTAGGCATTTGTGTAAAATTAAAGGAAGGGTAGGAATAGTTGGATTATTACCAAGATTTGACAATATATATATGTTAGATAGGGCATGTTTTATAAATGCTAGATTGAAAAAATTGTGTGAGAGAAATGATGTTACATTTGTGGATGTGTTGGATTTTTTATTGGGAAGAAGGAGTTATATTGTAAAGATGGACTGCACTTAGGGAAACAAGGAAGTAAAGTTTTAGAGAGTCTGATTTATAAAGAATATAGTCCGTGAAACTTGTAAAGGGGGTGGGATTTTAAATTGCAGTGTTATCGGAAAGAATAAAAAAGGATGGGATGTAACAAATAAACAAAGGGTAGCTGATTTAGATATAAATGTAGATGTGGAGAGGGAGTCATTCTGTAAAATTAATGGTAAGCAAATTATTTATAAATGTAATGAAAAAGAAATAATGAAAAGAATTTATAAAAGAGTAATTAGAAAAGAAGAAAATGTTAAAATTGGGTATTTGAATATGCAAGGTGGTAGGAAACCAGAAATGTGGCTGGAATTAAACAAATCAGTTAATAATGAAGAGCTTGAGGTATTAGCAGTAGGGGGAACACATCTGAGAGAAGAAAAAAACCAATTCTGGAAAACATGGTATGGCAGGATATAAATAGAAAAGAAAAATCAAAAAGGTGGTGGTGTAGGAGTTATGTCAAAAACATATTTAAATACTGTTATATATCAAGAACATTTGTGGTTTGAGATAAGACTGAAAAGACACAAATGAATGGTGGCTATAATGTATATAGCTACTGGAGATAGTCAAACTATAATAGAGTGACCAGTGGCATATATGAATGCCTAGTTAAGGATATACTGAGTTTCAAAGAAAATGAAAAGAGAATAATGGTTATAGGGGATATAAATGGGCATTATGAAGAAATTGATGATGTAAGTAATAAAAATGGACAGCTTTTGGATAATTTTTGCCAATGAGTGAATTTGAGCCTTGAAAATGTATCAAATATTTATGAGGGACAATACACATGGTCTGGAAATAATATATTCAACACAATAAATTATATATTAATAGAAATAAGGGAATGAATAAAGTAACAGAATATGAAGGTGTTTGACAATGAAGAGAGAGTATGTGATAGTGATCATAATTTTTTTATAATAGAAATGGTTAGTAATGTGATGGAAAATAGACATAAAAGTAGAAGCGATAGTGAAAGATGTGGATGGAGAATGAATGATAAGAGTAAGTTAGAAGTGTATAAAATAAAAGCTGAAGAAACCATGGATGAGTTGGTTGGGGATGAGTATAAGGACTGGTGTGGTGCAATAGAGAAAGTGGCAAGTAGGGTTTTAGGTGAGAATATTCAGAAGAATAAAAAAAATAAAAAAGTAAGAGGTAGTTAAAGTGTAAAACAGAAAAAAACATGCAGAGAATATAAGTGTGCTATTAAGAACAAAGAAAATGAATCGGATGTTAATGTTAAATAAGAAGGAATGTTAGAAAAAAAGAAATTGGATAAAATAGAAAATTGTAGAAAAAAAAAGAAATTGAATAGTAAACTGTTGATAGAAAATTGTAGAGGAATAATGAAATTAAATAGTAAATTGTTGATAGCATTGTTTATGTGTCATCTATTTTGTTTGTGTTATATTTAAGTGAAATGGAAAGAGCAATAGAAAATTTAGGAAGGGGGATAGAGATACCATTAATAGGTGGTAAGGGAGTATATATTTTGTCGGGTCTTTTTTTGCGGATATTTGTTTGTGTGCAGAAAGAAGAGAAGATATGGAAGTTATGCTGATGACATGTGCAATGTGCAAGGGTGGATAAAGAAATGGGGATTAAATTTAGTGAAGAAAAATCAAATATAATGATGATTAATACTGGAATAAGAGAAGATGTAGAATTTTTATTGGGAGATATTAAGTGTGGTGAATATATATAATTATTTGGGAATTATTTTAAGTAATCAGAAAAATTATTTGGATGAATGGGAGAAAAAATTGATAAATGAAGCAAATTAACATTGTTTTCATATAATAAATATGATATAGCTAGAATTATATGGGAGTTGCAGTAGCAGGGTTAACATATGGTAATGATACATTATGTGTTAGTAAAGGGGTATTAGATTATTTAGAAAAAGTTCAAAGGGAAGTAGGAAGATGCATTGGATGCAGATGTATGGACAGCAAAGGAGGCAATTCAAGGAGAAATGGGATGGTCAAGTTTTCATATGAGAGATGCAAAAAGTAAAATGAAAATGTTTGGTAGATTGCAGTTTATGGATAATAAAAGAATAGCCAAAATAGTATTTAATTGGGTTATGAGTAAAGGGCAGGTAACAAGATGGGTGAGAAAGGTAATGTGGTATGCAAAAGATTTGGATAAAGAATTTATATCAGTATATTTGTACAAAAGATGGGATGATTGTGTTAAGAGGATTGTTGAGTGTTATAGTAGTAAGGAATGGGATAAAAGAATAGATTTATTAATAAAGAATAGGGAGTTAGAGAGATGGAGAAATAGTATGGAGAGTAAAAAGAGTTTAAATATATATAGAAATAAACAGAATATTAGGTGCGAGTTAATATATGATAATAGTAAGGAAAGTAGTTTATTGTTTAAGGCTCGAATGGGATCTTTAGCTACAAGAGAATATACATGTAAATGGAAAAATATGGGTGATTTATTTTGTAAATTATGTAAGGAAGGAATAGAAAATATTAGGCATTTGTTAATTGAATGTAAATGTTTGAAAACAGAAAGGGTACATATAATGAAGTTATGGAAGAATAAATATGAAAAAAGTGATTATACAGAAAGTGAATTATTGGTTTTTATGCTGGGTTTGGGAAAAGATATGGGAGAATTAGATATTAAGGCTATAGAGTTGACAAAGATTATGTTGTGGAAATGGGATGGAGCAGAATATGGGAAAATTTAGAGTGAGGAATGGAAAATTAAGTGGCTAACAGGTTTATCTGGGCATAATTGCTCAGATATTCTTGACTTCATTTAAGGAGAAGTCACAGTACATCACATCACATTAAAATCTAACATTACTGGGCCACGATTTTAAAAATACAGTGACTTTTTTTGATCTCTTAAATTTTTTCTACTCGTCTTTTAATATTTTATTTTTAGAGGGGTTTTTTTTTTTGGTTATATGGCAATTTTTTTTTTTTTGGCTTTAACTTTTATTTTTAAAATCAATTTTTATTACCTTTTTAAAAAAAATAAAAACAACCAAAAAATAACTTCTGTCTCTAACTCTTACAAAGTATTTCTCAATATACCCCCCTCCCACCCCAAATTAAAATAAGGTCAAAACTTTTGACTTTTTTAAGTTTCATTTTCTTTTTTTTGTTTTAAAAATACGGCCACTTTTTTTGGCCTATAAGATGATTTTTTTGCCTTTATTTGTATACTGCTGATATATTAAAATCTTTATTTTTAAAACCAATTTTTATTAATTTTTTTTAAAAATAAAAACAAATGAAAAATAACTTTTGTATTTCTCAATCCACTCTCCCCCCAAAAAATTAAAATAATACCTTTTTGGGTTTTAACTTTTATTTT
This sequence comes from Epiperipatus broadwayi, assembly GCA_028023455.1. Lineage (NCBI taxonomy): Eukaryota > Metazoa > Onychophora > Udeonychophora > Euonychophora > Peripatidae > Epiperipatus > Epiperipatus broadwayi. Next base: position 186,396 of record JAQFVV010006673.1, on the reverse strand, counting down.
TGAAATCAATTATTATTACCTTTTTTTAAAAATAAAAACAACCAAAAATAATTTCTGTTTAGAACATTTACAAAGTATTTTTTAATCCACCCACCCCCACCCCCAAATTAAAATAAAATCAAAACCTTTGACTTTTGAAAGACATTCGTTTGCTTTTTTATTTTGTTTAAAAATGCGGCCACTTTTTTTTGGCCTATAAGGTGATATATTTTTTGGCTTTATTTGTATACCACTGATATACTATAACTTTTATTTTTAAAACCAATTTTTGTTACCTTTTTTTAAAAATAAAAACAAACAAAAAATAACTTTGGTCTCTATCTTTTGTCTTAGTGAAGACAAAGTATTCCTAACCCACTCTCCCTCCCACCAAACAATTAAAATAAGATCAAAACGTTTGAGTTTTTCAACTTTCATTGTCTTTTTTTAAAAGACAGTATGCAGAGATTTTATTTTTGATTTATTTCTATTACACGATGTCTATTTTGCCAGTTTTGAGTTTTTCAACTTTCATTGTCTTTTTTTAAAAGACAGTATGCAGAGCTTTTATTTTTGATTTATTTTTATTACACGATGTCTATTTTGCCATTTTTAAATTTTTTTTTACTATTAATTACATTTTTTGATCTTTTCGACTCACCAGCACAAAAAAATTACAATAACATCAAAAGTTCAGACTTTTACACATTTGGTTTTATTTTTTTCAGATTTAAAATACAGCAACTTTTTTCAGCTGTACAGTGAATTCAGTTATGTGATTTCTATTTTCCCCTTACTATTAATGACATTTCCTTTTATTTTTTCCTACTACATCTTTAATATTTTATTTTTAGGAATGGAATACATTTGGTTGCAGGAACCTTATTGACATTGGTAAGTGGCACAGTTTGTGCACCATTTTATTTGTCTCATATAATTTCTTGCAAAAGTGTGAGTTTTTATGTGAACTTGACCAAAACATGTTCGTCTCTACTCTTTCCCAATATTTTGCAAATCCCATGTTGTGTAGGGAAAGGTGATGATGGTATGACAATTCTTAGCAAGTCAGATTGTGATTTAAATAGAAATTAAATTACTCTGATATGGAGATATCAAAACTTGTGCCACTTGAAATCCAAACATCTTCAGATGATATGATAGCGATCAGTAAATTGTGCAAATTCACATAAAGTGTCACAAAGGACAAAATAGGCCATAATATTTCTGTGCATAGCCATCAAGAAGCCTGCAATGGCTCAAATAAACACAACTGATTTCTTTAGCTGTAAGTGCCAGGCCATGGTAAATGGCATTTTTATGTTTTAATACATAAACAACACCGCCATCAAGCAGCCATGACCAGCTATCAAAAGACAACCAATATTAATAATAGTGGAAGAGATGGGAGCAAACAATTTTGAAAATACATTAAAAGAAGGAATGTAGGGAGAGATAGATAGTATTACTAGATGGTGAGGGAGTAGAGAGGAGCTCTAGAGAAGAACTAGAGATAATATTAAGTAAGTATGTAATGGATATAGAAAAGATGTTAGATGTCAAGGACAGAGTGATAGCAAATATGAAAGCATGTAAGAATAGAAATATTAAGTTTACAGAAAATGAACTGAATGAGGCAGGGAATAAATTGAAAAGTGGAAAGGCAAAAGATTTAGATGGATGGTCAGCAAAGATAGTAATGAATTTTGGGCATATAGCTAAAGTAAAATTATTATCATGTTTTAAAAGATGGCACAGAAGAGAGCTTTTCTGGTTAGGTGGAGTAAAACAAGTGTAAGGCTACTATTTAAAAAAAAAGTAGGGATCATAAAAAGTTAAATAATTATAGACCAATGATGGTAACATCAGTTTTATATAATGTTTTTTCATATATGGTGGTTGGAAGAGTTGCAAAATGGATGGAAGTACATAATATAATGGAAGTATTGCAAAGAGGTTTTTGATTGGATAAGGATATAGGAGATAGTTTATTTATAGTTACACAATTTATGGATATGAGTAGGTATACAGATAGACAGTTGTATATGATTTTTATAGAAATAAAAAATGTGTATGGTAGAGTAAATAGATATAGATTATGGGTAAGTTTAGTAAATTTGGGAATGGATGAAGCTTTAATAAAAATTATGAAGAAATTATATGAAAAATATTAATATACATATTGAAGCTGTGCATATATATACAATTATATATATGCTGGCTTCACCATCCACTGTGCACTAGCTAAGACCCTAAGTCCAACCACAGTGAATGTATGTTCTTTTCTTAAAAGAAATTATCATCTGTACAAATAGTTACATAAGTTAAAGAGGGAAATTGTTTAAAGAAAAAAGATCAGTGAAATAAAATTACGAAATTTAAAATTTTTATTTGTAACTACTTTCAAAATATGGCAGTAATAGATAAGAAATTATCTTATTAAACAGAATCCATTAAGAAAAAATTTAATTAGATAAAATAATCATTAAGAGGGAAAATTTTAAACAATGGCCATTATTCACTACTAATGAGAATACGAAAATAGAATTAAAAAGGGTATAAATAAAGAACTTGCTTTTTGTTCTCAGTCTTATGCTTACTGTAGTCTTGCTGAAGAATAGGTTTTTATTTAGAATTTTTGGAAAGAAGTTGGCTGACAAATTTACAAGATAATTTACCGAGAAAGTTTGTTGTATTTTCTTCAAACCATAATCTTTTCTTTGTGTATATTGTTACGTTCAGATTCATCTATCTTGCTAACACACTGCAGAATTCAAACCCCAAACATGAAACTAAACACTCTAGGAGAGATTGCCTTCTAGACATCCTAGGTTCGAATCTAAAAAAACATGATGGCATGGCTATTTCCGAAAGGAAAATAGCATTCTTGCCAGCTCTACTCGATTATCCTCCGCTAAAGTCTGGATATTTCAGAGAGCTTAAATGCAATATTTTAGAAAACTGTAAAGTATTTGAAAATGAAAACTTGGTTTCAAATATTTAAATTTGCAGGGTACTGGTAAACTAATAATACTAAAATAATCAGGATAAATCAGAAAGCTCAGAAAATTATAATCAGAATAAAATCAGAATGCCCAGCAATATCAGAAAAATCAGAATGATCAGAAAATTCAGAATGAATCTAACAAAAGAAAACCCTTCTATATATAGCAGAACTGTACAATACCACTGCCCTGGAGAGCTACAAAATATACAAAAATTGGTGTGCTATTTTATCAATGCTCTAATCAAGTCCATCCGAACGTCCAAAGGAATTCAACAAAATTTTAATTAATTTATATTGTTAATTTCCCTGTAGACATTTGGATTAAAACTTTGATTTAATAAAAAAACTTTTGCTAATTAAAAAAAATTACCTTAAGTGGACATCTGCTGTATTTCTAGATAAGCTCCTAGAACATTAATTAAACTATTGTTTCTTACTAACCTTCATTTATTTTAAACAGAAAATATGTGGTGTGATTTTAAAATCTAAAACAAAATTATTTTACTTTTAATTTTTAATGTTTAAATCTACTTATGGGACGAATATAATTTTATTTTAAACTAAAACAAATATTACGAATGTAATATCTTTTTATAAATAGATTTAAACAGAAATAATTTTAAACAACAATTTATTAATTTACCTAAGGTTTTGAAAATAAAGATAACACACCAGAATTGACATATATATCTCGCACAGAGGTCAATCTATGTCTACCAAAAGTAATATGCATTGTATAATTTTGCAAAGTATATAATTGAGATAGTGAGTAATCAGTATAGCCCAAATAGAAATATTGTAACATATTATACTCTGATAACAAGCAAAATATATAGTTATCAAAGTAGATCTAGGTATAAATTTCACCAGATAATAAAACAAATAATTAATTTTACATAATCAAGAACATAAGTAGACAATGTGCTTAGACCAAGATAACCTTGAATCAATATAAATGCCTAAATAGCAATAATTATCAACAAAACTAATGTTACAACATGTACAAATACTTTTTGAATGAACATTATACTGATCACAAATCCTAATACTAATTGAATGTGTGCAGTGTTTATAAGAGAACAGAATACCTCTGGTTTTATTACAATTAACAGTTAAATAATCAATTGCTCCAGAATACTATATGAAACAGCATCACATGACAAAGCAATATCATCAGCAAACCCATAAATCTTTGAATTCAAAGATAAATTAAAGATGTCATTTATATAAATTAAAAACAGTATAGAGCCAAGTACCAAACCTTGTGGAATACTATGATTAACTAATCCAAAATCACCAATAATACCATGTATTTTAGTAGCCTGTCTCTTATCATTTATGTAACTTAACAACCAAGAAGCAAAATGACCTCTAAAACCATATGAACACAAACGATGTAACAAAACTGTATGATTAACAGAGTCAAATGCCTTGGTCAAATCCAAATAAACAGCTCCTGCCTTGAGTCTCTTATCCAATGATAATGTCATATTATGTACATGATTATAAATACCATCTAAAATACTCTTTCCAGCAACAAAGCCAAACTGATACACAGAAATCACTTTATGAACATTCAAAAATGCCATCATCTTATCCTGAACGACCATCTCAAATAATTTACCAACAACAGATATTATAGAAATAGGTCTATAATTGCTAATAATCAAAGGATCCTGTTTTTAAAAAATGGGTGTAATAACTCCTACTTTCAAACATTCAGGAAATACACCAGAAAATAAAGATAGGTTAAACAAGTAAACTAATACACATATAAAAGCTAATTTATTATCTTTCACAATTTGGGATGTTAATTTATCTAATCCAGAAGAGCGAACATTTTTAAAATCATGGATTAGATGTGATAACTGAACATCAGAAACATCTGAAGAAAAGAAAGTATCAAACACAAGTGTAGAAGTCATATCATTAATAGATGGTTCTATGTGGGGTCTATATACAAAGAAATTATTTAAAAGATCAGCCACGTATTTTTCATTACATTGTACCTCTAACATGACATCGTTATTCTTAACATAAATAATTTGATTAGAAGATTTTTTAACCAAAGAGTTTATTGCTTTCCACTTCAAAAAAACATAATAATAATAATAATAATAATAATAATAATAATAATAATAATAATAATAATAATAATAATAATAATAATAATAATAATAATTTATTTATTTATTTATTTATTTATTATGAAACAAACAATAAATGTATAATATAGTAATATAAATTCCATACAAGAAACATCTTGAGTGAGAAATATAAATGTAACAGCTAAAAACACTAATAAAATACAAAAAAAAGTATATAACATAACATAAAATATTAAAATCATATAGATATTACATTTGGAAATTCAATCACAGTAGTAAATAATTACAACATAGCATAAAGTATAAACAAACAAAAATAAAACTAGTGTTTAGCATAATATAACCAATGCCATAAATGTTTTTTAAAAATCAAATAATTAGTGCTCATTAAATTCACATAACAATCTCTTATAAACATATTAAATGATTTAGGACCATTATAATTAAATTGCTTCCTACTGGATGTTTTAAGAAAATTAGGTAAAGCTAGCTGATATTTAGTCAATAAACAAGTATTTACAACAGAAGAAATAGTATCCAAATGAAGTTTCCTGCAATAAATATCAAGAATCACTATATTTATACAAATTAAAAACATCTAGTATATTAAATGTCTCATAAATATCCTTAACAGATGTGGTACGTGATCTACCAAAAATGATACGCATTGCATAATTCTGTAAAACAGACAGAGTAGTCATTGCAAAAGTAGAACAATTCCTTCAAACTGAAATATTATAACATAATAAGCTTTGATAAGAAGAAATATATAAAGTAATCAAAGATGACCGAGGAAAAAATGTAGATAAGTAGAAAAACATATAATTTAATTTACGTAAATGAGAACAAAGAGTCAATATGGTTTGACCAGGATAGTCTGGAGTGAATAAAAACACCTAGATAGCAAATATTATTAACAAATGAAATGTTAGCACAAGTACAAGTGCTATTACAATACCAAAAATATTTATTACAAATAGTAATGTTAAGCGAATGAATATTTGATTTATAAAAAAAATTAATAGCTTTTCTTTTACTCTGATTAATTGATAAATTATTAAATGCTAACCATTTACTAATTAGGATTAAATCATCATTAATTATTTTTTCAACAAAATTATATGAAACTACAGCATAAGATAAAACAATATCATCTGCAAAACCATAAATCTTAGATTCTAAAGGTAAAGTAAATAAATCATTTTTATAAATTATAAATAAAATGGGACCCAAAACTGAACCTTGAGGTACACCATGGTTAACTCTTATAAAAGAGCGTACAACACCAGAAATATTTGTTGCTTGTTTCCTATCCTTTAACTAACTCGCAAATCATGAAATAAATCCACCATGAAAACCATATGAATATAAACAAGTAAAATTTTGTGAAATACAGAGTCAAATGCCTTAGACAAATCTAAATAAATAGCAACAGTTTTAAAATCCTTATCTAGTGAAGTTGTCAAATTGTTTACATGACTATAGAAAGCGTCCAATGTACTTCTAACAGAAATAAATCCGTATTGATGTTCAGATAAAATATTAATTTTAGATAAAAATGACATCATCTTCTCTTTAACCACCATCTCCAACAATTTGGATTTTACAGATATAATAGAAAGTAGGAAACAAACCAGCATTTAAGGAAAGATTAAAGAAATAAACAAGAACAGGTATGAAAGCTGATATATTTTACTTAAGAATCTTTGGTGTTAATCTATCTAGACCAGCTGAACTAACATTCTTTAAGAGATCAATTTTATCAGACAAATCCAAATCAGTAACATCTGTACACAAAAACGAATTTAGACAATAATCATCAAAAGACAATTCTCGTACTGGTGTTCTATCTATTGACAGACCTAAAAAAAATTTATTAAACAAGTCGGCAATATATTTTTCATTATTTTCTACTTCAATCAAATTATCATTGTGTTTTATAAATTTAAATTGATTTGACAAAGGTTTCTTTACAAGAGAATTTATCAATTTCCATTTTAAAGAAATATTTTATCATTAAAATATTTTTGATAACATTGAAATTTTAATTTTCGAATATCAGATTTAATCTTTCTTCAAACTCATCAAATTTCCACCCAAACATTTTAAATAATTTCTTTGATTAATTTTTTCAATCAAATCATTCGTTATCCAGACTGAGCTTTTGCGCTTTTTGCTGGTCAATTTAAAACCAACCATAGATTTTGTAATTAAAGATTTACAAATGTCCTGAAATTTTAAAAATGCTGAGTCAACATCATGCAGAGCAAAAACAGAATCCCAATTCTGATCAGATAATAACATTTTAAGTTTATTATGTGATAACTTATTAACATATAAATGAGTATTTACATATTGTCTACAATTTAGCAAATTCAACACAGTTGCAAAATGATCCGAAATAAAAATATTTAGTACAGACGATTTATAACTTTGATTGTGGTTTAATCTGACAAATATATGATCCAAAATGGATTGACAGGATTTAGTAATACGAGCAGGTGAAAAAATAGCTTGATTAAAACCATAACTATAAAGCAAATTCAAATACCGTACAGTAGGTCTATGTAGATTATTACATAAATCTATATTCAAATCTACCATAAGAATTACTGATGTAGTATGTAAATCAGACAATAACACATCAAGTTCAGCTATAAAATCCACAATGATACTTGTACACAATCTATATAAAGCAATAATAGTTAAGGCAAAACAAGGTAAATTCAAATGAATTAAAACACATTCTGCAGAGGCAAGAAATGGATTGTGATACGTAAATTTAATGTTTTCTTTTACAAAAACTAATACACCACTTGAACGTAAAGACGTACGATGAGAAAGAATATTTGAGTAGCTATCCAGAACATATGTTTTTCAACAGAAATCCAAGATTCGGTTAAAATTATCACTCATAAAAACCGGCAGGAAAACCATTTAAATATACAACAAATTCATCAAAATTAGATCTAACACTTCTTATATTCATATAAAAAATATTTAAATTAGACAAAGTTTAACCATGAGGATAAAATGTATCGAATTTCACTTTAGGAAATAAATTTCAAAATGCTGACAACTCAGATTCATTTTTAATTAAAACACGCGGAGAATTCAAATCACTTCTAACATAAACCCAATCACTATGTATAAAAGCTAAACCTTTACGTTCATACATTTTTTGTTTTGCCATCCATAATAATTGTCTAGTATGCGAGGGTATACGTTGGTTAATATATATGGGCTGACTAGATTCGTTAACAAAAAATCAGAAACCGATTTAATAACATTTCTTTTCAATAAAAATGAATTAGCTAAATTTCACGAAGTAAAGCGAGAAACAATAAAACCGGCTATATTAGTAGATTTAGATTTTGTCCGATAAACATTCTCAATGCAATTAGTGGCAAAGTTTTCAATTTCAAGTTTTTCTGCCAACTTTGTAACAATTGAAGATAAATTTTCATCTTCACATTTCAATTTCATAATCCAACTGTGAACATTCCATAGAATCAATTTTTTTCCTTTAATAAAGTGATTTCGTTTTCACAAGAATCATACATATTTGACAGTCGGAGCAAATTATCATTATGTTTATCAACTTTACCCCGCAAAAAGTCAATGTCAACCTGAAGCTTCGCCACCGTAATTGTAAGCTCTGAAATTGCCATATGTATAACCGGAAATAATTTTAATTTTTCCAAAATATTTAAAATCAAGTTCGAAGAATTAGTATTATTTACCATAACAGAACCATCATCAACAGGTAAAATTCTACAAACATTACATCTTCATGTCTGCTTTTTTTAAAAGACATTCGTCCATAGGTCGCCTCTCCTAGCGTTGAGCACGTGTAATGAAAACTGGTGCTACAGCCCATACATGAAACAAAATTTCCATTTTTAGGTAGTAATTCATTACAAATCTTGCAGGAAGACATTTTATAAGCAAATCAAATCCTAATTTACCGAACACAATAAAAATAAATACTTATAAATAAAAATACAGTAAAAGAAAACAAAAAGCAAGGGAGAAATAAATGAACACGTCTTTAATCTAGAACAACAACAATAATAATAATAATTCAATTGATTTATTTACAGTACAAAACTACAGCATAAAGCCAATTACAGAATTGCACCATAACAAATATTGAAGCAGTCAATCTTAGCTAAGATTGAACTTCATAAATCCATCTATTAACCTGTATTCAAACCCTATTTCCTATCACGCTCCTTTTGTCGTGTATATATATTTCATGTATATATTTGAGATGCGTGCCTAAGTTATAAAATTTTAACGTTTCAATAACATTTTTTAAAAATTCTTATTAATTCTTTTTTATTAAGTATTAGTTCTTTTTTTTATTAAAGTACATAGGTGCGGCTTATATATATATATAAGTGCGAAATACTAACAAAGTATTGATTTTTTAAAAATATTTTATTATATGTCATTTATACAACTTTTTTTTTTTAAAGTATTTTTTTTCCTATTAAACTGTATTTTATAAAATCCAAGATGAAAGATGCAACCGTTAATTGTCCAAAAATAATTAAAGGGTTGGAAACACTGTTGTTTTAATCTGGGGAAGGTATTTTTAATTAAAGTTTTTACTTAAAATAAAATGGGGATTAAGATTAAATATTTTCTTTTGTTATAAACATTTTTGTCAAATCTATTTCTAATCTGGAAATAGATTTGAATTTATTTTTGGACATTATCTTACAGTTGCATCTTTCAAAAACAATGGACGAAGAAATGTAAAATTTCTGTTAGATTAAAGATTATGTTTGAGCTAGAGATAAGAAATGGAAAGCATTCTTCAAATACCTGGGCAGGAGTATAAAATGGCTGGATTTTAAATCACCAACAGATTAGCTACTATTGAGAGAACTGTATTGATAACATGCTACATGTCACTGTGAAACTATAAATGATGTAGTAGTAAGTCCACCACCCTTCTTGGCCCTGTTGGGTCATCATCTTCCACTGCCATACCATTCTGCTGCCCAAGAGCTAAGTAAAAGTCCAACCTAAGAACTTTAGAATGCTAATAGAAGCTTGCTGCCACCGAAAAACTTGCATTTCAATTGCCATGCACATGCCATACTTTAAATTGGACTCTTAAAATTGCAAGGTAACTTTTCAAGCCATCACCTCAAACTAAATCTAGCCTAACTCATCTATCAAGATTTCTTCTAATATATTATTTAACTTTGTTTTTGTTTTAATATGTAATTTGCTCTTAAGTAATTTCTATAAATTTAATTCTCTCTCATATGCTCTTAACTTTCCTTAACTTTGGTGTGGTCATTTATTTATATGTATTTATTATTTGATTTATATATGTACTTGCTTATTATTAATATGCCATTTTCCAGCAACCTGGCGAACTTAATTTATAAAATCCTTTTTTGTCTTTCAATTAAATCTCCTTTAATTAAGGTTTTTAACTTTCCCTCAAAATATATTATATGATATATGTTCGCCAGTTTGTTTTTACGAATCAACATTTTATGTTGGTTTATTATAAAATTATTTGTTCAACTCCGAATAGAATAAAGTAATTCTACCTGGGGTAAATCCACCATTCAAGCTAATTAACGCTTTGAAATCTTTTAAAATGTTTTTTTTATTAAATTCTGAAAGAGTGACCCATTAATTATTTTCTATAACTGCCAGTCTTCTTTTATTTTCCATACTCTTAAAATTTCAAATATTGTATTTAAATATTCCAGTTACTATAAAAACCATGAAGGTGGGATTGAATTATTTTAAATATCAGAAAAGGAAAGGGGGTAAATTTTAATATTTTACTATTTTATTTATTAAGTAAAATCTTGTGTCTATATATATTATAACTGCATAGTGTATTATTTGTCTAAATTATGGTATTCAAACAAGGGTCATTTATTTTAAAGCAGTAAAAATCATATCTCATGTCATTAGTGAGATTCATTTGTATTGCGTTACTGACATTTGGCTCATCTTCATGATTATATATGTGTGCTTCTTAATTTGGGGGTTGGACAAGTTTGAACCCATAGATTTCTTCTCAAGCCTTGTCCTGAAAATAGTTAATCTTTCCAGGACCATTTATTTCATACAAAAATGCCTCTGGTGGTGATTTCCATAAGTTTGGCACATGCTATGCATATTCACTTCTTCATAGAAAAAGGCTGCTCATGTCGGTTATACCAGTAAAAGTCTGAGCCATGCCATGCCCCACTTTTCTATAAGCACTGCTCTAGAAAGGGGGTGATGGATTTTGTTTTTTGTCCAGAAGCATGACCTTATCTTTGAGTTCTCTGCCTATGTTAGTACCGCTACTTATTCATGTTATTATTTTATTTGCTTATGATCTAATTTTAGTGCTCTAATAATATTAAAATTGTGCTCTGCTCAAGATATATATAAATGCCAAATATTACTAGCTAGATTAATTACTAATATATATTTTAGTTTTATTACACAATCCCATCATCATAATTTGTTATTTATATATTAAAGGGGTTGGGGGGGAAAAAAATCTATTTAAGAGTATTTGCTTGGGGAAAATAAAACTTTTTTACCAGCGCTAATTAAAAGAATTTTCATTATGTATTTTATCATATAATCAAATGTCTTTTCAAATGTATTTTATTTATTTTCACGACCGTAATGGCGTGAAAATGGTTTATATTATATCTGTAATGAATCTTGGAATGCTCCCCAAAATAATGTTAGTCACCATGTTTCAGAACCGTAACCCAAAGCATTAATAGCAATTTTATGTGAATTCTTTCTAATAATCGATTGGCATCTGAATATTGGACCCACCAAAGACATGTGTTTATTTATAATATATTATTTAGCTAAAAAAGAGCATATGAGAAATAATAGCATGAATGACAATATATAATTATCTATCGTTTGATAGACCACTTGCTCATTCATGAACTTACTAATGTATGCAATCAATTTATAAATGTATGTAAATAATTTGTCATTATATTAAACTAATATTTATTGCTTAACTTGTTTGAATAGTTTGAATTCCTTTTTTCCACTTCCACACATACAGCCATGCATATATATATATATATATTAGTTAAGTCATAGTTAATAGATGTCTCATTGTCTTCTCCACTCTGCTAGTGGGCCGGATTTAAAATTAATTTTTATGTGCCATCATTGTTATGATATCTATTAGGTGTTTGATCTGGGGCTTAGAGAGTGGGTTTAAATTCAGGCTGGTCTCTGACCTAAATCTTGGGCTTGACTGGGTTTGAAGTACATTTTGTGAGTTCCAGCTTGTGTTAGACAGATAAACATGTTTTGACTGGTACAATATAGATATACATATATTTATTTAAATGGCAAATTATTAATGTAATTATATGCCATATTTCTATAAAAGATAAGTAACACATTTAAAAATCTAAAGTAAAATTAAACACCAGCATATAACCAATTAATCATTAACACATTAATAATAACAAATAAACAAAAGGGATAAATATAATGCACATAACAAAATAATAAAAAAAAACATTTTAACGAATATATATATATATATTGTGCCCTTGTCTGTAGGTCATAATAAGGTAGAAAGGTCAATTATTAAAAATTTTTAAATTTTAAGTTATATTTGTATGATATATAAATAATAGTAGGATAATTATATTTTATAGTACAATTTAAAGCTGAAAATACCTGATATAAAAAAAATGTAATAGATTATTTTAAAAGAAAAAAGTTAAATAAAGCTTAAATATATCATTGCTTATGGTTGTAAAAGCTGGCCATATAAAATAACACAGCTATCAATAGTTAAAAGTGTATTAATAATTTGAGTATAATATTTTTAAAACTAATAAATTAAATAGGTGCTATATGTAGTGTATAGTATTTATTTAATAGTCAAATTTAATAGAGTATATTTTAAAATAAACTTTATGATGGTGAGAGTTATATTTAGTTCTACAAGTTTAAATTATTTTCCAAATTTTTTATAAAAATATATTAGTTTTGGTAATTTAGACCGAGACGTAAATAAAAAATCATTTGATAAAAGTAGTAAAAACGTGACCGTATATTATATACCTTCACACACACGCTTGTTAGAATAATAATAAAGTTTGTGAATTTAAAACTAGATATAATTGCCATCAATCATTAAAGTACAAGTTGAAGTATTAAATATTGTTTTAATAATTATTTTAAAAGTTTAAATAATTTTGGTAAAATTAAAATTGAATTTAAAAATACTAGTCTAAATAATATTTCAGACATTATGTCATCAATTCTTTATTTTAAACGTCTATTCTGTTATAAAACTAAAATGGATAAATTTGTTCGCGCTAAAATAAAGATATTAACCAATCAACGGAGGTAAATTAGCAGACAAAAATATAGTATTATACAGAGCGGGAGAAGGAATGTGTAAGTGAAAGAGAAAGTAACACATTTTTGTAGCTGATAACACCGTAGCTGGAAAAGTGATCTAAATTTAAAATTTTGTATTTATTTTAAAAAAAGTTCTTCTGTAACATATAATATATTTTGACTGTATCGATATGAATTGCTAATTTTAAAAGTTATCTTACCAGGGAATTTATTCGAATTTAACCAAAAACCTACAGTAGAGATGGAAGTACAAGGGAAAATACCTAAATTTATTACCGAAGGAAAAATATTGGGAAATTGTCTTAATACAGCTTTATTTATGCTCAACCAGAAACTGATTGTTGTAATTCAGAGAAAAATAATTGGGACGCTATATGAAAATTTAAAAGAGAAGTTACATGCCGTCAGGAAAAAATTATGACGCAAAATTTATAAGGCTACTTTAAAGTTATTTTATTCTTCTCTATGAAAAAATTTAATATGCGTTTTTATTGTAAAGAAAATAATGATAAAGAAAGAATGTTTATCTTTTAAGGGAAAAACATTATTAAAAATGTAGTACCAGAATTTTAAAGTAAAGGAAAAGTAAAGAAGAATATGAAAGTGCTATTATGTATTTTATGGAAAGGAGCCGAAAACTTTATCTAATTAAAAAATATTACAAAGTATTCAATGGAAGAAATGCTTGATTTAGAAAAGATAAAATTAAATTACCTAATGAAAATGGATCCATGGAAACCAGAAAATTTTATTGAAGATTTAAATAAAAGTACGTACAAGATGCATCGGGAAAAAGTCGCGCGGGAAAATATTAGCAGACAATAGTAGAAGAGAATGTCATGAATTAATAATTATATACAATATTGTGAAAACCAAGGATTGTCGTCTATGAAGATTTATTAAACAGAGTAGTAATTGTTTTACTTTAAAATTGAACATTAAGTGACTGAATGAAGAAATAAAAATATTTTTTTTTTAGCTTAAATATGAACGGTTCAAGAAAGTCTGGTGAAGAAGTATCGTAAATATAATTTAAATATTTTATTAATTTATTTTTAAATATAAAATGCTATATTAGATTAGGGAAAACATATAAACATAAATTTAATATTAATGAGATTTAAATATAATAGCTTAATAGAATGATAGAAATATTGTTTTAAAAATAAAAAGTATGTATGGAATTTTTATATCTACAAGAATTAATGGAATGGTGAAGCCTACAGAACACGATCGAGAAGATCAAGATCGTTTTTGGTAATTTTGGTATTTATTCATAATGCATAATGTATTTTTTTCAGATCATCTATTGATTAAGAATGATGTGTGAAAGTTTTAAAATTATAAGTACACATTTTATACAACATTAAAATATATTCTGAGATAAGAGTAATTTTAAAATATGCATGCAATAAGTTATTTCAAGTATAATTTATAGTATAAGTTGTCAAAACAATTGTGTGATTCTTTTGAACTTTCATGTAACAAAGTATTCGGATATTTTAAAATAGTTTGTATATGATAAATATACGAGAAAAGTAGTAAAAGATTTTCTTAGAGAACAGCTGTATAGTTTTGAAATAAAATGAATTTTATTATTGTTAGAAATGTAGATAAGAAATTGTCGATGTAATGGATAGAAAAATCTAGAGAAATAAGATCGGATAGTGACTTGGTAGTACTAGTGTAGAGGAAACCAAGATGATGTTTTGCTAAGAAATAAGAAAATAAAGTATTTGGATCATAGTTAGTTTGTGTGATTTCAGTATAGCTAACTAAGCACTATCACTGAACACATATTTTGGGCAGTGTCTTTACGTATCTTTTAAACTCTTTGATGTTATATAAAGCTGAAGAAATAGCTTTAGCATCACTCCTATGATAGAGGTGGGTAGACAGACAAAGGTCACTCCTCTATAGTGTTTTAATTCACTGTGCCATTATTGTCAAGGTTTATGACGGATAATATTCTAGTTATTTTTGATCCTGTGCATCTATTTTCTCTATCCTTGTTTCGTGAATCTGCATCGTCAGAAAGATATTTATACAGAAATAATGCATAAAATAGAACTGAGGGTGTGTTATCGTTAAGTAAGAATAGTTTATTTACTGGAATGTGTTAGAATTATGTAATTTTAAAAGTGAAAGTACAAAAATCATAAAGAGAGAAAGAATCATATAATACAGTTTAAAACCAATTTGGAAACGAAAATCATAAAGAGAGAAAGAATCATATAATACAGTTTAAAACCAATTTGGAAACGAATATAAGATTTTTTAAAAGAGAAATCTAAAACAAAGTTTTTTTTTAAGTGATAATAAAATTTGAATATTTTTATAATAATATTTAGAAAATGAATATTGCATGTTTGTTAAGAAAATAATTCAATAATGTGTAATAGACACATATATTTGTGCATGGTGTGTTAATAATTGTAATTATCATCCGAAGCAAGGCTTGAATGAGTATATTAGATTAATAAGCATTGTATAGTGAACAAGAAAACGTAATATCACATGTAGAAGAATGTTTTTTGAATATGTAGGATTCCATATAACTAATATAAAATTAGAGTTTTATGATTTTGTAAAATGTTTACTACGAATGTAATTTTATAAAAATATAATTTTAAAAAATAGTAGGGATACAAAGTATTAGTGATAATTATAAATAAATACATTTTGTAACAAGCTAAACTAAAATAAGAAATCCAATAATAATAATACTGTACTTTCTTAAGTATTTAAACGATAAGAATTAACTAGTAAAATAAGTAGAAGTTTGGTTTTATTGTATAAACTAGTAAAATAATTTTGTGATAGGAGAGTAAGGATATCCAATGTACATAATGTAAAATAGTGTTATTTGTTTTTATTATTAATAAACTTTGTTGTAAATTTATTATAAAGCTTTGTGTCTTCGTTATTATTTCTCCACATGGATGCATGATATCACAATACACATTTATAATTGAAACAGACATATAGTTTTTGCACAAAATAGGTAAACAAAAATGTTATAATAATTTTGAAAATTTATTTGTATGATAAAAATTAAAAGATCATAATTATATCATTTATTGGTCATAAGTTGGTTGCCACAATATTAAAATAAATTATATGCTAATGTTACCACACGTATTTTGTTGTCGGATTATTAAAATACTGCCACGTACGTAATTATTTATTTCATTTAGGAAGCAATAAGATTATATTATACTATTATTATTATTGTTTATTATTGTTAGTTGCTGCGTAGTGAATTTATGACATAAAATTCCCTTTTCATAGTTTACTACCGTAATTTTAAATCAGTTAGAATACAATTTATGAACCTGAGATTTGATTTTCTTTTACTTATTCTATTTATTTACTTAATCTTATTTAATTGAGCTAGATTATTATTACAAAGAATATTAAGACATGATTATTATTTTAATCGTAATGAAAAGAGCTTAGAAAGTCGTAAGAACACTATAAGTTAGTTATTTAGTATAGTAAAAGGGGGAATAGTGTTCTTATGCCATTGAGATAGTATCAGGTGGATAATATTTCAATGTATCTGTCTCGTTCTCCATGTCGTCACTCCATGTCTCATGAAAATAATAAATATTTATTAATTCATTTACAGATATAACTGTACTTGTATTTTAAAAATTAAAGTTAGTAATCATTTTAATTAATGCTGGAGATTTCATTTATTTATATGTTTAAACTGAGCTAGAACCCGGAATATATTTTAAACACTATATATATGAAATTTTATGGAGGACGTGGACGGAGGAGGAGGGCAGAATATATATATATATACATAAACAAAATCAAGTTAAACCAATCAAATCTGGCATTTAAATTTAATAACATTACAAAATTGATTATAATCTAAATTGAAGTAATTACAATTACTACAAATCTTATGATATTAAGATGGTAGCCTATATAAAGGAGAAAATTTAAAAACATTGGAATGACAAGTTTTAATGTAACAAACAGAAGCAAACCGAGTATCATGCACATGAGATCTAATCATAATAGTAGAAATTGTGTCAGATAAAAGAACTATTTTATTAACAAATTTATAAAGATATTTAAGATCTCTATATTGTTTTCTAAAAGAAAGATGAACAACAATTTTATTTCCCAGAGAAACATATTTGGAAAACTTATTAGAGACTGATTGTAATAAATTACATCCCTGTTTAGAGCTAGGATTCCAAATGACTGAACAATATTCAATGATGGGAAGAACCAATGATAAAAATAATTTAAATTTTGTATCCCCACTGAAATGATAACCAAACCTTAGAATAGTACCTATAATTTTTAAAGCCTTACCAATAATCATTTCCAAATGAGGAAGAAAGGATCCATTACTAGAAAATATAACTCCCAAATCTTTTTGGGATTCAACAGAAATAATTTTGTGACAATAAAATAAGAAAAATGCAAAACTTCAGATTTTTTAGAATACGAAACTAAGGAACATTTACTGAAATTAACAGTCATATTATTTAGATCACACCAAGCACTAAAATTATCTATATCCTTTTGAAGAAGAGTGCAATCAAACACAGATGTGATTCTTCTAAAGATTTTACAGTCATCTGCATAGCACAAAAGATAAGAAGATTTTAAGCAATCCTTAAGGTTATTCATATAAATGTTAAAAAGCATAGGTGCTAAAATACTACCTTGAGGAACTCCAAATTACATTTAAAATTAGATGAAATAGTATTACAAAATTTGATATATGCAGTACGATCATGAAGAAAGGATTGAAACCAATAAACAAGCTTAGTAAAAAAACTCATTTGATATAATTTGTGAAAAAGAATACTGTGATCTACATTATCAAAAGCTTTTGATAAATCAAAGTAAATAACATCAAGTCTCTGCTGGTCCTCAATTGCATGTGCTATATGATTGTAAATTGTTAGCAAATTAGTTTCTACAGATCTATTAGGTATAAAATCATGCTATGAAGAAGAAATGAGTTTACTAACATCTAAAATAGTTTCATTATTGTATCAGTCAGATGATGTATGTTGGTTTAAACCAGTTTGAATACTAGGTGAAAGTACCTTGAGGCCACCCATATGCGAGATATTAAATCAAGAATACTATGACCTCTGCCCTCTTCACCTATTATCGAGTCTAATTATGAACCAACAATATTATATGAGACACGCATAAATTATTTTCTCACCCAGTCCAAAGCTCAGCATCAGGGTGAGACATGGATGAGAGCATTTATGAAAGTAAGTTAAATGTGCATAAAATATAATATGAAATATGTATTTTGCATGCCTGGATCATTGGAAAAGTAAAATAAAGGTTAAGCTAATAAGAAATTGCAATAATGTCAGGAGACTTAAACTTTTTTTAGTTTAAATAATATATTTAATGAATGACATTTTAAAATATTAGGAATGTTTTAACTACCTCCACTATTCCCCGATTGATTAATGATAAAAACTAGACAATAAAGGTGGATAGTAATTACATAAGATTTTGCGGTCTAAGTCTATTTCTTCCCAACTTCAATAAAATTATTAACTTGAATCCCCTTGATAAAGCACAATTAAAATAAATCTTTCACAAAGAATTTTTTAGTTGCTTTGTGCTTAAAACAATTTTAAAATATTTAAGACATCTATAACTAACTAAGATATAAGTATGGGGCTAAAGGCAAACAAAAGAGGCATTATCGAAGAGATCAAGTTGGCAAACAAAGGAAACTTACTAGTATTTAATTTACAGACATAATTTGAATTGGAAAGATCTTTTTAAATGAAAATTAACTTTTAACTTACACTGCAATGGAATGAATCATTTATAATATTTTAACAATGAGGAATAGCGAAGGAAAAAAAAGGTTAAGTATAAATATATATAATTAAATGAAACAATTCAGAAAGGTATTTATCAAAAGATAGAGTAATAAATAGTTCATGAGGAGATTTTTATAGTTACCGGTCCTTGTTCTTTGGATCCAGTTTCCCTCAACGTGGTGGCTTGATTAGATACATGGGGATTTGTCCAGACAAGGAAATGGAAATACGCAGCATTTTTAATGAAACATCGCACAGACATGGCACACAGTTCAGGTTTCTATTTTGGGCATGTTACAGCATTCTGATGGTTTTTAGGACCCCGGCAGCAGGCAAAGCTGTTTGCATAACTGCCAATCATAGTCGTGTCCATCAAATTAATATACTTTTTAACTTGTTGCATGTTGAAACTTATAACGTGATTTTGAGGACAAAAGTTGAATAAATTCAGGAGCAAAATCTGCACGAGTTGAACGGCAAAATCTGCCTAATTCAGGAACAATATTTTCTGCATTTAGAAACAAAATCTCAGAGAATCACAGCACAGGATCTGCATGAATAAGCATAGAAGACCAGAGAGATTTTTAAAAGTAAAATCTCACTAATCTAGAAACAGGATCTGCATGAATCAGCAAAAGAACCAGAGAGAGCCCAGTCTTTTGTTCTCTCTTTTTTATACCTTTCTCTCAGCTACCCTTCTATTGTTTTGTATATGATTTTACATCTTGATGAGCCCCCCACGCTCCTTTGTTTCAAGGTAACTTTTTCTAAAAATAAACTTTTAATTTCTTATTCTAGATTTCTGTATTTAACTTTTGAATTTCTATTAATGAAAAAAAACCATATTTAATTTGCCTTGAATGGGCTAACTAATTAAAACATATATTTCTCTAGAAATGTTAAAAAGTGTTATCTTAAAATAAAATCATATGCAATATTTTAACAAAATTTTAAAAAGAAAAATATATTATTCTTTTAACAAAATAACATTTTATTTCAACAGAATTTTGCATTAACTCATATATATATATATATATATATACGCTTGATGTTTATATATGTTTGATTCCTAAATTTTGGAACAGAAATTTTAATAATGAGCTTAAACAGAATTTTACTTTAAAAGACATATTTTAAAGCAATTAACTAAATTTAATATGCGTTGACTATAAAAAATAAAACCCATTAATTTTATATTTTTATGCAAATCCTGTTGATATTTTGATATAAACTAAATCCAGGTTACAAGATTGGAAAGTTTATATAAGGCTGTGAAGCATGGATCGGACTTCCAGATTCATTGCTTCATTTCCCAATAGTTAGTGAGAAAAAAATGTTAAAAAAATGCAGTTGCTTCAGGTCAGAGATAAAAATTGTGCTAGGTGAGTTTAAGCCTACTCTTTATTTGCTATAATATTTATTTTATTAACTAACTGTCTTTTTTTCTTTATCATATAACTAAGGTCAGGTCCATATGGTTTTTAGTCTAGAAGGTATATATATATATATTTAATTTCTGTATTTTCCGGGGTCCAGTGGTACACAAGGTTTTAGGTTTCAGTTTCTAACATTATACTCACATTTTATGCTGTAACTATCTTTCCAAAAAAACCACTTCCTCCACACTTCTTTTTTAACACATGTGGTCATTTAAATATCGGAAAAAACTTTTTGACTTCTCTCTGCACTATAATACTTGGCTAAGATCTCTCAGCCATACTTGCTTCCCTTGCCTGAGTTGATATTGCTGGTTTTGTTTTTTCTTTTTGCTATGCAGAACCGCCCATCTTAACTGTTCATTCACTATCTTTTGGTTTTCTAGTTGGTCTATTTTCTCCTCCTCTACTAATATTTTGGTTTTGAATACCTGAAGACATGCTGCCATACTGCAAACGTATTGGAATAAATCCAGTCAAGTCATTCATTTTATTATTAATATCTTGTCCCACCTTTTCAGTTTCATTTACCCAATCCGAAGTCTGAAGAGTCTTTGTGCTCTTGCTATCCTCTATTATCTGCCAATTTTTGTCTCTACTTTGCATTTCATGTTTGATTGACACGTCCAAATGGTGAGTATCTTTGCCTGTTTTATCATCACTCAAGGATTTCATATCAGTGTCATCTTGTTTTTGAGTTTCATGTCTATCCGGCCACATTATTTGAGTGTAATTATCTGGTGATGCTTTTGTCACAATACTCTGTCTTTGATGGAGTTCCATATTTTCCTCCAAATGGTTTAATCTTTATGCTGTATTCCTCATAACTTCTTGGAACATGGTCATCATCATTTTTCTTTTCTGTCTCATTTCTTTGATGAGAGCTTACAAATTATATTCTTGACCACTATGAGTACATGTTGACATCTTGGGAAGATTGAGTTGTACCTCCTCACTGTCATAATCTTCGCCTCTATTCTGTTCCTCCATTTTTGCCTAATATTGGCTATTTTGTTATTTTTATAACTTATTTTCACGTTTGATGAAAATTTAGGTCTATCTCCACAAACCTAGAGACAACAAGGAAAAAAAAACTAATCACGATAATATATTTTGTTATAAGTGTCTAGCTGCTATATACTTTTGTATATTCTTCTACTTGTTACTAAAACAAACTTTTATTTCTTTGTAAAATAAATTAATATTCTAATTTTTATTCTCTATAACTATCTCTTTTTACTTTTGTATGTATTTAGAAATCCAACTTGCCTACCTCATGAGGTCCTATTTTATACAAATGCTCAAATATGTCGCTTTGTACATGAAAAAAAAAATCTTGCCCTGTCTGTGTCTTTTTTTAATATTTATACTACATATATGATTCTCCTCACTTTACTTCATTTATTTATTTTTTTATATTTTATTATTAATGTCACTGCTATGTTGTCACAATATAATTAAAATAATACACTTACAGCTTGACCCAGCTTTCTCTGACGCCTGAAACAACTAAAAAATGCATCCACATTAATGCAACACGTTTATATATATCCAAAAGGAATATGTGAGCAAAAATATACATATGTCATGTTTAAAATTATTTTGGCTCACTAAGCATACATTGTTATTTTTGATCAGTTACTATACTATGGTTTGGTTTATTTTTAATCCGATATGAGAGATTGCACTTGCTGACAAATTTATTTGATGAGGGTGCCAGTCAACAAGGCAATAGCCATATCAAATATACATATTATGGATAATTATCCAAGAACACATTGAGAAAGGTTTATAAAGTTTAATGAATTAGATTTATTTTGAGTTTCACTTTACTTTAAAAAAAAATCTCTGCACGAATAAGTACATGCTATTTTCAATGATTTTTAAATTTTTATCTAGGATGTATAACAACTAAGTAAGGTAATATATATGACCTGGATTCGAAACCATGCTACCATTTTGGTCATGACAAAAAATATAAATTAAGACAGCCAAAGTACGATTAACAAACAAGAAATACAAAAAAATTAAAATAAAAGTAAAATCCTATGATAACCACTATTCCGAATTATGAATCTGGGATCCGAAACCAAATACCATTTTGGTCACAACCCGAAATAGTTATACAATTATCAAGCAATTTTACAGATAATGCATTGAGATCAAAAACTGTTTAAAATTTTTTGCATAAAAACGGGTTTTACCGAACTATAAACGAAATGTATACCATATCCACCCATATATATGAATATATACTTCACTAAATAAGCATATATATATGACTACATATAAATATACAAACAGATATACCTATATAAATATTTATTTTATTATCATGTACATGATTTTATTAGAAAGATTCGTCATATTGCAGACTGCATACTTCTATTATTTCAGGATAGTAAACACTGGTCGCAAATATAACAAGGAAACAATGATTGCAGATGTAGACCTATTATTTCAGGCCACTCAGCAATTCAGAACTCTAAAATGTAAGGGGTCTTCACTAACGGTTACTACAAAAAGATCTTCACCAAATGATTACTAAAAGGGTCTTCACCAAACGGCTACTAAAAAAGGTCTTCACCAAACGGTTACTCAATAAATGATTCCAATAACATAATCCGAACTGAAAAAAAAAATCTTAACTAAAGGTGGCTGACATATATGTTATACAAAATATTTTGTATATATATTTATTAAAACGAATATACACGCATTTGCTATTTATCAAGTTATAGTTTTAACAAGGCTGTAAAGTTGAAAATTAAGTTTGCTATTATTGAAAAAAAACTTATATTTATATATTATTTGCGAGGTAACGTAATTGCAAAATATTTAAAAGTGAAAAAAAATTTTTTGCATGATTATAATTATTCACTATTTATATATATATATAAAAGAAACGAAATGCAGAGAAAGTGAAAAAATATTTACTGACACCGTACGATGGCACGTGTCAATTAAATTATAAAATGTTAGATCTTCGAAAAAAATTCCTATTAATGGAAAAAAAAATTATTACCAAGTATTAGATCTATACAAAAATTTTATAATAAATGAAAAAAAATTCTGTTATCTATTTGTACTTTTTACTAGATCAACACTGCCATATGTATGCTATATTTCGAAAAACTATTATATCAAAATTGCTCATGTTTAAGCAATACTAAAATAACATAAAGTATGAAAGCTATTTTAAGGGTGGGCAGGTGGATATTTATTTGACACTTCTGCCACATTGAAGCTATATACTTTATATGAAAAACAATATGGTGACTGGCCATGACAAATCTACTCATTGGGAAAAAATATTTTGCTATAACTCTGAAATCTCATTATATAATCACAGCAAAACAAACTGACGGAGTGTTAACTTTTCTAAATGTAAAATATTCATTCTAGCAATTTAAAACTCAAACATTTTTTTTTTACCTTATGACACATTTAACCTTTTAATCAATCTAGTTGTTTTTTCTTTCCTTCTACAAAATAAAATTCTGCCCATTTTGTGCGACAAATAAGTGGAAAAAAATCTTACACATATATTATTTCGTGTTGTTGATAAAAAAAATTATATATATGCTCAACAATATACAGAGTGTGGAAATATTCAATCGCCCCGTGGATGGATGCACAAATCCGGGAAAAAAATTCTACACATATATATACCTTAAGTCCCCCTTCCCTTCCACAAAATAAAACTCCGCACATTTTGCACAACAAACCCGGGAAAAAAAAATCCTACCCAACATCATTCACTATTCAAAACAGACGAAAGAAAAAAATGTTATACCCACACAACAAATGCTATATAGGGCATTGCAGGGTGTGGGAATTTTAAAAAGCCTCATGGATGGACATCCAAATCTGGGGGGGGGGAATGTACTGTACCAATCAGATGATGTATGTTGGTTTAACCCAGTTCGAAAACTAGGTGAAAGTACCTCGAGGCCACCCATACGTGAGATATTAAATCAAGAATACTATGACCTCTGCCCTCTTCACCTATTATCGAGTCTAATTTTGAACCAACAACATTATCTGAGACATGCAACATTATCTGAGACACGCATAATTATTTTCTCACCCAGCCCAAAGCTCAGCATCAGGGAGAGACATGGATGAGAACATTTATGGAAGTAAGTTAAATGTGCATAAAATATAATATGAAATATGTGTTTTGCATGCCTGTATCATTGGAAAAGTAAAATAAAGGTTAAGCTAATAAGAAATTGCAATAACATCAGGAGACTTAAGCTTTTTTAGTTTAAATAATATATTTAATAAATGACATTTTAAAATATTAGGAATGTTTTAACTACCTCCACTCTTCCCCTATTGATTAATGATAAAAACTACACAATAAAGGTGGATAGTAATTACATAAGATTTTGCGATCTAAGTCTATTTCTTCCCAACTTCAATAAAATTATTAACTCGAATCCCCTCGATAAAGCACAATTAAAATAAATCTTTCACAAAGAATTTTTTAGCTGCTTTGTGCTTAAAACAATTTTAAAATATTTAAGACATCTATAACTAAGATATAAGTATGGGGCTAAAGGCAAACAAAAGAGGCATTATTGAGGAGATCAAGTTGACAAACAAAGGAAACTTACTAGTATTTAATTTACAGACATAATTTGAATTGGAAAGATCTTTTTAAATGAAAATTAACTTTTAGCTTACACCACAATGAAATGAGAAACATTTATAACATTATAAACACACCTCTCAAAATGTCTAGCAGTAGTATGCAAAACAGAAATAGGTCTATAGTTATTAGCACAATCATGTGATCCATTCTTAAAAATTGGAACTATTTTGGCACACTTAAGAACATTAGGAAAAACATAAGAATTCAGTGATAAATTAAAAATAAACACAAGAGGTATTGCAATAAATTCAGCTAGCCCTTCAAAATAAATGAAGGAATGAATTTTAAGTCACTTAATAGCTATAACAACATCACCTTTAAAAGTATGGTCAATCATAAAATGAACAGTTGGAGAATTACAAAATAATGCTATATTTGAAGACATTGTATCATGTGATTTATATACAACAGCAAAATATTTTGACAAGTCCTTGCACTTAAAATAACACCATGAGTAGCTTGAACCTTTTTCTTACCCAAACCAGACTTATTAATGAAATCCCAAAATTTTTTAGGGTTAGAAGAAATATTAACCTCAATTTTTCTAATATAATTCTGCAAATCGCTTTTATAAACATGCTTCACCAATCTTCTGAAATTAATAAAATTATAAAAAAAGATATTCTGTGTTTAAAATAAAGACTTCCTTTTAATAATTTTAACAAGATCGCATGAAAACCATGGAGGAAAGCCTGTATAAAAAGGCTGCTTATTGGAAATATACAAATCAATAAAACTGTTGAGAATCTTTAAAAACCCATCCAAGCAATGATTTACATCATTAAACGAATATAAAAAATTCCAATTAACCTTAGAAAAGTTACTACAAAAATCAACATAATTACCCTTCCCATAATCCTTTCTTGAAATATTAGAAAAATTAATCTTTGAGTGACAAACGTTAATATAAAACTCAAAAGGTGGATGATGAGCATCAATAGGAAAATTAACAGAGACAACTTGATAATTACTAACTACAGTTGAATTACATAAAATATAATTCAAAGGATGATGAGAGGTGTTAACAAATGGGCTACATTGCCTAAGTCCTAAAAATTTATAAAACCATAACATTCTAGAAGCTTTAGAAGACAAAAAAGAAAAGCATGTAATAATTCTACCCTGATATAAATCTGGAATATTTAAATTCCTGGTAATAATAACGTTATCATGGCCAATCAGAAAATATTCAAGTGATGTCAAAAAATAATCAAACTCTAATGATGACAAAGTGGGTTTGAGGTAAACATTACCTAAAATAAATTTTAAATTGTAATTTAAAGTAATTTCACACCATGTAGATTCACAAAAAGAAGAAAAATAAAAACTGTAGCAAACCGTTTGTACAGTAGTGATTAAGGTTATTAAAAAGCCAAAGACACCAAAATGTATAAATGCTTTAGATAAGTAAGAAAATACAAGTGAATGAGATTGGATTGAAAACATTTTTGTGTTTTTAATTTGAACTCATAACTTTATAATTAACTAAAATGGTCCAATGTTGCAGCAAGAGGGTTGCATTAGATCCTAAGCTCTAAGTGCAGTGCTCAAACTGAAGGCTCCTACCTAATAAAAGTCACAAGCTAGAAACTAGTTTGGGATAATTGGATGAATAGGTACTAGATAAGAATTTTATGCAAAAACCATCTTGCATCCATTGATTACATTGGCTTGCAATAGATGGCACTGCTGTATAGAGAGTTTGCTACTATTAAAAGATTTAGGTTATATGTTTTTAATTTTATATATAATCATTGCTTAGTTCCAGTTTGCTGGTTTCTGTTTATTTTTATTTTTTCCCAGTGAACCCAACAGTAAGATTAAGTTTATATTTATTTAGTTAAGTTGTTCGAAGTAAAATAGAATAATGAGTTGAATTTATTTAAATTATATTTTTAAAATGTTGAATGAAATTGCATTCATTTCATTCAGTT
This sequence comes from Epiperipatus broadwayi, assembly GCA_028023455.1. NCBI lineage: Eukaryota > Metazoa > Onychophora > Udeonychophora > Euonychophora > Peripatidae > Epiperipatus > Epiperipatus broadwayi. Next base: position 159,053 of record JAQFVV010006673.1, on the reverse strand, counting down.
TTAAATTATAAAAAATTCCTCTAATTACTGCTTGCTTGAATATTATATATAAAATTAAATATTTTCAGTAATTTGCAAACTTACAAATTCTCAAATGGATCAGAAATTGGGAGGTATTCAAGTTGCAAGACTTTTATGTAGAAAATTGAACTATAGAATCAGTTAAAATAAAAGTGCAAAAAAATTATTACTGAGAAGTAAAGTGCATATTTGAAAACCAAAAGTCACAGAGCTGGGCTGCAGTATGTAGATCTTGAGTATCAGAATCAGCTATTTAACCACTGCAATAAAGCATGCTGGGAATTCAGAAAGAATAAATGAATTGAATGGTTTATTATTCAGAAGTTCATTAAAAGTTCAAACATCAGAAGTGATAAAGCTGAATTGTGATTCATGGACATTGATCTCCAGAATTTGTCACTTTACCACTGCAATAAAGCATTCTGGGAGTGAAATTCAAGCATCAGAAGTGATAGAGCTGGGCTGTAAACCATTGACCTTGAACTCCAGAGTTTGTCACTCTACCACTGCAGTAAAGCATTCTGGGAGTGAAATTCAAGTCAACACCAGAGTGTGCCTCTCTACCATTGCAGTAAAGCATTCTGGGAGTAAAATTCAAGCACCAGAAGTGACAAGCTGTGCTGTGATCTATGGACCTTGAACTCCAGAGTCTCTCTACCATTGCAGTAAAGCATTCTGGGAGTGAAATTCAAGCATCAACTCCAGAGTCTGCCACTACAGTAAAGCATTTGGGGAATGAATTCAAGCATCAGAAGTGATAGACCTGGGCTGTTATCGATGGACCTTCTCAATGTCTGTCACTCAATGACTGCAGCAAAGCATGCTGGGAATGAAATTCAAGCATCAGAAGTGATAGAGCTGGGCTGTGATCCACGGACCTTGAAATACAGTCTGTCACTCTTCCGCTGCAGCAAAGCATGCTGGGAATGAAATTCAAGCATCAGAAGTGATAGAGCTGGGCTGTGATCCACGGACCTTGAAATACAGTCTGTCACTCTTCCGCTGCAGCAAAGCATGCTGGGAATGATATTCAAGCATCAGAAGTGATAGAGCTGGGTTGTGATCCACTGACCTTGATCTCCAGAGTCTGTCATTCTACAACTGCAGCAAAGCATTCTGGGAATGAAATTCAAGCATCAGAAGTGATAAATGTGGGTTGTGAACCATGGATCTTGAATTGCAGACTCTGCCACTATCACAAAGCATACTGGGAATAAAATTCCAGCATCTGAATTGGTAGATCTTTGGTGTGAATGATGAATTTGGAACTCCTGAGTCTGTCACTCTACCACTGCATCAAAGCATTCTGTGAATGAAATTCAGGCATCAGAAGTGATAGAGATGGGATGTGATCCATGGATCTTGAATTGCAGACTTTGCCACTCTGCCATTGTGGCAAAGCATACTGGGAACTCTGAAACAATATAGTATTTGAATGGTTTGTTATTCAGGAATTCATGAGAAATTCAAGCATCCTAAAATGGCAGATGACCTATGATCTTTGAACTTCAGAATTTACTACTTTATCATTGCACTACATTACATATGAAAGGTCTTTCACTCACACAGTACTTATGTGTCTATTTATGCTCTCCTGATAATCTCATTTTATATAATCTGGCTTTGGGATCAAGATATTCTTTTCATATTGTAAATGATGAATGGTGATCTAGAATAGTTATTACTAGAATACTTTCACTTTTAATTATATCAATTCACTTTATATGATTTGATTCACTTATAGAATGGCATACTCAGAATTTCAAATATCCTATGGATCACAGCTTGACCATACCACTTTCAATAGTCAAAAGTTATATAACTTATTGAGCAACAAGTCATTCAATTACTTATTTTTTAAATTTTTGGGTTTATCAATGCAACTCTTATCTGAGTCAACCCCACCTATATCATAAACATACTGCAGCATAAAAACTCCAATTCCCGAATCAATAATTGTGATGAAGCAGGTGTGTAAAATCATTGATGTACATCTCTGGGGCAGTTTCCACAAAATGTTAAAAGTGGATAAACACCAGTCTCTTCTATGCCTGAGGATGGTATAGTGAAAATTAGTGAGATGCCAAGTTGGAGGTGGAAAATCAGGTGTTTGATATCTCTAGCTTTCCTGAAGATTGAAGTCATTCAGGAAATGTGTGCATAGAGAGAGGATGTTCTATATTTCTGCACTGATAAATAGTTGTGTTATGGTGGAAGTGAGATGAAAGATAAACCAATAAAATCCAAAAAATTCGGGGGGGGGGTAAACTAATTAGTTGCACTTAACTCAGTTTATTTTATAAGTTCATTGTGATAAAAATGAGTGGCTTAATAACTTTATGTATATTATTAATTCGGGCAAGTGTTTATTCAATTTTTAATCATTATAATAAAATACTTTTAATCTTCAGCATTGTTCATGTAGAGAAAGATGGAAGGCTAAGTAACTATAGTTAGGGGAATGTATTACTTTTGATCTAGATGAGGATAGATAGATACTTGTTAATCAATTAATAAGTATTAAGTGGATTATTTCTGAATTGGTTACAGGTTTATATCTAAAAAAAAAATCTAAGCTATCAAAAATGTTCAAAGTATTTACTTAATTCGAATTCAAGTTGCGAACAAGATAATTCAAAGTTCAAACTATCCACTATAATGATTTTGTTGTATTAATGGACAACAGTCCAATGATATATTAGGGAGAAAGGTGAACTTATTCATCCTTTTTCTTAAATAAATGTAATCATAATAAATGTCTTAAGAAACTTTTAGATTACTGTTAAAATAGGATAAATGTAGAGGAAAAACATTATACAATATACCAAACTAACAATCAGATAACAAATATGTGAAAGATCTAATGTTCACACCATATTGCACAACATAGACTCATCAGAACCCAAATGGAACTAACAAGATAGTAAGAACAACAATGTAAATCTCAATTGTATGGTTACACATCACTGTATACATTAGAAATAATAAATTGTTATTGAAACTAAAAAGAAGGCGGGGGTGAGGATGAATAACTATTTATTTTTATAAATACTGCACAATTAATATATGGGAACGCTACTACAATGAATTGTTAATGTTTACGAAGCGTTTCAGCGTAAATTAATGATATAATTATCGTAGAAAACCATTCAAGTGGAACTATAAGCAATAATAACGTCACAGTTAGTTTACTAAATCGCATTGAAGAATTCTGTCCACAAGAATTCAATTATTTTATTTATTGTTTAAAATAATATTTTTTCAAATGGAGAAATTAAAGAAAACGACTTTCTGTTAAGTACACAACGTTTATCATCTTTACAGCAGACAAAACCATTTTTTCTTTATTTATTCATTTAATTATTTATATCAAAAGACTATATTTCAAAGCATACTTTATTGATTTAAAAACAATGATTACATCGGTAAGATTGGGCGTACACAGTAAGCATAAGTCTGTTTCTGTGTCTAAACACTTCTTCTGGGTATAAGATTGTTCACAGATATACAGGAGAGAAAAAGCTTTCTCTTGAGTTCTTTATGTTGTGTTTTTGCTAATCTTAAGGCATCGAAAGTTGCCTGAATTCATCATGTCTAATTTTTATTTTATATATATTATGTCGATGGTCCCCATCATGTGTGTCCTGCCGGTTTTGGTTTATTGTGTTCTTTTTTTTAGCTGTGTTTTCTGTTTTGCAACTATAATGCTGATTTTAGTTTAAATAGTGACCAAGTTGCAGAAAAAATATCTGGTAGTGCTAGCATGTTATCCCTTTTTTTATATTTTTAGCTTGTGGTGGAATGTGTTAGAGATTTTGTTTTGCATTGCAGTCAAAATTGAATTTACATCTGGTGTACCAATATGCATACAAGCTAAATGTCGCTGCTCTTATTGTTGGGAATGCATTTTGTTTGTATACCTGAAGAATTTTTGCCATTGTTGTGTCTTTCTGACAATAGTTATTTATCATTATTTGTCTTACCTTTTCCAATCCCAGCTAATCGTTTAGAAAATGATGTTGTGTTTCTTCTTCTCTTTGGCACTACCTGCACAGTGGGTCTATTTTCATAAAGAACCTTTTAAAATGGATGAAGTGTGATGTAGGCAAGGCATTCAGATGTACTTTGACTATGAAGTCGAAGAATTTAGGCTCCAGGTACCAATTTTTATATTTTTTAGGAGCTGTGCATTATTTATTTCAAGGACCAATTTGTTGTTGATATCTTGTTGTGTCTGCTCTATTAGGCTATGTATGTGCCAGTGTGTGTATTTAATTGGGTTAGACAGGGTTATTTTGTCCCTTTGATTTCTTATGCTGTCTAAAAGTGTGGCTATATAGTTGTCTTTGGGAGGTGGTCGGTCAGTGGGTATTATATTTATTATTTTTTGACTATTTGAAAACTTTGTAAATGTTGTAATCAGCAGGTTTATTATTTTTTGTGTGTAAAAAGTTGAAATTGTATGTAGTTCAAACCCATTTACTTTTGTGGGTTGGCTTAATTGCCTCATTGAAATGGCTACCACATTTTTATTCCAAGGTAGTTCATTGTACAGGGAGTTTACTGTTGATATAAATTTTTTGGTAAACTTTATCACTGGTAGGTAGTATGGGATTTTGGTTATTATCAGTTGGTTGAAGAGAGCAACCTTTGAGTATAGAGAAAGGTATGATTTAGCAAGTGAGTCTGTGTTTCTTTCTGTTTGTGTTAAGATTTTGATTGTATTGTTCTTCTCATCTGCCCCATCCCCAAATGAAATGGGAAATCCAGAAACTTATTCGGTTTTCCTTGGATGATGTTATGGTTTTTCTAACTTCAAAGAAACAACTACATACACTCCAAAAAATAATAGAAGACTATACAACAAAATTTCATCTGAAAATAAATACTAATAAATCAGCCATGTGGTCAATTTTTACTGGGAAAACAAACACACAAATATATCAAAAGACTGTATAGTTGTTGAAAAATAGAAAGTTTGATTTCCTGGAAGCTTGGTTTATATTGATTAGTATTCATATTTTTCATTAATTTTGAAAATAAAATTATCTTTTTACCCTTCTCTGAAGGTGCGATTTTTACTAAAGAGCTTTAATTTCATGGGATGTAATTTTAAAACTGTATAATGTGATGTGGTGATGTGATGCGCTGTGACCTCCTTATTGGAGTCAGGAATCTCCTAGCACTATACCCAGAGAAACCTGTTAGTCACTTTACCTTTCGTTTCCATTTTCACACTAAGTTTTCCCATATTCTTTCACTATCCTGCTCCATCTATTTCCACAACAAAATCTTTGTCAACTCTATGGCATTTATATTTAAATTCCCCTTACTTTTTTCCAAACCAGCTGAAAACGAAGAATCCATTAACTGTATAATCACTTTGTTTATATTTATTCTCCCACAGCTTCATTATTTATACCCTTCCTGCTTTTAGGCATTTATATTCAATTAACAGATGCCTAATATTTTTTATGCCTTCCTTACACAACTTTCAGACTAAATCACCCCAATTTTTCCATTTATGTGTTTATTCCCCTGTTGCTAAAGATCCTATTTGAACCTTAAACAGTAAACTACATTCTTTGCTACTATCATAAATTAATTCTCATTCAATATTCTATTTGATTATATATATATATGTCATATTATTATTATTACTATTTGCGGGATATTCCGTGTAGTGAAAAAGCTAAATGCTGACATTTCAGTACAATATCAAGTACCTTCCTCAGAGCGTCCTCTGAGGAAGGTACTTGATATTGTACTGAAACGTCAGCATTTAGCTTTTTCACTACACGGAATATCCCGCAAATAGTAATAATAATAATATGACATCTTTTATCCATGAAAACATTAGAATTAACATATATATATATATATATATTGAATTGGTAAATCTGATTCAGATTTACCGTTTCACAGTCTGACCCACCTAATTATTTATTTTACTAACGTTTGCTTTTTTTTTATTATTCTAAAAAAATATTTTAACATTTTTTTTTAACTATCCTGCATAAATCCTAAAATTTATTTTGGATCATATATATATATATATAATTGTACTAACACTGTTATTCCATTTTTATTTTTAAAAGAAAAAATTCAAATAATTAACTTTGAAATTTTTTTAATATATTTTATATATATGTGTTTAAAATATCTAATTTTTTTGCAGTATAAGAATCCAAGATGGCCCTTTCTGAAAGATTTGTACCTCGATAAGAAGTTTAAAATAAATGTCTAAATTAAAAACACTTAGAAATTACCAAAATCCATTTTACTGTGGAATCTCTATTAATTAATTAGTAGAGATTCTACATCATTATCTCTAATTAAAAACTAACATAAAATTATATTGAAATCTATTGATCCTTATCGACGTACAAACTTTCTAAAATTAGAATAAAAGAATAATTGCTATTGTTTTAAAATTGCAAAATCACCTGAAGCAGCAGAAATCGAATATCAGTAGAAAGTGATAAATAGTGATCCCTTAGAGAGAAAAGAAGGAAGACCAGACAGAGAACAGACAGAAAGAAGGTTGTAGAAGTCTCCACGCCATGAAGATCGAGTAGTAAAAAGGCTAAATCACTGCCGTTTCTTTCCTGAGACCTGAAAATCTTCCATTATGCTGCTGTCTACCTGCCTTCAAAGAAGCCATCTGCCACCAACATTCACCCACAGAACTCACCTGGGGAACTCCAAGAAAAATGCCGAAGAGCTTGAATACTTTCATCAAGATGTTTGAAGCTATTATCGTAAGAGAATAAATGTAATTTCGTAAAGCTTTTAACTGATTTTTTAACTCTTTTCTTTTAAATTATAATATTTCATTAACTCTAGCTCACTATAATTTTCAATTTTTAATATATGTAATTATTTGTTTTATAGTAATTTTAAGCATGAGATTTCATGTGTTGATTTTTTTATTATTTCGACAAGCTTCACTTGCGGGGCTCAGAGTAATTTGCTGAGAGAGCAAATTATGTTTTACTAGACAGGAATATTAACAAAGAACAATTTAATTTTAAAATAAAGTAATTTTGATCTATTTTTATTTCGCAAGTGAAGTTATGTCGAATATGTATATGTAAAAATAAATATTCCGTATTTTTTTAAACAGTTTTTATTATAGATTGTCCAGCATAATTTGTAGAGGTGGATATGAGGCTCTCTGTAAATCCTATCTCCTATCAGGATATAGACATGACATGTGGATGTATCGATTTCCCTTTTTATTCTTCGTTGGTATAGGCATACGGGTGTCTGTAATCCAGCATGTATGTTCTTATGTTTCTTCTCTCCTTTGCATTGTATGTTCTTATGTTTCTTCTCTCCTTTGCATTCGTATATTTATTAACCCAACATTGTTCTGCTTTTCTTTTGCCTATCTAATTCGTAAGCCATAGGGAAATTTATTTTACTTAAGGATCTTTGATCTGAGTAATCAACTATCTTGTTTCTGTTCGTAATTAGTTAAAATCATTTGATTTTGGCTAAGTCACGTTATATTTTATTATAGGTTTGATTTTAGTTGTAAGTCCAACTAAAGTGGCTTGTTTGCTTGATAATTAACTGATCTATTTTTTTTTGTTATAACAGCTTTCAGTTTTAATCACTATAAAGTTAGTTATAAACTATTCCAGCAAAGTCCACTAATGTCATCAAACATTAGTTATTTGAAATCTAAATTATTATTTTTTTATAAAGAGAAATAAAATCTTTTTTTTTCTTTTATATGTTAGTGGAGTAAGACGTCAAATTAGTCTTATTATAATAGTCTATTTAGTTAATGTCTTTTTCAATAGAAATGTTTTTTTTAATTCTTGTATAAAGAATTCATGAAAATTGTCATTCTTATATATGTGCATTAGGCAGATGTTTAAACCTGCCACTATATTACAAGCTTGTACTAAATGTGCACGGGAAATTTTAAAATCCGTGATCATTTAATTATAAAATTAATTTTGTCTTATTTTAAAGGAAAATAACTACAACCAAAAGTAAAAATATATAAACTAAACAATGTAAAATATAACAGCTAATATAAATCATTATAAACTTGTATAATTATAAAAATTAATTTAAAGATTGTATATTTCTTTTTAAGAGCTTGAGTTAAATATGACTGTAAAATGTTTAATGATTTTAAATATATATAGAACTAAAACCAAACTTCCAGTGTTCCTCAAATCATTTTATTTATTTTTATTTTTAATAAATTTTGATTTTTAAATATATCTATTAATCAATTACTAGGTTCTCATTTAAATATAATAAAAATTGAATCTCATGCTTTAAGACCCAGCTGCCGGCATGGTGAAAGTAAAGGAATTTGATTGTATCATTGAGAAAGGCTATTGATTAGATCTTTGACCAGGGGATATAGGTAAATAGGACAGAATTTATGATGTACCTGATTCACATATCTTGTATGTGGTCGGACTCGAGGTACGTTACCTGTATTCAGGGGTTTGTTGGATCGATGTGTGTTTTTCAACCGGTACATCGTATTTTTTTGGGGTTTTGGATGCCCATCCGTGACTTTATTAGATATTCCCACTCCCTGTATAATGTTAAGCATATATATAAAAGGGTTTTTTGAATAACAGTAAATAATAAATATATGTAAAAAAATTTCCCGAGTTTGTATGATGTCACACACTGCATAACCCTGAATAATGTTTAATGTATATAATGTGTTTTTTTGTTATGCTTTTTGACACATTAATGAATAATGTATATGTGTAAAAAAAAAATTTCATGAGTTTTGGATGCTCGAAAATGGTGGGCATTTTAGATAAATACCTTCACCATGATGAATATGTTGATAAAATGAAATGTGTGAAATACACATGTATTTTTTGGCTGTATTTTGTGGTAGAGAATAAGAATAATGGGTCCACAAATAGCTGGTACCCAGAATTAAAAGTGATATATGTACACAGACTCAAAATAGAAGGGAAAATATATGAGATTTTTTTTCTATCTGTGATTTTTCTTCATGTGTAAAATGTAAAAGAGAAATAAACCAAATACTGTATGTGTTGATATATAAATAAATATTCAGAGTCTGTAAAATATTGTGATACAAAAACTAAAAACTAAATGAAAATTGTGTAATAGCAACAAATGTTTGTTAATAGCGACTTGGATGAATAAATTGTGAATAATAAAGCATATATATTCTATTGGCTGGTGCCCATACAAAAAAATTGCCAATAGTTTAATTAAATATTTTAAAACACAGAATAGTGTTACTTAAGATTCAAACCTGGAAGAATGAAATTAGTTAAAGAGTCAGTACAACTTAAATGTAAATTAAATCATGTAAACCATTTGTTATCAACCAATTGAACCAGGATCAAGTGTCAAATCTGTCCAGGCACAGGAGCGCAACCAAAGCTAAAAGGATTAAATTTGTAGATTGTATGAGAAAATAGCTAAATTTTGCTCATTTTTCTTAGATCATAGCTGAGTGGCAAATAATTTTATAACTAAAGGCAGTAAACAGAGCAGGAATTGAATTAAAGGGGAAGCAGGTAGTGGTAAGATGGGAGATGTTTTAGGAGGGAAGGATGGTGTAACCCATTAAAGTCAGATAAATATATAGAGTTTTGTTTATCCCACCATAAATTAAGAAAAAGAAAGAATAGTCTCAGAGTAAAAAAGTTCAAACAGTTTTTTTTCTAAGTGAAGAAAAGGTCCAAAATTTAAGTGAAGTGTACAAAGAAATTATTTTAAATAAAAAGATTTTCTGTTTTCGATGGAGTGCACAAAAGAAAAGTAGACGGAGGAACAACAAAAAAATGCAGAAGAAAGCTTGATGTCTGAGGTGATGTCCATAATGATGGAAAACTTCAAGATGGTGATGAATAATTTTAGGACAACTATTATGTCTGAAATCAACGAAGTGCTGCAAAAGCATCTAAAAGCAGTAGAATAAAGAATACAGGGAATAGGAGAATGTCAGATGGGAAGGAAACTCAAGGTAACACAAGAACCAGTCAACAAAAACACAATAGTAAAGACAGAAATGGAAAATATCACTCATGATGAACCAGCAAAAACTCAGACACTAAATGATGATGACCAAAGCCAAGATCAAATAGCCATAAAGAAACAGAAGTCAACCAGAAGGTTACTAGTAATAAGGTTCAAACCCTGTCAAATCGGTCACTGGAACCATCATTGACATCTCAAATGATCCATGACTAGATGTTCCAAGGTGATATGGTAGGGCTTAGAACACAAAAACCAAATAATGTGACCAAGAAAAGATTTAAAAAATTCTTTTTGCTTTTCCATGGCTCCTACAAGATTAAAAGAAAAGGTCAGGATAAGACTGTTTTATTAGGAGAACAAGGAAATGTTGATGCCAAGCATTTAAAGCAATAAGTTCCACCAGATCCAGGTAGATAGTAATAAATTAATTAATACAGATGGATATTTTTGTTAATAACAGGAATTTGTAACTGAACGAAGAATATAAAATTTGAAAAAAAAGCCTAATTCAAACGAATAGGACGTTTCAGATTGTCACCAAAGAGTAGATAGTGTGAGAAATAGCTGTTTGGGACTCTGTGACCTGGAAAGTTTTAAATTTTTTTTGTATGTGTTAAAAAAAAATATGTATAGATATTTTTTTTTCGTGAAGTTGGGGAGCGCGAAATGCTAAATCTGATTTGCTGTTTCACAGTCTGACCCACCTAATTATTTATTTTACTAACGTTTGCTTTTTTTTTATTACTCTAAAAAAATATTTTAACATTTTTTTTTAACTACCCTGAATGAATCCTAAAATTTTGGATCATATATATATATAATTGTACTAACACTGTTATTCCATTTTTATTATTAAAAGAAAAAAATTCAAATAATTAACTTTGAATTTTTTTATATATTTTATATATATGTGTTTAAAATATCTAATTTTTTCTCAGTATAGAAATCCAAGATGGCCTTTTCTGAAAGATTTGTACCTCGATAAGAAGTTTAAAATAAATGTTTAAATTAAAAACACTTAGAAATTACCAAAATCCATTTTACTGTGGAATCTCTATTAATTAATTAGTAGAGATTCTACATCTTTATCTAATTAAAAACTAACATAAAATTATATTGAAATCTATTGATCCTTATCGAGGTACAAACTTTCTAAAATTAGAATAAAAGAATAATTGCTATTGTTTTAAAATTGCAAAATCACCTGAGGCAGCAGAAATCGAATACGAGTATGAAGTTGTAAATAGTGGTCCTTTTGAGAAAGAAGAAGGAAGACCAGACAGAGAACAGACAGAAAGACGGTTGTAGAAGTCTCCATGCCATGAAGATCGAGTAGTAAAAAGGGTAAATCACTGCCCTTTCCTTCCTGATACATGAAAATCTTCCATTATGCTGCTGTCTACCTGCCTTCAAAGAAGCCATCTGCCACCAACATTCACCCACAGAACTCATCCCAGGGAACTCCAAGGAAAATGCCGAACAGCTTGAAACTTTTATCAAGATGTTTGAAACTATTATCGTAAGAATATAAATGTAATTTCGTAAAGCTTTTAACTGATTCTTTAACCCTTTTCTTTTAAATTATAATATTTCATTAACTCAAGCTCACTATAATTTTCAATTTTTAATATATGTAATTATTTAAATATGAATTTATTTATTTGCTTTAAAGTAATTTTAGCATGAGATTTCATGTGTTGATTTTTTTCATTATTTCGACAAACTTCAGTCATGGGGGCTCAGAGTAATTTGCTAAGAGGGCAAATTATGTTTTACTGGACAGGAATATTAATAAAGAATGATTTAATTTTAAAATAAAGTAATTTTGATCTATTTTTATTTCCCAAGTGAAGTAATGTCAAATATGTATATGTAAAAATAAATATTCCGTATTTTTTTAAACAGTTTTTATTATAGATTGTCCAGAATGGGATTCTATTATTTTATATTTCTGCAATTTAAAACAAAAAGTAATATGCTATAGATTTTGACCTAGTAACAGCGCTGCTGGATAGCATCAGTTAATTGTCATGCCTTTTTTTAAAGTTACGAAGGAGGGAAGGAGGGATTTATTCGAGAAATAAATTTCTTTATTTCTATATGTATGGTTTTTTTAGGTTAAATACCTATATAAAGTAGTTGTTTACGCAGGTCGATCTCTATGCAGTATTAGATCATTTAAGGCTATTTTAATTATAATTCATTCATATTTAATGATTATAATATCTCATATTAATAAAGAATGCTTGGATTATCATGGATAGACCTAAAACGTTCACTGATTTTGTGATTCGGAGTTAGCTTCCGGTTTTGCATACATCTGTGAATCGGATAGCATTGTATAAGGTAGAGTTGGTTTGTCAGCATAATTCATAAAAGCATATATGAGGGCTCTCTGTAAGTTCTATCTTCTATTGGTATATGGACACGACATGTTGATGTATCAATTTCTTTTTTTATTCTTCATTGGTATAAGCATATGAATGTCCGTAATCCGGCCCATATGTTCTTACTTATGTTTTTTCTCTCCTTTGCATTCGTATATTTATTAACCCGACATTGTTCTGCTTTTCTTTTGTTTATCTAATATGTAAGCCACAGGGAAATTGATTCTACTTAAGGATCTTTGATCTGAGTAATCAACTATCTTGTTTGTTTTTGTAATTAGTTAAAATCGTTTGATTTTGGCTAATTCACGTTATATTTTATTATAGGTTTGATTTTAGTTGTAAGTCCAACTAATTTGGCTTGTTTGCTTGATAATTAACTGATCTATTTTTTGTTATAACAGCTTACAGTTTTAATCACTGTAAAGTTAGTTATAAGCTATGCCAGCAAGGTCCACTAATGTCATCAAACATTAGTTATTTGAAGTCTAAATTATTATTTTTTATAAAGAGAAATAAAATCAATTCTTTTTTCTTTTATGTGTTAGTGGAGTAAGATGTCAAATTAGTCTTATTATAATCGTCTATTTAATTAATGTCTTTTTTAATAGAAATGTTTTTTTTTAAATCTTGTATAAAGAATTCATGAAAATTGTCATTCTTATATATGTGCATTAGGCAGATGTTTAAACCTGCCACTATATTACAAGCTTGTATTAAATGTGTATGGGGAATTTTAAAATCCGTGATCATTTAATTATAAAATTAATTTTGTTTTATTTTAAAGGAAAATAACTACAACCAAAAGCAAAAATATATGAACTAAACAATGTAAAAGATAACAGCTAATATAAATCATTATAAACTTGTATAATTATAGAAATTAATTTAAAGATTGTATATATTTTTTTAAGAGCTTGAGTTAAATATGACTGTAAAATGTTTAATGATTTTAAATATATATAGAACTAAAACCAAAATTCCAGTGTTCTTCAAATCATTTTATTTTCTTTTATTTTTAATAAATTTTGATTTTTAAATATATCTATTAATCAATCACCCAAGTTCTCATTTAGATATAATAAAAATTTAATCTCATGCTTTAGGACCCAGCTGCCGGCACAGTGAAAGTAAAGGAATTCAATTGTATCATATAGAACGGCTATTGATTAGATCCTTGACCGGGGGATATAGGTAAATAGGGCAGAATTCATGATTCACCTGATTCATATATCTTGTTCGTGGTCGAGCTCAAAGTAATTTACCTGTATTCAGGGGATTGTTGGATCAATGTGTGTTTTTTGACCGGTACAATATATTTAAATTCTTTTTAATCTCCATACTGTAACAGAATATAATATTCTGTTACATTATTTTAAAATGAAAATAAAAAGATCGTAAACAAAAATTGATTTATTAAAAAGAAAAAAAATTAAAAACTGAAAAGTAAAAGTTGTTTAACATATATATTGTCGCGCAGATGGAAAACTTAAACTATTTTGAGAAAAAGTATTTAAAAGTATTTTTTGTTGTAAAAAAAAGCAAAAATATAAAGATTGATATTTTAAAAATAGAAATAATGTTGATTTCTATAATCTTAGAAAATGGAAATGATTGTCTTATTAATTAAATGATTGTTCAAAAGCAAACTAGCCCTTGAGGCACTTAAAATAAATTAAATGGTAAGAGAATACAAAGAAATTAAATGACCAATGCAAGCACGAAAATGACAGCACGGACCATAACTGAAACATGAAAGAATTAGTGATGTCTTGCCATTTGAATCCAAAGATTGGATGATAAGAAACTAATAAAAATATAAAAGCCAAATGATTATTATAATTCTTAACTGAGAGCTGACTATGAATATGTCATTATAACTAGCTATATTGCAGATTTTCACGATGTGGAAGTCTGCAATAAATTTAATTTTCTAGACAACCAGCTGAGGCCTATTGATGACAGTTCCTGACCAAATGCATGGCAAGTAGCAGTTTCATTTCAAAGAAGGACAAAAATCTACAAAAGTGATCATGAAGATGGACTTCTAAATCTGCTAAATCCGTAAAGTATGAACTCTTGTGTCTATCTAATAAGAACTTTCCTAAAATTGCAATTAATTAATAGCTGAAAATAAGAACTCTTATCTGACTTAAAGAATGCAAATTCAATTGTTAGTATATTTTATGCAGATGTTTAAGCAATCATTTCCATTTCATTTTTTTTTGTGTGTGTTATGTTTTAACTAAAATGTATTTTAATTTATGTTGGGTGTAGATAGCTGCATGGATAAAGATTAATAACTATGTTTAAATTCGTTTATGTTTAGTTTAAGGGATTTTAATTTCAGACTATTTGTTTCCTAGTTAGAATGATGCTTGGTGAGGGATATATGGGTGTTTATATCAATGTAGTGTGAAGCATGTTTCGCATATAGGGTAACATGCCCAACTAAATGCTTGACCCCAAAGAGGCAGTCATATCGTTGCAATGGTCACAGACATATTTCCTGTGCCATTGACTTATTCTAGCTCTGGAGGGATTATAAGTCAGCAGAAGACCACTCTTCCCCATGTGTAGCACTCTTTAAAAAAATTATATACATGATTTCTTAATAAGACCGATGCACATTCCTGTTCTGGACATGGATCATATCCTTCAAATAATATCACGCTGTCAGATGCACATTCCTGTCAGCGTGGTTTTATGCTAGCATCTTCATATTGCATTGATTGTGACTATATATCTGGAAGCAGGCATTGGGTTGACTACGAACTTTTAGTCTGAGATTGAATGAATGTTTTGATAAGTTTTTAAGTGGAAAAAATCTATGTAGCCTATCTATACTCAACATGCTAAAGTAAAATATAATTTAAATATCCATCTGTGTGGTTTATTTAAAATAGTAATTTAAATTTAAAAAAATTAATGTTAAAATCTAAAAATAAATTTATTCCTCAATTTTAAATGTGCATTAATAAAATCTATTTGTGTGTTAATTACTGGCAGTGGCTTCTTTTATTTATTGTTTTAAATATTAATATATTTTGAGAATCTAAATCTATTAAAACTTATAAAAATGTTTAAAATCTCTGCTACTCTATGAGCTGGTGACATTGGATAAACCGTCAGAATAATATATATATAATTTTTTTTTGAATCTTAACTTATGTATCTGCCTACTATATAAATTTTTCTAGGTTCAAATGCCTAGATGAATGCCCATCGTGGAGCTATTAGATATTCCCACTCCCTGTATAATGTTAAGCATATATATATATAAGGTTTTTTTTTTGAATTACACTAAATAATAAATATATGTAAGATTTTTTTCCCAAGTTTGTATGATGTTTTGCACACACTGCAAAACCCTGAATAATGTTTAATGTGTATAATGTGTTTTTTTTTTGTTATGCTTTTTGACACAGTAATGAATAATGTATATGTGTAAAAAAAATTTCCTGAGTTTTGATGCTCAAAAATGGTGGGGATTTTAGATAAATACCTACACAATGATGAATATGTTGATAAAATGGAATGTGTGCACATGTATTTTTTTGGCTGTATTTTGTGATAGAGAATAAGAATAATGGGTCCACAAATATACTGGTACCCAGAATTAAAAGTGATATATGTACACAGACTCAAAATAGAAGAGAAAATATATGAGATTTTTTTTCTATCTGTGATTTTTCTTCATGTGTAAAATGTAAAAGAAAAAAAAAACAAATACTGTATGTTTTGGTATATAAATAAATCTTCAGTCTATAAAATATTGTGAAAAAAAAATAACTACATGAAAATTGTGTAATAGCAGCAAATGTTTGTTAATAGAGACTTGGGTGAATAAATTGTTAATAATAAAACATAAATTTATTCTATTGGCTGGCACCATTAAATATTTTCAAACACAAAATAGTGTTATCTAAGATTCGAACCTGGAAGAATAAATGATTAAAGAGTCAGTAACAATTAAAGGTATCAGCAACAACTAAATTAAATCATGTAAACCAATTGTTATCAACTAAGTGATGTATGATCAATGTCAAATTTGCCCAGGCACAGGAGAACAACCAGAGGTAAAAAGAATAAATTTGTTTCATTTCATTTAGGAAAATTTGTTGATGAATTGATGAAGGTTGAAGACAAAGAAGAAGGGGAAGATCTTTGGATAAGTACTGCAAACAACATCTGTGTAATTGGGGATCAAGTTCTTGGCCAAACGTCGGGTGTGATAAAAGAGAATAAAGAGACTTGGTGGTGGAATGCAGAAGTACAGGAAAAAATTGGGAATAAGAAAATAGCCAAAAAGGAGTGGGACAAAGACGGAGGGGAAAGTAGTAGGGTCAAATTAATATAGCAAAGAAAGAAGCAAAGAAAGCTGTTGCCAAAGCCAAGTTTGACGCATACTCAGATTTATATGAAAGTTTAGAAAAAGAAGAAGTTAAGAAGATTTTGCGTATTGCAAAACAACGAGATAAGAGTGGTAAAGATACTTACCAAGCAAATAGAATGAAAGACTCTAACAATAAGGTGTTGTGTGGCAAGAATGAAATCATAGCTAGATGGCAGCAATATTATGAGCACCTACTAAATGAAGAAAACTTTCGGATTGACAAGGGATTTGGGACTCCAAATTTGGGCCCAGCTTTAAAGATCAGTAGGGAAGAAGTTATCCCAGCAGTCAGAAGAATGAAATGTGGGAAATCGGTGGGTCCAGATAACATCCCTGTAGAGGTATGGAAGGTAATGGGAGAAGAGGGAATCACCTTTCTGATCAAACTTTTTAATAACATCATGATCATGGAGAAAATGCCAGATGAATGGAGGAGAAGCATTTTGGTTCCAATCTATAAGAATAAGGGAGATATTCTAGAATGTAGTAATTATCAAGGAATAAAGCTGATGAGCCACACAATGAAAATATGGGAGAGAATAATAGCAAATAGGCTACGGCAGGAAATAGACATCAGTGAAGAACAGTTTGGTTTTATGACAGGTAGAGGAACCACAGATGCAATTTTTGCACTGCGGCAACTTATAGAAAAACATAGAGAAGTCAACCAAGAAATAGTTCTAATATTCATTGATTTGGAAAAAGCATTTGATAGAGTACCTAGAGATGAACTTTGGAGATGCCTAAGGAAAAAGCTGGTTCAGGAAAAATACATTCGTCTGATCCAAGATATGTATCAAGGCTGTCAAACCAGTGTGAGATGTAGTTCAGGAGAAACAGACTCATTTCGGGTGAAAGTGGGTGTGCATCAGGGATCAGCCCTGAGTCCCCTACTATTTAATATCGTTATTGATGTTCTAACAGAGGATATTCGTAGGGAAGCACCCTGGAACATGATGTATGCCGATGATATAGTGATTGCAACTCAAAACATCAAGGAAGCTCAGGATAGGATAGAAGAGTGGAGGAAAGCACTGGAGGAAGGAGGAATGAGAATTAGCAGAAATAAAACTGAAGTGCTCTTCTGTGGTAATGGTGGAGGAAGCATTTTGTTAGGGGTAAGAAGTTGCCTGAGGCTGAAAAATTTAAATATCTCAGGGCCTGGATGAATAAAGATGGATCACTGGATGGAGAAGTTGTTGGGAGAACTCAAGCTGGTTGGAATAATTGGAGAAGGGTCTCTGGGATACTCTGCAATAGGAGAATAGGTGCAAGATTGAAAGGAAAAGTATATAAAACTGTGGTGCGTCCGGCACTGATGTATGGTGCAGAAACATGGCCGATCACTAAGAAAATAGAAGACAAGCAATGTGTAACAGAAATAAGAATGCTTAGGTTTGCCTCGGGCCTCACTAGAAAAGACAAAGTGAAAAATGAAGTAATTGGAGAAAATATGAGAGTGAGAATGATCAGTGAAAAAATGAAAGAATCAAGGTTGAGGTGGTTTGGTCATGTTAAGAGAAGAGAAGAAAATTACATTGGAAGGAAGATTTTGGAGATGGAACCACCGGGGAAAAGACCCAGGGGTAGACCTAAGATCAGATGGATTGATCGAGTGAGAAAGGACTTGCAGGAGATGTCACTTAGGGAGGAAATGACTTTAGATCGAGTAGCCTGGAGAAGACTGATCCACACCAGCGACCCCACTTGATGTGGGATTAATCAAGCTGTGGAAGAAGAAGAGTTAAGTTTTTGCTAAACAAAATTTTTAGTTGAGTGGCAAATAATTTTATAACTAAAGGCAGTAAACAGAGCAGGTAGTAGTAGGATGGGAGATGTTTTAGGAGGGAAGAGTGGTGTAACCCATTAAAGTCAGATAAATATATAGAGTTTTGTTTATCCCACAATAAATTAAGAGAAAAGAGCAGTCTTAGAATAGAATTTCAAATTTTTTTAAGTGAAGTATACCAAAAAAATAACAATAATATTTTTTTAAATAAAAAAGATTTTCTGTTTTAGATGGAGTGCCCAAAAGAAGAGCAGATAAAGGAGCAACAGAAAGATGCTGAAAAGAAGGTGGATAATGACCCACTAAATATCAATAGTTCAGTAGTCACAATGAAAAACCCAGAGAGGTTGATGTATGAAGCAATGCCCATGATGATGGAAAATTTAAAAATGATGATGAACAGTGTTATGGCAACAATGAGGTATGAAATTGAGAGAACAATGCAAAAACATCAAAAAGCCATAGATCAAAGAATAGCCATCATAGAAACAGAGGCTAATGAGACCACCAACAATGAAGTTCAAACCCATTCAAGCAGCTCACAGAGATCATCATTGATATCCCAACTGATCCATATACAGGAGTTTCAAGGTGAGAAAAGGGAATCCAATAGAGCATATAGAAAGCCTGAGGGAATTGTTCCATGTTCATGCAATGGATGAGGCTAAGAAAGTGGCTGTTGCAAGCCATTATTTGAAAAACACTGCGAAGGATTGGTGGAGGTCATTAGCACAGAGACCCCAAAACTTCAAAGAATATAAACAAGCCATGATAGGGCAATTTTGGAGTGATGAGAGCCAATAAGATATGATTCAGACTTTGACGGCTGAAAAATATCAAAGTAGCTAACAAGGAACTTTCACCCAATTTTATTTAAACAAGTGGCAAAATTTCAAACCCTAACCACCTTCACATACTCTGATGCACGCATTATACACATCATAAAGAACAATATGCCCATATGGGTCCAAAGGATGATGTTAAACTGCCAAATTGACACCATCCCTGAGATGGGAAGATTTTTTAACCTCTGTTAGTGATAAAGACATAGGAGTGGAACAAAAGGGTCAAAGTAACTGAAAAAATAGAAATAACTGAGAAAAATCCAATAACCACAATCATCCATGAAGGAGATAGATCCAAAAACAATAGCATGAGAAATCTCTCCCCAATTTTGCAGATAACAGTCGAGACCCAGAGAATGCAAGCATTAATGGATTCGGGAAGCCAAGTATCCCTGATATCAAAAGCTTGGTTTGAAAACATGAAGAGATTAAAAGAATTCATGATGCTCCCAACACGGCGCATTGGCCTAACTCTGGAAAATGGACATAAATCAATGAGTGAAAATTACCAAATATGGTTGGAAGTGAGAATAAATCAAATATTTTAAGGACATGCCTTATTAGTCATGGATGGACTCATTTATGACATGGTGTTGGGATCAGATTTTTTAATACATGAAGGCATCATTGATTACTCTCAAAGGACCTGTTTCATAAAGCAAGAGACCGTGAAATTTCAGGACACCCGGAAAAATCAGGTGGATAACCGCAGCTGTATCATTCAACCAGTTGACATGGCATTATCTTAACAAAGGTACAAGAAGCAGCAATTGCCAATCCCAGAGACAGGAACCACAATTTAACAGTCACTGCAAGGAGCCTTGATGTATCCGCACTACAAGGGCGCCATCTAGGCATTTGAACCTAGAAAAAATTATATAGTAGGCAGATACATAAGTTAAGATTCAAAAAAAATTTTTATATATATTATTCTGACCATTTGCCCAATGTCACTAGCTCATAGAGTAGCAAAGATTTTAATGTTTTTTATAAGTTTTAATAGATTTAGATTCTCAAAATATATTAATATTTAAAACAATAAAATAAAAGAAGCCACTGCCAGTAATTAACACACAAATAGATTTTATTAATGCACATTTAAAATTGAGGAATAAATTTATTTTTAGATTTTAACATTAATTTTTTTAAATTTAAATTACTATTTTAAATAGACCGCACAGATGGATATTTAAATTATATTTTACTTTAGCATGTTGAGTATAGATAGGCTACATAGATTTTTTCCATTTAAAAACTTATCAAAACATTCATTCAATCTCAGACTAAAAGTTCGTAGTCAACCCAATGCCTGCTTCCAGATATATAGTCGCAACCAATGTAATATGAAGATGCTAGCATAAAACGACACCGACAAGAATGTGTATCTGACAGCGTGATATTATTTGAAGGAAATGATCCATGTCCAGAACAGGAATGTGCATCGGTCTTATTAAGAAATCATGTATATAATTTTTTTAAAGAGTGCTACACATGGGGAAGAGCGGTCTTCTGCTGACTTATAATCCCTCCAGGGCTAGAATGAGTCAATGGCACAGGAAATATGTCTGTGACCATTGCAATGATATGACTGCCTCTTTGGGGTCATGCATTCAGTTGGGCATGTTGCCCTATATGCTAAACATGCTTCACACTACATTGATATAAACACCCATATATCCCTCCCCAAGCATCATTCTAACCAGGAAACAAATAGTTTGAAATTAAAATCCCTTAAACTAAACATAAACCAATTTAAACATAGTTATTAATCTTTATCCATGCAGCTATCTACACCCAACATAAATTAAAATACATTTTAGTTAAAACATAACACACACACACAAAAAAATGAAATGGAAATGATTGCTTAAACATCTGCATAAAAAATACTAACAATTGAATTTGCATTCTTTAAGTCAGATAAGAGTTCTTATTTTCAGCTATTAATTAATTGCAATTTTAGGAAAGTTCTTATTAGATAGACACAAGAGTTCATACTTTACGGATTTAGCAGATTTAGAAGTCCATCTTCATGATCACTTTTGTAGATTTTTGTCCTTCTTTGAAATGAAACTGCTACTTGCCGTGCATTTGGTCAGAAACTGTCATCAATAGGTCTCAGCTGGTTGTCCGGAAAATTAAATTTATTGCAGACTTCCACATTGTGAAAATCTGCAATATAGCTAGTTATAATGACATATTCATAGTCAGCTCTCAGTTAAGAATTATAATAATCATTTGGCTTTTATATTTTTATTAGTTTCTTATCATCCAATCTTTGGATTCAACCGGCAAGATGTCATGCTCTCATTTTTGTGCTTGCATTGGTCATTTAATTTCTTTGTATTCTCTTACCATTTAATTTATTTTAAGTGCCTCAAGGGCTAGTTTGCTTTTGAACAATCATTTAATTAATAAGACAATCATTTCCATTTTCTAAGATTATAGAAATCAACATTATTTCTATTTTTAAAATATCAATCTTTATATTTTTGCTTTTTTTTTACAACAAAAAATACTTTTAAATACTTTTTCTCAAAATAGTTTAAGTTTTCCATCTGCGCAACAATATATATATTAAACAACTTTTTCTTTTCAATTTTTAAGTTTTTTTCTTTTTAATAAATTAATTTTTATTTACAATCTTTTTATTTTCATTTTAAAATAATGTAATGGAATATTATATTCCATTATATATAAAAAATTAATTTTAGGATTTATTCAGGATGGTTAAAAAATGTTAAAATAATTTTTTAGAATAATAAAAAAAACACGTCTGTAAAATAAATAATTAGGTGGGTCATACTGTGAAATGGCAAATCTGAATCAGATTTACCATTTTACACTCCCCTACTTCACGAAAAAAAATATCTATATATATATATATATTTTCAACATATACACAAAATTTCTAAAACTTTCCAGGTCACAGAGTCTTAACCAGCTATTTCTCATACTACCTACTCTTTGGTGACAATCTGAAATGTCTTCTAAATCTAAAAAATTTTTTCCATCTCTTAATCCATTTACAAATTTCTGTTATTAACAAAATATCAAATTGGATTAAATACTTTATCCTATCTCCCTGAATCTGGTGGGACATAATGTTTTAACTGCCTGGCATTAAAGGTTCTTCTATTTTCTTGTTCTCCTTCTAATAAAAATGCATTCTCCTGACATTTTCTTTGGATCTTGTAAGGACCATGGTCTTGGTCCCATTACTTGGTTTTGGTGCTCTAAGCCACACCATATCCTCTTCTTGAAATTTCTGGGGTGGATTGTGATATCTTTTCATTCTTACCCGGGCCATTTTTTCCATGTGGGCATGGGCCTCCCTTTGGTCCTCTGTAGGGTGGATAACCAGATCCTCTTTTGGCCAAATTTTACCAAACATTTTGGGGCAAGGTTTTCCATAATGAAGCCTTTTTGGAGTGAATCCTGTAGATTCGTTCAAGGTATGGTTGATGTACCCCACAATTTCGTTGTTTCTCCTTACCCATCTTTCGTGATTGTGAGACGTGTATTTGCGGAAGAGCCTGTTAATTTCTCTTGTGACCCTTTCACAGGGATTAGATTGAGGGTTTCTAACAGAAGTTAACTGGCGATGTAGTCCTTGTTTTTCGATCCATCTCACCGACTTCTTTGAAGTAAATGTGGGCCCATGGCCTGATAGGATTACCTCTGGCATTCCTACTTCTGGAAATTGCTTTTGTTGGAGCACGCAAATAGCATTTCTCGAATCTGCAGCTCTTACAGGGTATGTGCATACATACTTTGAAAATACATCATGTGTAACAAGCAAGTACCAAAACTGTTGAAATGATGGTAATGGCCCATAGTGGTCCATGGTGAGCAGTTCATTTGGTTTTGCTACAGTAATGGGGAGAAACGATCCTGCATAGGACCTGTTTGGGTGTTTATTCTGAGCACATTTGGTGCACCTCCTGAGGATGAGAAGGACTTGAGCATATAGACCGGGCCAATAGAACCATCGCCTAATAGCTTCTACAGTTTTTCAAGGCCTGTAGTGCCCAATATTCTCATTCACATGTTGTATGATTTTGTCCTCAATTCTGTGGGAATTATTATTTTCCATGGGTTATTTTGTTCCTTTGTTTTGATTTGTAGTATCCTTTGTTTTGATTTGTAGTATCTCATCCCTAAGCCGGTACTGTGAACATCTTTTCTGAAAATGTTTACTTCTCTCATGCAGATCCTTTTTCAGCTGTGATTATTTGTCCATGTTGTTTTTCAGCTTGTTGTTAATATCCTAAGTCCTGAAGTTCATCCTCAATAGTAGTTTCCTTCCAGGCTACCATAATCTGGGCAGTTTGATCATGCAGTTCCAGGTTCTGAGGGTTCATTGGTATTGGGTGATGGCTTAAAATGTCAGCCACCACATTTTCTGGTCCTGGGCAATAGACTAAACTATACTGGAATTTCTGTAGGGTCAAACTCCAATGAATGACCTGGTCATTTGTGAGGAAACTCTTGTTTAAAAATTTCCAAGCACCTATGGTTGGTAATTACGATTACTTCAGACCCCAGGAGGAATTGCTTGAATTTTTGACAAGCCCA
This sequence comes from Epiperipatus broadwayi, assembly GCA_028023455.1. Taxonomy (NCBI): domain Eukaryota; kingdom Metazoa; phylum Onychophora; class Udeonychophora; order Euonychophora; family Peripatidae; genus Epiperipatus; species Epiperipatus broadwayi. Next base: position 135,029 of record JAQFVV010006673.1, on the reverse strand, counting down.
CACAATAGCGAGTGTTTCCTGTTCTGTTGTGATATAGTTTACCTCAGCCCCTTTTAAAGTTCCGCTGATAAAATAGAGAACTTGGTGTTGTTCTTTTTCACCCACTTGAAATAACACAGTGCCTACTGTCAGTTTGGACGTAGAAGGGGTGGTTAAAATCTGGGTGGTGGAGCATTATGGCTTGTAAAAACTTATTTTTGATTACTTGAAGGTCCTGATCATTAGTGGTAGTCCACACCCACCTCTTATTTTTACATAAAAGATCAATCAACTGAGTTGTTTCCAATGCAAACTCTGGGTAGAATTTATGATAGAAATTACATAACTGCAAGCAAGAACGGACTTGCTTGTGGTGGTTGGGGTTGGGAATTTCTCAATAGCTTCGATTTTTTCAGGGTGAGGTTTTATTCCATCTGCCCTAATGATGTGACCCAAGAATGAGATTTATTTCAGGGCAAAGTGGCTCTTCTCCAAAATAATGGTGATGTTTTCATGCTCACACTCCTTGAAAAATAGGCCTAAGTACTTAATGTGTTCTTCCATGTTCTTTGAAGCTATTACAATATCATCAACATAGCAGACCATATGGTTTTGCAATTCCTCTGAGAGTACTTGTTTGAGACAGTGCATCAATCCTGCACCACTGTTTATAAGGCTGAAAGGTAACTTTTTAAATACATGGCTTTGGCTGTTTTACCAAAAAGCAGTATATTTTCGATCTCTTGGATCAAGGGCCATCTGCCAATAACTGGCAGTTAAATCCAAAGTGGAAAAAATAGTCTTTCCAGCCAGACGGACAAAGACCTTTTGGATAGGTGGGGGGATGTTTCTCTCTGGTATGGTCATGCTGCATCAAGGCACAAACGAAGGTCACTGCTCATTTTCCTTATGACCACTAAAGGATTATTCTAAGGAGATGGTCCCCGTTCAATGATTCCCCATTCCATCATCTGTTTAATTTGACTCTCCACCTCTTCTTTGTATTGGAAGGGAATTGAGTAAGTTTTGGATTGGAAATACTGTTTTTCTTTTAATCTAATGCGGTGGGTATAACCTTTGATTTGACCCAGGACTTGGGAAAATACCTTAGATGCTTTCCCCCTTTCTTTTATAATTTTACTAACTCACTTTTCTATCCCTTTTATTTTTTTGAATATTCTCACCTAAAACCCTATTTGCCACTTTTTCTACTTCACCACACCAGTTCTATTATATACATCCCCAAAACACTCTTCCATTTCTTTTACTTTTATTTTATATTCTTCTAACTTATTCTTATTATTCATTCTCAATCCACATCTTTCATGATTATTATTTTTTCATCATATCATTAATCATTTCTTTTATAAAAAAATTGTAATCACTATTATATACTCTCTCTCCATTATCAAATACTTTAATTTTTTGTACTTTATTCATTCCCTCTTTCTCTACTTATAAAAAGAGGAAAAGAAAAAAGGGAAAATAAAAAAGAAAGAAAAGAAAGAATACATAGGAATAAAAGTTAATGATATTAGTATAGTAAGGTGAATTAATAATTTTATTAGAAAATTAGGTAGTGTTCTGTTCTATCATGTCAGCTGCTTGGTGGTTACTATTTCTAGCTAACTGCTAGAAATATGCCATTTCCATGGCCCCAGCCAAGTGAATAGCCTTCTTTCTACAATGAAACACAGAAAGTCACCATTTACTCGGCTGCTGCCTACCAATGTGGTTACTTTTTATGCTAGAAGCACAGAAAATGCCTTTATTGGGTGCCATAGTTGCTTGTGTTTCACACTTTATCATAATGCTGTTGTCTATTTTCACTACAGTATCATGTGAGGGTATGTTGACTGCATTGTGTCTAAATAATTGAAGTTTTCAGGTCCAACATCTTTTTTGCATGTGAACTGACCTATTGGTACCTTCTAATAGTTTTAACAGTGCCATCACTGCTTAGGGTGCAAGCACAGCACTATTTTGAAGATCCTGATGAATATAACATATCCATAAGAAATCATCTAAGACAAGTAAGATGGCTGCTTCAAACTCTGAAAATTGGCAATCGCCAGACACCATAGTCAGCTTTCATTTTAATAGTTTGTTATAATTATTAACTTTAGTGGGTAAATTAAAATCTACTTTCCTTTTTTCCCAAAATGCAGTGTCTGATTAATTACTGTCCAAAAAAGGGGTAAAATTTACTTTTACTTTTTCTTTGAAAAGTATCATAACATTTCCTATGCACACACACACACCCATCTCTGATTAATTACTGTCCAAAAAAGTCTCTGCTATATTTATTATTATTTGTTATTAAAAAAGTAATGTAACTTTTTATAATGTGATGATCGCACATGCTGTGATCACACACATATATATTTAATATTAAGTAATATTAAATATTGTAGTTTTTTTAAAAATATACCAATAAGTAAAAGAATTAAAACCAATGAAAAAAAGAATGTCTTAATTCCTATAATGAGATAAAGAGTGGGAATGGAATAGAACAAGATTCTTATCTTTTACCCTCCAAAGTTCAGATTTTGAAAAAAACAGAAGTATTAAAATTAGAAAATATGAGAATCATATGTTTAGTTGAAAATTAATAATGAAGAAAGGCAATATAAATAAAATGGGAACTAAAATGATTTAAAAAGGTAACAATTGGGAAGTTTTAAATAAAATTATAAGTAAATTTAGAATACAACAAAAGATAAAGATCTGTTCTTAAAATTACACATTTTGACAAAATAAAATGCATATGGGAATGTATGTATAAAGAATGGAAAGGTTTATTGCATGTTAAAATGAGAATAATTTTATAAAAAAAAAAAAAAATTGATAAATGAATGTAAAACACGATGTTATAAAATCGTATGAAATTAAAAGAAATGTTGCATAAGTTGTAGAAAACATTTTAAAATTAAAGCTGTGAAAGAAAACCTACAAACGAAAGATCAAGTTAAAAAAAGAATTTTGAAAAAAAGAAAAGACATTAATTAATCCAAGAAAGACAGTTCATGTGGAGACTTCAGAGAGAGCACTAGTTTTTTTTGAGAAGAAGTAGAGATAAGAACTTAGTGGAAAGCAGACATTAAAAAGAGATAAAAAGGAAAGTTGAGTAAAGATCTTTTTTTTCGGAGCATACTGACAAACTGAATGAATATGAAACTAATCTATAATGCAAGTGAAGCTTCAAGGATGTGTGGCTAAGGGCCATCATTGTCACTGGTAAATCCAAACCCACTGTACTTGTATGGTCATCTTGCCATATATAACATGCATGCACATACTTTTCACATTAAAAGAAATTGCAATTCCAGATAAGATAGACATTAATTAGAGTCTTTAATAGTATTGGGAATGATCGACTATAAATGGATAATTTATTTTAATAGATTAAACACATGTATAGGATTTAACACATACACCTAATTGTAGTATTATATTTAAATGATTTTATTGTATGTAAATATTTCATGTAATTTTTTTTTTTTTGTTATTTTATTATTATAGTAAATGTTTCATTAATTATTTTATCTGTGTCTCATTTCTTCACCATTTCAAATAGTTTAATATACCAAGGGGTGGGGGAGTTGATTATAGCTATTACTTCATTTTGAGTACTAAGTAATACATGAGGATAGTTGTACAGTATTACTGATCCCATTAAATTTGTAATTTAACCAAGCGCTGTAATTCTTTAATAATTACAGCAGTCGAGAGACATTTGATCGGGAAAAATAACATTGTGGCAATATCTGTATTAATCACAGGTTCGATCATGTATGGATATAAATTTGTTTATATCTATATGTTCTCTTTGCTTGTGGTAATGGAAGGTAGATGATTTGAATTTAAGAATACTTATATACCTCTCTCTAAAAACAAATTCCGTTACATTTTGGGGGCCAGTCCGGAATCTTGTTGCTGTGCAATTGGTAATCATGTGTTGGGTAAATTTTGTGAATAAAGTAAATTTTAAGAAAAAAAAAGGAAGTCTATATAAATTTAGTTTTATAACTCAGAGTGGTGAAGAGTGAAGATGAGGGGGATAAAAAATTTCTGCACTTTATAATACATAATATATGTAATTCTATGTCAAATGTGTAAAAAGGATAGAAAGAGGGAAGAGGAAATTTTAATACCAAGAAATCTTTTGAAGTTTTGTTGTGACACATTTAATTAAAAAAAAAGGATTATTCAAATATATAAATGTAGCAATCAAAGATAGATTATCCAAATGCAATTGCTGTTAAAGAAATATAAAGTAGTAAGTCAAATAGAATTAAGAAAGTTTCAGGAAGGTTTTATCTATAAATAATAAATTGATCAATAAAGTACAGACATAGTGTGTGCAACAAAGTATGTCTGTTAACTTGAAAAAAAAAGTATAATTTTAAAATAGTCATGACAATAAAGTGATCAATAAATTACAAACACAGTGTGTGTAACAAAAGATGTTAGTAAGTTAAAGAAATATATATGTGTATGATTTTTTAAATAGCCATAACCATAAAGTGATCGAGAAATTATAAACGTAGTATTAGAAAATATATCAGAAATGCATATTGTTTGAAATGCAGTCAAAATGGAATGAATTTATATATATATCATTAACAGAGGGAAATAAATATAGTGTTTAAGTTGAGTCAAGTTAGAATAAGAAAACATAAGTGCGTCATCTAGTGAAGTAGAGTAAGTAAGAGTTTTTATATATATATATATATATATATATATATATATAAAAACTCTATACTCTATTCCACTCTATATCCATATATATATATATATATATATATAGTGGAATAGAGGGTAGTCATCTAAATATAGCAGGCAGTCAAGATGAATCTAGGGCAGGTAGGCAATTGGTGAACCAGAGCAAAATGTGTTTGGATTGTCTAGCATTCTAAATGCCATTAATCATAAAATAAATAATCAAAATAGCAAATCACAATAGAAGGGAATAAAGAAGAATCAGTAGAGAAGAAATAAATATATCAAGAAGGGTTAATTAAAAATATATCTATGCACACAAGGTCCCAAACTAAAATGGACAACCAAGTAAATGAATTGAGAGAAATGGATGAAGATAAGGAGAGGGAAAGAATGGATATGACCCAAAAAGGAGTGAAAGATAAAATAGACTTTAGTGAGATGATGAGTATGCTCACACAAATGAGAGAGGAACAACAACAGTTCATGAAGGAATGCCAGAACAGGGAAGAAAGAATGATGGAAGAATGGTGTGTGAAGATAGTAATGGACAATAACAAAAGCAATGCTGAAGCCATAGAAATGATGAGGAGTAACTTCCCTGAAAAATCAGATGCAAAGGACACAGGGAATGGACAGGAAAGGGAAGTCAAACTTGATGAACCAGAAAGCATAGGCCCATATGAGTCTGATAAACTGGATAAGGCTGAGAGTGTAGATAGAAAGTCAGCATATTAAGATCTGAGATTGGAAGTAGTACAGCCTGAAGTGTAAATGAGGAAGTTAGATAAAGGGGAGGGAATTGAAGTCATGATATTAGAGAATAATAGGATGCTGGCAAATATGTCATGAGACATAAGTCAGGTAGTAAGCGTAGTAGAAAAGTTAGATTCAAAATTTGAATAGAGTATAAGGAGGTCAGCAAGTAACAGCTTAAATACAGAAATAAAATGCATCAAACCAAGAGACATTGAACAGATACTGATAAGTACAGAGAGGAAGACAGTTCATCAGATGGCTGAGTTGTTCAACATATTGGATAGCACCAGGGCTGACCAGAGGGATGAGGGATGTAAATCTAGACCCCCTCCAAAGGAACCACTTATAATGAAAAATGGTTGGGATCCTAATAAAGGTTGATGAGAGGAAAACAAGGAATGTTCCGGATAGAAACCCAAGAATGCAGGAATATTGATGACAAAGTGGAGACTGAATGGAAGTGTTCATATGAATGAACAGAGAATAGAGAACATAGGGATCAGAATCCTTACCCTAGAACAAGCAGATATGAGTCCCACAGGATCAGACAACCTCCCGATCAAACCTAATTGCAAATATAGGGATGGGATAGATTCAAGTATGATACAATATTGGGAATGGCCTGGATCAAGATTGATGAAAATGGACTTTATAAAAAAAAGTAAAATAATAATGATAATATAAGGGAAGAATAAACCAGAAAATGGCCAACCAGTTTAAAAGGAAATACTTCACCCAAATTGAGATCAACCATTATTTAGAGAGAGTAGTGAATGAGATCATAGATAGAGGCAGGGATATGTAAGGACAGACATTTTAGAAGGGACATTAGCAGTATATGGTAAGCCATCTCTGTTATATATTTGTGCATAACTTTCCATGGAGCACCAGATGTTGTTAGGTAAGGAAGATAGGGACAGAAAATGTCTTCTCATATAAAAGACTCACTGGATTGAAAATGCCAGTTAAATATTTGATAAATATTTCAAGTCTCAGAAACATATATAAAATGGACAGGGAAAGAACTCTTATATAATGAGTTGTCAGTAAAAAATTCTGAGCTCATGAATGAGCTGGATAAGAAATTTTAGTCATTGAACCCACCTCAGTATAGTGATCAGAGTTGTCACTTAAAGGGCTATAAGTTTGAAATGTGTAATATAAACAGGTTTAATCGAGTAGCAGAAATATCCTGTGGACTCAAACCTGTGTATACAATCAGGGGGCAGAAGTCAACTTGTGTATCATTTGTATAATTTAGATTAAAATGTTTTGGTAGTGCTGATACAATCAGTAGAAAGGAACATAATGGCCTAGTTGCCACTCTAGGAATATTCTCATCATCACTTAACCAAGATCAGGAGTACATGGATGTGAGAGTGTCATGGTCACAATATTAAGTTAAGAATTGCATGGGCTTTCAATCCATCGAAATTTTTTTTTAAAGAAAAAGGAGAGAACAGTGTAATGTGATGATCACATATGCTGCGATCACAAATATATATATTTAATATTAATTAATATTAAATATTGTAGTTTTTTTTAAAATATACCAATAAGTAAAAAAATTAAAACCAATGAAAAAAAGAATGTCTTAATTCCTATAATGAGATAAAGTGAGGGAACGGAATCGAACAAGATTCTTATCTTTTACCTTTCAAAGTTTAGATTTTGAGAAAAAATAGAAGTATTAAAGTTAGAAAATATGAGAATCATATTAATTAATAATGAAGAAAGGCAATATAAATAAAATGGAAACTGAAATAATTTAAAAAGGTAACAATTGGGAAAATTTAAATAAAATTATAAGTAAATTTAGAATACAACAAAAGATCTGTTTTTAAAATTACACATTTTTATGAAATGAAATGCATATGTCAATACATGTATAAAGAGGGGAAAGGTTTATTGCATGTTAAAATGAGAATAATTTTATAAAAAAAAATTGATAACTGAATGTAAAACACGATGTTATAAAATTGTATGAAATTAAAAGAAATTTTGTATAAGTTGTAGAAAATATTTTAAAATTAAAGGTGTAAAAAAAAATCTACAATCAAGAGATCAAGATAAGAAAAGAATTTTGAAAGAAAGAAAATCATTAATTAATCCAAGAAAGACAGTTCACATGGAGACTTCGGAGAGAGCACTAGTTTTTTTTTGAGAAGAAGTAGAGATAAGAACTTAGTGGGAAGCAGACATTAAAAAAAGATAAAAAGGAAAGCTGAGTAAAGGACAGTTTTTTCAGAGAATACTGACAAACTGAATAAATATGAAACATCTATAATGCAAGTGAAGCTTCAAGGATGTGTAGCTAAGGGCCATCGCGGTTTCTGGTCGATCCAAACCCACCACACTTATACGGTCACCTCGCCATAAAACAACTGCCAGCATAATGCCTGTCTAATGATTTGCCTGCCATGCCATTAACACCCTACTATTGTGAAGTCACTATCTGTAGAAGAGGAGACCCCATAAACAAAAAGCCAAAGAATGGCTGTCTCTACTAAAAAAGTGGATGAATTCCACATGATGGTCGGCAGGACAATAGTTAGCATCAAAGAAGAAGAAAACCCAAGTTAAGTCAATAAACATCAATATATAGCATGTGTACACATACTTTTCACATTAAAAGCAATTGCAATTCCAGATATTAATAATATAGACATTAATTAAACTCTTTAATAATATTGGGAATGAATGACTATAAATGAATAATTTATTTCAATAGATTAAAGACATTTATAGGATTTAACACATACACGTAATTGTAGTATTATATTCAAATGATTTTATTGTATGTAAATATTTCATGTAATTTCTTTTTTTGTTATTTTATTATTATAGTAAATGTTTCATTAATTATTTTATCTGTATTGTCTCATTTCTTTTGCCATTCCAAATAGTTTAATGTAACCAGAGGGTGTTTGGTTATAGCTATTACTCCATTTTGAGTACTAAGTAACACGTGTCAGATACCATTAAATTTATAATTTAACCAAGTGCTGTAATTCTTTAATAATTACAGCAGTCGAGAGACATTCGATCGAGAAAGATAACCCTGTGGCAATATCCGTATTGTCACAGGTTCGATCATGTATGGATATAAATTCGTTTATGTCTATATGTTCTCTTTGCTTGTGGTAATGGAAGGTAGGTATTTGAATTTAACAATACTTATATATCACTCTCTAAAAACACATTCCGTTACAATATAGACACACACACAAAAAAATGTCAGTCTCTGATTAATTACTGTCCCAAAAAGTCAGAGTTGGCTTTCATTTTAAAAATTTTGTTTGAACTTTTAAATTTTGTGGAAGTTATAATATAATTGAGTTTGGTTTCAGTCTCTGATTAATTAAGGTCCCAAAAAGGCTAAAATTTACTTTTATTTTTTATTAACAAAGGAATGTAACATTTTATAGTGACATCCACACACCCAAATAAGCCAGTCTCTGATTAAATCCTGTCTGAAATGTCTCTAATGTACTATTATTTGCTATTACAAAGTAGCATAATTTTTTATTCACACACACACACAAAAGCTAGTCTCTGATTAGTTACTGTCCCTAAAAATTCAAAAAGACAGCTTTATTATTTTTATTTTGTTTGAATTTTTTAATTTTGTGAAAATTATAATTAACTTTTTATTTCCTATTCCAAAAATAAAGTCAATATTTGTATAGAATTGCTGGTCTGAGAATGTTATATCTATGTGTTTTTGTTTAGCATCAACACCATCAAGCGGCTGACACAATAGAGCATATCACTACCGAAAAATTAATAAAGAATTTGAAAATGATATTAAATATAAAGTAGTGAATAAAAGAAAGAAAAATGTAATGGATATTTTAGATAATAGGTATATGAGTGGAGAAAAGAAAGATATAAATGGGGTTTATGATATAGAATATATAAAATGTAAGGATAAAAGAATTACAAATAAATATGTAGATGAGACAAAAATTCTATATAAACTAGGTTAAAACAACATAAACATGATAGAGGATTACTGGTATATATGCATTTTATGGAGACAGGTCATAAACTAGAAAAAAATATATTACAATGGTAAGCTATAAAAGTAGTAGTAGAGATAGAAAAATAAGGGAGGCAATTTTAATAAAGAAGATAAAACAAAATATTAATAGAAAATGGTTTAAAAACAAACTTAGTATAAAAATAATATATATATAAAAGGAAAAAAATAAAAGTAAGAACTAATAAAAAAATAAAATAAATAAGTAGTTTGTATATTAGATAATAGAGGGAGCTGTATATAAATATAAAAAAAGGAAGTAGAAATGATTATGGGTTAGAGAAATGGAGGAAAGGCAGAAAAACTAGAGAATAAGGTAAGAACTAAAAAATAAAAATATATATTTTTTTTAAAAAATAATTTTATAAAAATTAAGAAAATGAAAGAAGCAGGAATAAAATATGGTTAAAAAGAAATTAAGGAATAGAATAAAATAATAAAAAAAATTAAGATAATATGTACAAGTAAGTGAAATGAAAAATAAGGTTAAATATATGAATATAGTAATATAAGAAATATTTTATAAATATTACATTGAATTTCTAAAATTATAGCAAAGGTAAAAGGTAAATAAATATAAATGTGATAATAATTAAAAATATATAAAAATAAAAAATAAAGGATAAAATAGAATTAAAAAGGTAAAAGTTATGGAATAATAAGTTTAATGAATAAAGTGATGTTAATAATTAGGTTGATAAAATTGTAAGAATATAATAGATATATGTATAAAATATGATTGTATTTATATAATGTTTAAATTTTGTAGATCTGACAAAGATTTCTAGGAACAGTTGAAACTGTAAAGAATAAATAAATATATTTTGCTTTAAAGTGTAAGAAGAGTGAAATGTTGTTATTATATATTATGTAAAAAAAGCAAAAATAAAAAAAAGAAAGAGGAAGAGAAAGTAATGAAGATTATATTACAATACATAATCTATTGTGTGACATATGAGTATTTGATAAATTTCCAATGTTCAAATTTACTCTTTGACAAAAATTCTTTTAAAGCTGTCCATTTTTCTTATCTATGTCATCAATTTCTTCAATTTTTCCCCCTTTTTTTGAGTCTCTGTATATCCTTAGTTAGGCATTCATATATGATACTGATCCCTTTCATTATAGTTTTTTATCTCCAGTATCTATGTACACCATGGTTACTATCCATTTTTGTCTTCCTAACCTTATTTCAAACCATAATTGATTTTGACACTCAACAGTATATAAATATTTTTTGATATAACTATACCCTGCCATGTCATGTCTTCCAGTATAGGTTCTTTTCTTAGATGTGTTTTCATTACTGCTAGTACCTCAACCTCTTAATTTTTAACTGCTTTGTTTAACTCCAACCATTTTTCTGGTCTCCTAACACCTTACATATTCAAATATCTAATTTTAACAATTTTTTCTTTCAGATCTACTCTTTTACAAATTCTTTTGATTATTTTTTCTCTATTGTATTTATAAATAGCTTGCTTATCATTAATTTTACAGACCCATTCCCCCTCTGAATCTACATTTTTAGTCAAATCAGCTACCCCTTGTTTACAAATTTCTTACATACCATCCATTCTTCTTCTTTATGATAATACTACAATTTAAAACTCTACCCTCTTATAAATCAATCTTCCTGATACTTCATTTTTTTGTTTCACTAAATGCAATACATCTTTACTTATAACCCACTCTCACTAATAAAAAGATCTCTCACATCTACAAATATCATTTCTCTCACATAATTTTTTCAATCTCTTATTTATAGAACATGCCATATCTAACATATCCCTGTTATTGAATTGTGGTAATAATCCAACTTTTAAAACTCTTCATTTAATTCTTACTCAAATTACTAATCAATTTTATGTACTCATTCATTACTCTCTTTGATGGCTCTGACAAATTTTTTGTCCCTAGTTCTAATCCCTTGCTTTTTATCTTACCTGCAACATCTCTAAATCTAGTCCAAATCAAACATATTCTTATATACCTGTTTCTATTTTACTTTGCAAATACATTTCCATATCCTCTAATTAGTGAATCTCCTATCAATACTGTTTCATAGTTTATTTTCCATATTTCATCTATAACATTTTCTTCCACCTTGTGAACTTCATTTCTACTACTTCCTTATTGTTTCTATTCATTAATTTTTTAATCTGCTTACACTTTGTCTCTAACAATTTTATTTTGCTGCTGCATTCTTTACCTCTTCCTTTATCTTACTTATGCTGTGGCTAACCATATATTTTGTACTATTTATTTTGTCATCCATATCCCTTATCACTCCACTAAAACATACACAATTCTATCTTCCTCACCTACATTTTGCTCATATCTCCTGACATTCACTTTAAACTATCTATACTTAGAAATCATTTTTTCATCTCTTTTATAACATTTACACATGGTTTACATAACCATACACCTGTTACATCCTTCCTAGTCTTATTAAAGCATTTCAAATAATAAACATCATCACATTGCATAGCTAATTCCATTCTGACCATTATATTTGCATTGTGGGATACAAATACAATAATCCATAATCTTTATTTTTTCAAGTTTTCTATTCTATATTTAACTTTATGCTTTCTCTACTAATCTGCAAACCCCTTTATACAAAAAGAAAAAAATTTTGCTTTCTTTCAATCATCATCTCAATCATTATCAATACACTGCAGGATCAAGGTCTCTCCAAGTTGAAAACATCTCTGATATTTAGCTTCTTTTCTCCACATGGCTCCTGCACACTTTCTTATTTCATCAATCCACCTCACATGTTCTATTTCTGGGCCTTTTACAATCACTTGAAATTCAGTTCAAGATTTCAATTATCCATCTATTACAATCTCTTCTAGCAATACGTCTAGCACAATTCCACTTAACTCTTTTAATTTTTTCAATGAGGGCAATAACACCTGTTTATTTTCTTACCCATATATTACATATTTGATCTCTTCTTGATACTTTTAACATGAATCTCTCCATACTTCTTTGAGTGGCCTGATTTCTCTATATTACTCTTCTATTAAGTGCCCAAGTCTCAGATCCATAAGTAAGAACTGGTAAAATATATTTACTAAAAACCTTTTTTTTTCAAACACATAAGCATATTTTCTTTTAGTATTGCATTTCTACCAAAAGCACTCCAACCAAGTTTAATTCTATGATTAATTTCATCCATTATGTTTCCATCTATATTAATAATCTGACCAAGATATTTGTAGCAGTTGACTTCTTCTAATTCATCATAAACAGACTTTATTTTCATATTTTGAAAAAATCCAATAAACATTACTTTAGCCTTTTTAACAAGTATCTTTAGTCCTACTTTCCTACTTAAATCTGATAACTCCTGCAACGTTTCCTGCAGCTGTAAAGCATTATATGAAAAAACAACTACATCATCTGCAAAATCTAAATGACTTAAATAATCTCCATTTACTTTCACTCCTTTAGATTCCCATTTTAATCCACAAAATACTTGTTCCAGCACTGCTGTAAAAAGTTTTGGAGATATGGAATCACCCAGTCTTATACCCTTATCAGTATTGACTTTCTTAATATCATCATGTAATCTAATTGTTGCTGTTGCATTTCTTTTGAACTTTAAAATATGACAATATTCTGGGCCTATACCTTGATGATCCAATGCTTTAATCACTGAAGAAATGTTTATAGAATCAAATGTCTTTTCATAATTTACAAATCTAATGCATAATGGCAACTCATATACATTTGTCCTTTCTATAACTTCTCTCAATATCTGGATATGATTTACTATACTAAAACCACTTTTAAATCCAGCTTGTTTTCTTGGTTGGTGAAAATCTAATGTTCTCTGTAGATGAGTTGTAATTATCTTGGTAAAATTTTTGTATAAAACTGATAACAGGCTGATAGGTCTGTAATTTCTAATATCTTCTTTATCATCTTTTTTGAATATTAATATTAATATTGCATTCTTCCAATCATCTGTTACATCTTTATCATTTACACATTTGTTATATAACTTTGCTAAAGAATTTTATATTTCTTCACCTGATTCTTTTAATATAAACTATAATTCCATTATTACCTGGAGCCTTTCTTTTCTTCATAAATTTAATTGCATGTCTCACTTCTTTATTTAAAATTCTGGGCAAATCAGAAGATATAATAGGTATAGAAGGTACTTGTTCTTTATCACTATATAATTCTTAATAGAAATCTTCAGCCCATTTTATGATGTCATCTTTCTTTTTAGTAATAGTTCCATCTTTTTTCTTTATTGCAGATATAAATTTCTTACCAATACCAAAATGTTGTTTTACACTCTTGAGACTTTAATTCTCATCTGCAGCTTTCCTTGCTAGTTCACAGTTATACTTTCTTATAACATTTTCAACTCTTTTCCACACCATTTTACAGAATTAAAGGTATTCAATCCTTTTTATGCATCATTTTTGTATATCTTCATATTCCTTTTTTTATAAATTCTCTAGTCTCAGTAGAAATTTTATTGGTCAATTGCTGCTTTTTTTTACCAATTTTTGTTGCAGTTTTTAAAAGTGTATTAGTTATTTTTTTTATTAATGACATTCAAATCTTATTAATTTCATTCTAATCTGAATCATGTTCAAAATCTACTAATACATGAAACCGATTTGTAAGGTCTAATTTAAATTCATTAGAGTTTTTCTGAAGATTAGGAATATCAACTGTAAATATTGTTTTCCATAATAATTTTTCTCTCTCTAATTTGGCATTAACAAATATCTTACATCTTACTTATCAATGATCACTTCTTATGTTAAATTTATTAAGAATATTACAATCTTGAAATATGTATTTTCTGTTAGTCAAAATATAATTCAATTCTGCTGTACTTTCATTTGGATGCTTCCATGTCCATTTCCTTTTAACATTTTTCTCAAAAAAAGAATTCATAATATAAAGTTTTTCCTTCTCTGCAAACTCCACAAGTCTATGTCCTCTCTCATTTCTATTACCATAATCAATCTTACCTACAGCACTTTCATCTTTCATTTGTTTGCCAATTCTAGCATTAAAGTCTCTTATAACAATTTTACAATGTTGTTTATTCTGATCAAAATCCTTTTGTACATTTATATAAAAATCTACTACTTCATCACTATGAGAACTTGTTGGGGCATAAACCTGAATTTATCTGCATTTGGTATCTGCTATTAAGTTGTATAACTAATCTTGTCACTATGTCTGATACACCATCAATATCCACAATGATGTTGTTCTACTTTTTATTATAATGAATCCTACTCCACTTGTATTTCCAATATTTGTGCCTTTATAGTAGAGTATATATCCACTTTTTAAATCAATTGTCTCTTCACCTTTTCTTCTAACTTCACAAAGTCCAATAATGTTCCATTTATATAAGACAGTTTTTCTAATTCTTGCAATCTTCTTTCATTTGAAAGTGATCTGCAGTTTTAAGTACCTAATTAAAAGGTCATCATCAAATGGCAGCCTTTGTCCACAATCAGGGGATTCTTAGCACTTTCCACCTTCAGCCACCAACTGCTGTCTTGGTTGGTGACTTTACAGCTTTCTGGGAATAAAGGCCATGATTTATTTTTGTCTGTCATGATTGTATATATCTGTTGGAAAAACATTTAACATTTAAACATACCTTTATTCTGCCTTAACAGGCAACTGAGAAGAAAAACCATGGTGTTTCTTGATTTTAAACTCAGGTAAAAAGCCAATAAACGCACCACTAATGTGTGTTGGTGAGCAGCCCAACCATGTTTTTATACTATATGAATAATCACATCCTAATAACAGCTGCAATGACAAGAACATATGGAGTAGACAATAGGAATTTGCCCTGATTGGTTCCTTTAAAACCTCCAAGAGAAATCAAAGGGTCTCCTTTCAGTTAATAGCAAACTCCTTTCAGCAGCCTTTCAATAGCGATCAATAAACCCAAGTTTGCAAATCTTAGGCCTCAAAAGATTATCTTTTTGAAATAAATCACTCTTTCTTAAATTAAAAAATTCTTTAGTAGCAAACCTACTAAAAACAACTAATCTTATGTGCAACTTAGTTTTAAAGCCTTCTTGTAGTAACACACACAACAACATTTATTTTTACTTTTATATTTAAAATAGCATAATGAAACATTTTGCAAATGCTATCAATATTATTTAATGGTCTTTCCAAATTCAATTAAATCTATCTCTTTTGACCCCAATTTTATTTCCATCTTCACACAGTGAGAAACAGTTTTTGTAGCAATGAAATTCTCTGGTTAATATTTGGAAAAAAAATTATAAACTTTAACTTATCTTATGAACAAATCACTACACCAGCACAGCAAAAATAAATAAATGATAGAAGGTTTGTGCATAAAATCTCTATCTAGCAGCCTCATTCAATATCCCCAGACTAGTTTCTAACTTGGGGACTTTATTAGTAAGTAGCACTGGTTCTAAAAGCACTGCACCTAAATCTTAGAATCTAATGTAAACAGCCAGAATCCATACTTTTACCTATTAAGGTAATTATAAAGTTGTTGATTAGATTAACAATATGCTACAGTGCTCTCAGATCCAAATCACACTGACGAAAGCAATAAGATAAAAACTAGTATGGAGATATTGGATGAGTAAGTACTAAATAGGAATTTTACGTACAAACCTTCTTACATCTATTGATTACTATGGCTTGCACTGGGTGGCACTACTGTATGGAGAGATTGTTAACATTGGACTTTTGAATATGCAAGGTGATAGGAGACCAGAAAAGTGACTGGAATTAAATAGAACAATTGAAAATGAAGAGCTTGAGGTATTAGCAGTAGTGGAGACACATCTAAGAGAAGAAGAATCTATTTTGGAACAATTGATATGGCAGGGTATAAATAGAAAAAAAAAAGGTGGTGGTATAGGTGTTATATCAAAAAAATATTTAAATGTTGTTAAATGTGAAAATATTTGTGGTTTTAAATAAGGTTGGGTAGACAAGAATGGATGGTGGCTATTGTTTATATAACCACTGGAGATAGTCAAATTATAATAGAGTGGAACAGTAACATATATGAATGTCTACTAAAGGATATACAAAGTTTTAAAGAAAAGGGAAGAGACTAATCATTATAGGGGACATGAATGGACATATTGAAGAAATTGATGATGTAGATAATAAAAAAGGACAGCTTTTGAAGAAATTTTGTCAGAACGTGAATTTGAGTATTGGAAATTTATTAAATATTTATGAGGGACAATACACATGATCTAGAAATAATATATTTCACACAATAGATTATGTATTGGTAGAGAAAGAGGGGATGAATAAAATATGAAAAATTAAGATGTTTGATAATGAAGAAAAAGTATGCACTAGTGATCATAACTTCCACGTAATTAAAATGGTTATTAATGTGATGGAGAATAGAAATAAAAGTAGAAATAATAGTGAAAGATGTGGATGGAGAGTAAATGATAGGAATAAGTTGGAAGAGTATAAAATACAAATTGAAGAAATCATGGAAGAGTTGGTTGGAGATGGTATAAGGACTGGTGTAAAGAAGTAGTAAAAGTGACAAATAGAGTTTTAGGTGAGAATATTCAAAAGAATAAAAAAAGAGAATTAGTAAAATTGTAAAAGAAAGGAAAGAAGTATGCAGAGAATATAAGTGTGCTATATTAAGAACAAGGAAAGTAAAAAAGATATTAATGCTAAATGGAAAAAGTATTTAGAAAAGAAGAAGTTGGATAAAATAGATAATTATAGAGAGAGAATGAAATTGATTAGTAAATTGTTGGAGTATATTAATAAAAGTGGAAGAGATGGGAGTAAAAATTTTTGGAATTACATTAAAAAGAGAATTGTAGAAAAGAGAGAGATAGTATTACTAGATGATGCAGGAATAGTGTGTATCTCTAGAGAAGATTTAGAGAGAATCTTAAATATATATGTAATGAATATAGATAAGATGTTAGACATGAAATATAGAGTGATAGAAAATGTGAAAGCATATAGTAATGGGAATATTAAGTTTACAAAAAATGAAGTGAATGAGGTGGAGAATAAATTGAAAAGTGGAAAGGCAAGAAGTTTAGATGGATGGGCTGCAGAGATGGTAATGAATTTAGGATATAGAGCAAAAGTAAAGTTATTATTCTGTTTCAATAAAATGGCACAGTGTAGAGTTTTTCCGAGTACTTGAGTAATATAGGAGTAAGATTATTATTTAAAGAAAAGGGTTAGGATAATAGAAAGTTAAATAATTATAGACCGATAGCAGTAACATCAGTTTTATATAAAGTTTTCTCATATATGGTGGTTAGAAGAGTTGTAAAATCAATGGCAGGTAATAATATAGTGGGAGAAATGCATGGAGGTTTTAGATTAGATAGGCATATAGAAGATAGTTTATTTGTAGTTACACAACTTATGGATATGAGTAGGAATGCAGGTAAACAGTTATATTTGAGTTTTATAGATATAGAGGAGGCATATGATAGAGTAAATAGAAATAAATTATGGATAACTTTAGCAAATTTGGAAATGAATGAAGCTTTAGTGGATATTATTAAGAAATTATATGAAAATAATTATATAAAAATAAATAAAAAAAAAAAAAAATAAAAAAAAAAAAAAAAAAAAAAAAAAAAATAAAAATAAAAAAAGGGTTTTTTTTATATTTTATTTTTTTATTTTTTTTTAATTTTTTTTTTTTTTTTTTTTTTTTTTATATATATATATTTATATATATCAATTAGGGAATATAGAATTAGTTAAAGTTAAAAATGGGCTGGAACTAAGGCAAGGATGCCCTATGTCACCTATTTTGTTTGTGTTGTAATTTGAGTGAAATGGAAAGAGCTATAAAATCATTAGGAAGAGGGATAGAGATAACGTTATTAGGTGGCAAGGGATTATATATTTTGTCAGGTCTTTTTTTGTGTGGATGATATACTTTTGTGTGCAGAAAGAAAATGATATGGAAGTTATGATGAGGACATGTGGAAGGGTGGGTAAAGAGATGGGGATTAAATTTAGTGATAAAAGTCAAATATAATGATGGTTGATACTGGGGAAAGAGAAGATGTAGAATTTTTATTGAGAGATATTAAATTAAGTGTCATGAATAGATATAGTTATTTGAGAATTATTTTAAGTAATCAGAAAAATTATTTGGATGAATGGGAGAAAAATTCATAAATGAAGCAAAGAAAAGAATGTGATTGATAAAGAAATTAACAATGTTTTCATATAATACATATGATGTAGCTAGAATTATATGGAAGGCAGTTGCAGTAGCAGGGTTAACATACAGCAATGATGCATTATGTGTTAGTAAAGAAGTATTAGATTACTTAGAAAAAGTTCAAAAAAAAGTAGGAAGACATGCATTGGTTACAGATGTATGGACAGCAAGGGAGGCAATTCAAGAAGAAATGGGATTATCAAGTTTTTATATGAGAAATGCAAAAAGTAAAATGAAAATGTTTGGTAGATTGCATTTTATGGATAATAACAGAATAGCCAAAATAGCATTTAATTGGGTTATGAGTAAAGAGCAAGCAACAAGATGGGTGAGAAAGATAATGTGGTATGCAAAAGATTTGGATAAAGAATTTATATCAGTATATTTGTATAAAAGATGGGATGATTGTGTTAGGAGGATTGTTGAGTGTTATAGTGATAAGGAATGGGATAAAATAAAATATTTATTAGTAAAGAATAGGGAGTTAAAGAGATGGAGAACTAGTATGGAGAGTAAAAGGAGTTTAAATATATATATAGAAATAAACAGAATATTAGGTGTGACTTAATATATGATAATAGTAAGGAAAGTAGTTTATTGTTTAAGGCTCAAATGGGATCTTTAGCAACAAGAGAAAATACATTATGAGTGATTTAGTTTGTAAATTATGTAAGGAAGGAATAGAAAATATTAGGCATTTGTTAATTGAATGTAAATGCTTGAAAACAGAAAGAGTACATATAATGAAGTTATGGTAGAATAAATATGAAAAAAGTGATTATACAGAAAATGAATTATTGGTTTTTATGCTGGGTTTGGGAAAAGATATGGGAGAATTAGATATTAAGGCTATAGAGTTGACAAAAATTATGTTGTGAAAATGGGATGGAGCAGAATATGGGAAAACTTAGAGTGGGGAATGGAAAATAAACTGGCCAACAGGTTTCTCTGGGCATTATAATTGCTAGAGATTCTTGACTTCGTTTAAGGAGAAGCCATAATACATCACATCACATCATTACTATTTTAACTTCTTGTGTAAGCGTAGAAAATGGTGAACATATGATGGTTTAGGATGTAATTTTAAATGCTAAAATAATAGATGGAAAGCAGTTATATGTGTAGGTATTAAAACTGAAATAATTATCACCCTGTTAATTTGAACTTTCATTACTGTCTTAATATACTCTTAAGTCATGAAATCTTCATAAGGCGAATGATATGAGTACACATAAATCTTGTCTTGGGATCACGAAAAAAAAGAATCATGGTTGGATTTCTGATAATTATCTTATTATTAGAGACTTGATTTAAAAAAAATATGTGGAAATTTTTTATTTGAGGAATTATTAAATAAAATTTGAAGCTTCTTAGTCATACAGAGTTTTAAACACTGTTGTTCAACAACTGACAAGTTTTTAAGATGGTTAGTTGATTAAAACAGCAGAAGAAATATTATCATTTACTGATGTAATCATTTTAGATAATTTTGATGTCATAAAAATAGAAATATGGACTTGAGAAACAGAATCACAATCCTATTAACACCAGCAATGACATTCTCTTATATGCTAATGATATTTTTAACAGTTAGAAAGAGTATTTTAATCCTCTTACGAAGACCTTTAATGAAATATATATTATTTATTCCATTCAAAAAAAGGCTGCTTCCTTTTGCATAAAATTCAAACAGTTCTTGGTAATCTTAAAATAAAAAAGCAGCCGTTCCTAATGAAATACGTAGAGATATTCTAAAATATGGTGGAAATGTTTTTAGCCTCTTTTTTGGAAATCCTTGGAGTCATAAAATTGTGCCCTTTTATTTTAAAGATGCTTCTATTGTTCAAAATTTAATAAATAAAGGGATTGGATAAGATAGCTGCAATTTTTATGAACTATCTGTATTATCCTCCTCCAACAAAGGAACTTTCTAAGATTTTATTAAATAAGTTGCTTTAGTAAATGATGCTTCAGTGAATCAAGAAACATTGTATACATAATTTATGTTGCCAAACAAATGGAAGAAAAAATTGAGAACAAAATAATGATTTATATATTGCTTTTATTGATTTGGTCAAATGTAAGACTTTAATTTAAATGGGCAAAACTCTCCAAACAGTAATGCATTCAGTGCAATCCAGAGTAATCAATGGATGCCAGAAGGCTCGGGCCTAAAATCCTCATCTAGGGCTTACTCATCTAATATCCCCAGACTGTTTTCTAGCTTTGGGCTTTTATCAGTGAGGAGCCTTGAATCTGAGAGCACTGCATTTCCTGAGATCTAAGTGCAGTGCTATCAGATTCAAGGCTCCTCACTGACAAAAGCCACAAGCTAGAAACTAGTCTGGGGATATTTATAGGGATTTTATGCACAAGCCTTCTGGCATCCATTGGATTACTCTGGCTTGCTCTGAGTGGCACAATTGTACAGAAAGTTTTGCTAGTTTTAATAAGTTATGAGCAAGCATAAAAGTGATGATCATGTGAGCCTGAAATTAGCTAGTTGTCTAAAGTTTATTTATATGTACAGTTTTTGTATGATGGAATTAAAGGAAAATTATTACTATAGTGGAAAATCTTGAAGTATTTGAAACAACTGAAGTTAAACAACAATGGGTATTTTCTCCAACATTGCTTTCAATTTTTATGACAGTGGTTTTTAAAATAAGTGACTGAATAAAACAGGGATGAAGAATAAGTGAAAAATGAAAATAAGAACTTTCTCTTCATAAATTCTGAATTTATATCATGCTAAGGATTGTGTTGTATTTTCATATTTAAAAGATGATCTACAACTGGAATATAGGTTTAATAATTAATCTTCCAAAATAACTAAAGATATTTATATTGTAAGAATGGGAAAAAAAACTTTCCACAACTTCTGGATGGATATTAATTTGGGAATGTGAACCACTTAGATGGTGAAGTGCAGAAAAATATGCTGCCATTTTTAACAAGTTAAAATAGAGAATACTTCATCATAGAGAAACTATTGTAATAATCACATATGGATAATCATATCAGTTCAATACAAAGGAATTAGAACAATTTTATTTAAAAACTTTCCATAAACTTTTAAAAATATAATGGCAAGATCATAAAACCAATCAATATGTTCTTTAGTTTGCAGGATGTAATAGTATGGAGTCCACTATTGTAAAATCATACCTTAATTGGATTGTAAATGTAAAATAAGTATATAACACAAGATCGTATTGTTTTATGGCAAACTTGAGCATGGTTTCATGGGAAAAAAGACCCCCTTCCCATTTACATTATAAGGAATATTTCAAAAACATTCCAAAAAAGTGCAGTGTTGATTTTCTCCATTGGGAAGATATGGCAGAGAATGGAATACATTGGAGAGTTATCATTGGACATGGTGTTGAAGTATTTCATAAAAAAAAATATTCTATAAAAAAAATTAAAATACAGCATCCAAAATATCAAACAAATAGCAAATGAAACAATATGTTCTATATGAAGTACTTGTGGTCTGTAGATTGATTAGTGTAGTCATCACAAAACTCATCTCTAGGTTAGCTTTTTATCTTTTTGTTTTCTTTTTCAGAGTTGAAATGGATATACATATTTATGAAAGGTGTTGTATGTGCTATATTTATTTATAAAAGGGTGCTGTATGTATGTAGGCAGCAATGCATCAAAAATGATTACTAATTATTTATTAACTATATTTTTATGTGGAAAATTCAATGAACATTCACACTGTTCATAATTGCATAAATTCAATATCTGATTGTATTTTTAGTTTTTATCATTGTATCCTTTGTCTCAATTCCACTGTATCATAACCATTTTGTCTCAAATCCACCATATGATAACCATCTTATTTCAATTACAATGTATCACAATTAAGTATCTCAACTCTACTGTATCCCAAACATCTTATTTCAACTTCACCATTTTAAAGAGTTCTAAACTCCATCATATGACATCTCAACTCCACTGTAACACAATTATCTAATCTTAACTCCACTAAATGACAATTATCTCATCTCATTCTCACCATACCACTACCATCTTGAATCAAATCAACCATACCACAAACATGTCATCTCAACACCATATGACAACCATTTCATCTCAACCCCATTACATCACATGTATTTCATCTCACTTCATGATATTACAAACATCTTATCTCAACATCACCATATCATAAGCATGTCATCCCAACTCGACATCACAAACATCCTTCAGCACAAAAACCCAGAGATTCTTCTCTTTCACTATACATACTTTGGCTAATAATCTTCACTTATCAGTGAGATTTGGTTATCAAACACATGAGTCTCCAAACCCATATCAATAGCTTCATATTTTTTCATAATATTATTTTCTTACATGGATAGACTTGTATTCATTTACTTATATTATTAAAAAGAGGGCAAACATCATAATGTATGTGAAAGAGTTCTTCAAAGAACTGTACAGTAATAATAAATCAAGAACACAAAGTAACTTCTGCAAGTACATGTTGGGAATTGTCACCACATATTTTAAATGAAAAGGCAAGACAGGCAATTTAATCTATGTAGAATATAAAATCTTCAAGAAATGATGAAATTATTAATTATATCTTAAAAGAAACAAGTAAAGAAATAAAAAAAACAATTATTGGTAAACTACAAATCGAATGTTCAAATGATAAAAATGCATCAGATTATTAGGAAAATGCAGTACTAATATTGATTCATTTTGAAAGATGAAACAGAAGAAATTGGAAAATGTAGATCTACCAGTCTTTTGCCACTTTTATACCAAATGTTTATTAAGATTATTACAATGTATTTATAAAGATTTTGGACTTAGAATGAAGCAGCTAAAAGGACAAGCTGATTTTAAAAGTGGGCTTAGCATAATAGATCATATCCAAATATTGAGAGAAATTATAAAAGATCAAAAAGCATAAACTGACTTTGGCTTTATAGATTATGAAAAAGCATTTGTTTACATAAGCATTTCCACAGTGATTACTTTTTAGGATCATCAAGACATTGACCCATGATATTGTCAAATGATAAAAAATATTTGTCAAAATAAAACAAACGTTAACAAAAACTATACAACTGGTTAACATATTATAAACTTTTTACAGCAATGTTTTGTAGATTGGAACAGATGTCATTCTTATCTTTATAAAGTCGTAATCCTATGTCAATATTTGGTGAGGTCCCTCTAGTGTTAATAATAATAATAAAAATATATATTCAGAGCACAGTGTCAAAGATTAAAACCTTTAAGTAATTACATATGCTCACTTGTGCTTAATAATAATATATAATTACAAAAATTAAAATATTAAAAATAAATAGGAATCATTTAATTGAAGTTGATGTGGCTACTTTTACAAAAAATGTGGTAACATACTTCAATTCCTTATCTTAATACATGCATAAAATAGTGAAAACATCTAATTTTAATTCTATACTCAAGAGTTGGAGAAAACAATAGAATAACTTTGATGATTCTTTTATTAACAAAGAAAACATGCTGTTTGTGTCATGACATATTTATATTCTTTATGCAATTAAGCTATTTACCATATGGATGTTTTCTGAGAGATATCAGTGGAGAAAATAGATTTTAACATGTTCAAAAATCGTACATAAAGGCTCATTATTATTAAAACGGTATTATTAGAGATGCCAATAAACATCACATAACCACCACCTCTTATGCTTGTGTATAACTGTTAAAACAGGCAAAACTCACTATACATATACCACACAGCAAGCTAGAGTAATCAATGGATGTCAGAAGTCGTGCATAAAATCCCCATCTAGTGCCTACTCATCTAATATCCCCAGACTAGTTTCTGGCTTGTAGCCTTCATCAGTGAGGAGCCTTGGATCTGAGACCCATATGAATATATAAGGTAATGGGCTTGGATTGAAAACATTAAGGTGTTTTCAGTTTAAGACTCATAGTTTTGTAGTTAAATGGTGGTTGCTGGAGGGTTGCATTAGATCCTAAGATCTAGATGCAGTGCTCTCAGATCAAAGACTCCTCACTGAAAAAGGCCACAAGCCAGAAACTAGTCTGGGGATATTAGATGAGTAGGCACTAGATGGGGATTTTAAGCACAAGCCTTCTGGCATCCATTTATTACTCTAGATTGCTGTGTGTGACAATACGTATAGTGAGTTTTGCCTGTTTTAACATTATTAGAGATGCTGTAAACGTTTGTGTGATATTATTCTCATGGTTATGAAATCAATGTTTAATAGCATGGGTTGGGCAAATTGAGATATTGTTATTATGATAATGTCTAAAAATAATACTTATACTACAATACAAAGTATAAACCAATTCTCCAATGTGTTTAAATATTCTGCAGCTGTGATGCCTAAAGATTGAACAAGATAATATCATGATCTGGTTGCCATAACATGATTTTCATACTTTAGCATTGTGATAGAGCACTGGATAATGGAGATCTATGAACTGTGATTCCAGTTTATCTTCTTTGTTGCTCAAACATCTTATAAACCTATTAGCAACAAATCATTTGATAATTTGCTTATTACCAAATCCTGAAAATTCACTTTAGTTTTAACAGTTGGGAGAAGGAAAGCACTGACACCATGTGATAGTAAATATAAACTTTTTTAGAAGCTTGAAAAATTATTATGATGTTTTATTTAACCATATGATACTTTTAGAGCATTCCATTGTTTTCTCAAGCTCATTACATTACCACTTCATATTGTAGCAGTGAAACATCAGAAACCAGTGGCAATGAGTGACACAACTCGCAATATATTGGTCAATGTTTGAGTGCTAAAACAGATGTTGATTTTTTCATTCAGTTAACTCACTGTGATTTTGTATTTTTTGGATAAAATTCTTTATACTATTATTGGTACTGTAGTAAATCCATATCTACCAAAAGTAGCAGACAAATTAAGGAAAATCTGCAGTCCGTTAACATCAGAACAGCTTTATCACATTATGAGCAATTCTAACATCTTCAAAGCCTAAACTTGAAATGCTGAAAAGCAAAAATTGCATCTATGAAATATGTGAATGTGGAAGAATGTATATTGGTGAGACCAATCACCCCATTTCAAAGTGATTGCAAGATCACAAATTGATGATTAGAAGAAAAAAAACATGTCTGTGATAGCAAACCATGTATGTATCAATGAACATATGTTTAATTGGGGAAATACAAAAATATTGCATAGAGAGGAAAGGTACAAAAGAAAAATTACAAAGAAGATGCTCCCATAACAATAGAAATCAACACCATAAGTTAACTTAGTATAACTGTACATAATATATGGAAATGACTAATCATCTTTGCTCTTAGGAAAAAATGGAGAAATTAGGAGTAATATCATATATAAATATATAAAACTTCTACTGTGTTACTTTTGGTAAAATGGCTCAGTTGTTTAGAGCATTATCTTAAAGTTTACTATTCAAGAATCTAGGGATCTAGGTTCAATTCCCAAGCTAGTACTGTTACTAGTGAGGCCAGCAACGCCTAAAGAAGAGAGAATAATATCTCTCAAAATGTTGTGTATATAGTAACAGTTTAGTGTGATTGGGAAAATTTAAATGAAGTTAAATTTTTCTAAATACATTCAATACTTAATATTAGATGACAAAAATAGTCCAGTGTATAAATACAACTAAAATACCATCATTACAATCTTTCAGGAAAACACTATTATAGATCTTTTGAAAGTATTAATATTTGGATGTGTTGCTTTTTTTAGGTTTTATTTTGCTACATTTACTAAGCTGCTATCCTAATCTCCAAAAGTATAGATTTTACATTTATCATTCTTTTATATGCATCTCCAGATAAAAGATAGTAATGATTTGTATTCTTATATTGGGCTTTTTCCATTATTTAATATGTATATTGAATGTCTTTAGAAAAAATTAACTTTATTTAAATATTCCCAATACATTCAACTGTTAGTAATAGTACATCAAACAGGTTAGTATATGCACAATGTTTTGAGAGTTATTATTCTCCTCTCTTCTTCGGATGTTTCTGGCTTGACCAATGACAGTATTAGCATGGGATTTGAACCTGGACCCTTGGATTCTTGAGTATTGAAAATTTAAGGTAATGCTGTAACCAACTGATATTCCTGCCAAAGGCAACAGTCTGTAGAAATTTCACATACTTATCTATGAGGTTCCTCTTGATTTCTCCACTTTTTCCTAAAAGAAAAGTTGATTAGTGGTTTCCATACATTATGTACAGTCACCCTAAGCTGGTTATGGGATTTTTTGCCATTGTCCAATATAAAAATACAACTAGAACAGCATCATCACAAACCTTCACGAAAATACTAATGATTTGCTTACTTTTTATCTCAATTAGGGATATTCCCCTTCCCAGGAATTGTAAAAACGTATGTCAGCTTGTTATAAAATGCTCTTTATCATCTATAATACTATCATGCTAAATAAATCTCAAGGCAATATCTCAGCTTTGAGACACAGCTGCACATTATTCTGTCCAAAGCAATGTGTGACCACATGCATAATCCTGCTTTGAGGCCATGGTCTGATTTGAGGGACAAATGGGCATGATGGTGCTCAAAACAATGTCTCAGAATTTAGACATAGTTGTGCATCAAACTAATACTGCTTAAAGTAATATATCAGTTTAAACCACCCACATATGATGCTGATCTGATATTGTAGTGTCTCAGAGATTTAACACATTTATGATTGGTGGTAATGCTGCTCGAAGCCTTGTTCAGAATTGATGCACAGCTGCACATAAGGCTGACATTTGTTACAGCAATGTCTCAGATCATTTGCTGTAGGAATATTAAAGTATGTCATCTTTTGCTCTTTGCCATTGTAAATGTGAGTCTATGAATATATGATGTTCATTGAATACTCAACCTTAGAAAATAGATATATCATCATATTTGCAAACCAACAAATTAAAAATATAAGGTAATATATAAATTTATATTTTAGTTTTTAAATGCACAAGACACACAAAAAATGCTCCTATGCTTATAACTCTATACAGAAAGATAAAAAGACAGATTAAATGAGATTTAATGGCTTAGTGTGATGGGATGTGACTTGATTAATCACTACAAGTTTATTTTTACTGTGACTGTGAAAGAGTCCACTTTAAATTTTGTTAATCTGAAGACAGCTATAAAACTTTTCTAATAATAACTGATGCTAATAGTAAAGATAACTCATCTCATAAACTGCACTGAATTATATACTATTAATGCATCTGGAAACAGTTATTCACTCATAACTTATTAGCAAGATGACAGGTGAGATTTAGCTACATGTTGTTGTTATAATATATGGATAAAAAGAAAGTTAGAAATTATCAGCTTATTATAAAATACTTTTTACTATCTATATATGGTAATTATATATTTCCTTTTTTTTATATACAAAATAAAACCAAAAATATAGGTGGATATTGAAGGATCTTGTTATTTTTCTCACTGTTTGTACAAATATGGATAATACAGGAATAAAATATTTGGACTGGTGGCAAGCGGAAGGAAGTTAACCAAAAGGTGATCAAAGCATTATGAAGGAAAGTGCATTGTAGGAAGGGTGGGCATTTTAAAGATTTAATAGAAGCATAGCTGTTTTTTTTTCCAGATATTTGATATATTTAAAGAAGGCTGAAATCTGTTGAAACCATCATAAAATAAAATGTGGTGGAAAGTGCAATATGAGGAGTAAAATGAATAATCCAACAATTTTGCTCAGGACTTCGTAAGAAGTTTAAATGCTAGAAATGCCAGAAGTAAAACTGATTCAAGGATCATATGCTCCAGAACTTGACACTCTACTACTAGACTAAAACATATAAAGCATTATGAGATGTGATTTTTGGTAAAGCCATAATAGAAGTAATTAATAGTAGAAAACGTTTTGGTCATCTTGGAATATTACTCGATCATCTTCAGATTAATTTTTCACTTCATAATCAAACAACAACTCTAAATGATCAACCAGCAGAATCCAGTTCAATTCTAAACAGTACATCCAGAGATGATTTTAGCATTTTAGAGAGTTATTTATGTAACAGGGTTGTTTTCTAGTATTACTAACATAATAAAGAAATTATCACGTTGCTTAATCACGTGATATATTATATACAGAGAACATTTTCCTAGTAATTGCGTATTTGTAAAATATTTAGATGATATAACTTTAAAAAAAAAAAAAAAAAAAACCCTATATACGATGTGCACATATAAATGTTCTAATTCATGTATATACTAACACCGACACAATTTCTCTTATCCTACTCACATGCTTCAGAACAGTTTTATCTTCACCCTATTTTAAAACCATCTATGTAAGCTAAAATGATCACTGGACACCAGAAATCCCCGTTTTCCGACCGATCAGTTTCTGGTTCTGGCTTTTTCAGTGAAAACTAGGATTTAAACCTGGAACTAATGAACGCATGCAAAACTAGCAGTCCTTTTCACAAAATATTCGAGCAGCTTTAAACAGTTTTGTTAGCATATCTTTTTAGCTGTTGGCAATATATAGTAATTTGGTACAGTTAAGATTTTTGACAGACCTGCACTGGTCAGAATTCTCACAATAAGCTGAAACTAATTGCAAATATATCATATATACATCTGTTATCTCTGGATTTATTCCAATATAAAGCTATTGTATGAATGTAAACAAACACAGATATACTCACTCTATAAAATCGTGTGTCGATTAAACTTGTTTACATTTAGCAAATATACCAGCATTTAAACTAGTTTTTAATGTTTAGGATTCAAACCCAAGCATTATTAAGCTGTGATCGTATCTGTACACATTTTGTCAACTAAGAGACGGGACGCATAAACAGGTCAAAGTTTTAGCTCTTTATTTTCCGCGTTCACGTGTAATCTCCTTGTCATAGCTAGAGTGATAGAGTTTTTATCCACTAAATGATTATTGCGGTTAGTATAGCCCGCTACAATGGCCATTTTGTCACTACTGTTAAGACTAAATAAATCATTTTTACGACATCTCTTTTGAAACCTTTTCTCTTACTGCAGCACCCACTATGCATGGTTCCCGTTGGAATGGACCTGTCACGAAACCTATCAAAGGCGTCAATGACCACAGCTGGATGTGTTTCGGTAGAAATGTTTTCAATTTTGTTATTGTTACGCGGCGTCTAAAGCAGGTCGGGCTTCTTGTATCAGGTCACCGAAAGAAAAAAAATTCTTTGGAAAAATGAGTAACATTTGATTTCTTTTGCGCATTTTTGAAATCTTTTGTGGACAATTAATTCAAGTTTTTAGGCTTTGATCTTGAGCTGGGCCTCGTAAGCGACGCAAGTTCGCGCATGATGCTTAATAAAATTATTTCTTTGACAGAGCGAAACCGACACATAGGTTCTCATAATGTAATCACATGACAAATTAATAAACCTCATTTTTCACACCCCTGCTGGGACAGCGGCCACCCAAATTTATAATTTCATTGATCCAGACATGTTTTGGTTAAACAATTGTAGCTACCTGAGACAAGAAAGCATCTAGTAATCAGTGTCTTCATCAAGATTTTGTGGAGAGAATTTAAAGACCACTTTATTCTAATTTATATAAAAATAATAATTTAACAACCATTTGCCAACCTGGGCGTTTTGTTTATTAAATAAGAATTAGTTAAATGTTTTAGTGAGAAGTTCTTGAGGACAACCTTAGATATTTGTTTAAATACATCCTCAAATACGAAATAAATTGCCGGAGTAACATTTTATTAATAATTACTTTATTGTATATCAAATAATTTGTTTAAATGCATCCTTAAATACGAAATAAATTGCTGGAGTAACATTTTATTAATAATTACTTTATATATATATATCAAATAATTCATATAGACACACTTCGAAAATGGATTAATAAAGCATATCGCTAAATTTTATATCAAAGGAAGCCAGGATACAAGTCACAAACCAGTGAAAGCATTAACGCTTACACCTCATGGCAGATATATGACTATTTCTGCATTTTATTTAAAGAGTAATCAATAGTCATGATAGGGGCCTGTCGAAAAGTTGAAGTAGGTTAGATCCTCAGCTTATGTACTAGCTATTTAATAATACAGATTAGCGCAATTCGTTGTTTATGCACACATATAGACTCACACAATGTTGGCTCATACTTTATATATAGTGAAACTAAATACTGTCTTAATATTTAAAGGTTAATTCCAAAAAGTGTGGCACCTATTATATGTTTTTAAGTACTGCTTGTCAACGCATTTTTCAGAGTCAATAAACCTGCTTTACAGCGATCATCAAATATCAAAATTCAATTGAATATGTTTTTAAGTGCTGCTTGTCAACGCATTTTTCAGAGTCAATAAACCTGCTTTACAGCGATCATCAAATATCGAAATTCAATTGAACATATTTATTTATATCAAGAGCCTCGCGACATATTGGTAGTATATCTGTCGGTTATGCTTATGGGCTGGATTCAAATCCAAACTGGATATAACTTCAGTTTTCATTCACAGTTTATTTTTTTGGATTTTGTTCCACAGCTAGCCCAGTTGACCAGCCGATGTTAGTTAGTAAATGGTTATCTAGCTGTTCTCAATTAAATACTAGGATAACCAAGAAAAACTACTTAAGTCCTTATTCCAGCCTCCACTTCTCGAATATGAGGATTGTTAGAAATTGCCCTGCAGTAAAATATTAAAATGCTAATTATCTATGCACTGCTGATTCTCGACTTCCAAGCAGCAAAACATTCGATTTTTATTTATTTTTTAAAATTGACCATACATATATACTAGATTGTAATATTTAAATATATGTATATTGTCTATACTAAATTTAATGTAATTATAAAAGACTTGAATTCGAAGTTTCAAGCTTCTTATAACTATCCAATCTATCCTATGCAACTGATACCCATGATCACTTAATGATCTCCAAGATACATATTTCATGCTAAAACAGCACTCATCAGTTGGTCCAGATCACCACACATATATACAATCAGTAATCAGTTTATATTAAGATAGCAAATCTTTAAACTTTAATTCTCGGATTTTCAATGAAGTGGATGATTGAAGAGTTGTAGAGTGGAGAAGATTGAATCTTGTCCATTAAAGTTAAAGATTTGCGATCTTAATATAAACTGAGCACTGATTGTATATATGTGTGGGAGATGGTGATCTGGACCACATGATGAGTGCTGGTTCAGCATGTGTATCGGTTGTATAAGATATATTGGATAGCTGTAGAGGACTTAAATTCAAGTCTCTTATAATTACATTAAGTTTGGTATAGACAATATCATCATCATCATCAACCATTATCAATCCACTGCAGGATGAAGGTCTCTCCAAGTTTAATCCATCTTCTCCGATCTTTAGCTTCTCTTCTCCACAACACCCCTGCACATTTTCTTATTTCATCCATCCATCTCACATGCGGTCTCTTTCTGGGTCTTTTACAATCTCTTGGAATCCAGTTTAAAATTTCAATTGTCCATCTATTATCATCTCTTCTAGCAATATGTCCAGCCCAACTCCATTTCAATCTTTTAATTTTTTTCAATAAGGTCAGTAACACCTGTTTGTTGTCTTAACCATACATTGTGTTTTCGATCTCTTCTTGTTACTCCCAACATACATCTCTCCATACTCCTTTGAGTGGTCTGAAGTCTCTGTATTGCTCTTCTATTAAGTATCCAAGTCTCAGATCCATAAGTAAGAACTGGTAAAAACACATTTGTTAAAAACCATCCTTTTCAAACACATAGGCATATTTCCTTTTAGTATCAAGTTATTTCTACCAAAAGCACTCCAACCAAGTTTAATTCTATGATTAATTTCCTCCATTATGTTTCCATCTGTATTAATAATCTGACCAAGGTATTTGTAACTGTTAACTTCTTCTAATTCTTCATAATCAATCTTTATTTTCATATTTTGAGCAAATCGATTAAACATTACTTTAGTCTTTTTAACATTTATCTTTAGTCCTACTTTTCTACTTTCATCTGCTAATTCCTGCAACATTTCCTGCAGCTCTGAAGCATTATTTGCAAAAACAACTACATCATCTGCGAAATCTAAATGACTTAAATACTCTCCATTTACTTTCACTCCTTTAGTTTCCCATTTTAATCCACAAAATACTTCTTGCAGCACTGCTGTAAAGAGTTTTGGAGATATGGAGTCACCTTGTCTTACACCTTTCTCAATGTTGATTTTTCCAGTATCATTATGTAATCTAATTGTTGCTGTTGCATTTTTATAAATATTCTTTAAAATATGACAATATCCTGGATCTATACCTTGATGATCCAATGCTTTAATCACTGAAGAAATGTGTATAGAATCGAATGCCTTTTCATAATCTACAAATCCAAAACATAATGACAACTCATATTCATTTGTCCTTTCTATGACTTCTCTCAATACCTGGATATGATCTATTGTACTAAAACCACTTTTAAATCCAGCTTGTTCTCTTGGTTGGTGGAAATCCAAAGTTCTCTGTAGCCTAGTTGTAATTATCTTGGTAAAAATTTTATATAAAACTGATAAAAGGCTGATAGGTCTGTAATTTCTAATATCTTCTTTATCACCTTTTTTAAATATTAATATTATTACTGCATTCTTCCAATCTTCCGGTACATCTTTATCATTTAGACATTTGGTATATAACTTTGCTAAAATTGTTTCTATTTCTTCACCTGCTTCTTTTAATATATCAATTATAATTCCATCATTTCCTGGAGCCTTTCCTTTCTTCATACACTTAATTGCATGTCTCACTTCTTCATTTAAAATTCTGGGCAATTCGGAAGATGTAATAGATATAGGAGGTACTTGTTCTTTATTACTATATAATTCTTGATAAAAATCTTCTACCAATTTCATGATGTCCTCTCTCTTTTTAGTAATAATTCCATCTTTTTTTCTTATTGCAGATATAAATTTCCTACCAATACCAAAATGTTGTTTAACATTTTTGAGACTTTTATTTTCTTCTACAGCTTTCCTTGCTATTTCACAGTTATACTTTCTTATATCATTTTCAACTCTTTTCCGTACCATTTTACAAAATTCGAGATATTCAATTCTTTTTAATACATCATTTTTGTATATCTTCATATTCCTTCTTTTCTTCATAAATTCTCTAGTCTCAGTAGAAATTTTATTAGTCAATTGCTGCTTTTTTCTACCAGCTATGTTTGTTGCAGTTTTTAAAAGTGTATCAGTTATTTTCATATTAATTTCATTCAAATCTGAATCATGTTCAAAATCTCCTAACACTTGAAACCTATTTGTAAGTTCTAATTTAAATTCATTAGAATGTTTCTGAAGATTAGGAATATCAACTGTAAATATTGTTTTTCTTAATAATTTTTGTCTCTCTAGTTTTACATTAACACGTAACTTACACCTTACTAATCGATGATCACTTCCTGTGTTAAATTTATTAAGAACATTACAATCTTGAAATATGTATTTTCTGTTAGTCAAAATATAATCCAATTCTGCTGTACCTTCATTTGGATGCTTCCATGTCCATTTCCTTTTAACATTTTTCTCAAAAAATGAATTCATAATATAAAGTTTTTCTTTTTCTGCAAACTCCACAAGTCTATGTCCTCTCTCATTTCTATTACCATAACCAAAATTACCTACAGCAATTTCATCTTTCATTTGTCTACCAATTCTAGCATTAAAGTCTCCCATAACAATTTTAAAATGTTGTTTACTCTGATCAAAAGCCTTTTGTACATCCATATAAAAATCTTCTACTACTTCATCACTATGAGAACTTGTTGGGGCATAAACCTGAATTATCTGCATTTGGTATCTGCTATTAAGTTGTATAACTAATCTTGCCATTCTGTCCGATACACCATCAATCTCCACAATATTGTTCTTCCACTTTTTATTTATAATGAATCCTACTCCACTTGTATTTCCAATAATTGTGCCTTTATAATAGAGTATATGTCCACTTTTTAAATCAATTGTTTCTTCTCCTTTTCTTCTAACTTCACAAAGTCCAATAATGTCCCATTTAATATAAGACAGTTCTTCTTCTAATTCTTGCAATCTTCCTTCACTTGAAAGTGATCTGCAGTTGTAAGTACCTAAATAAAAAGTCGTCATCAAATGGCAGCCTGGGTCCGCAATCAGGGGATTCTTAGCACCCTCCGCCTTCGGCCACCAACCGCTGCCTTGGTTGGTGACTTTACAGCCACCTGGGAATAAGGGCCATGTTTATTTTGGTCTGTCATAATTGTATATATGTATGGGGAAAATATTTATCATTTACACAAACATTCATTCTGCCTTATCAGGCACTGAGAAGAAAGACCATGGTGTTTCTTGATCTTAAACTCAGAGGTAAAAAGCCAATAAACTCACCACACTGGCTAATGCGTGTTGGTGAGCAGCCCATCCATGTTCGTATACTATATGAATAATCACATAGTAATAACAGCTGCAACGACAAGAACGTATGGAGTGGACATTAGGAATTTGCCCTGCTCGGTTCCTTTAAGGCCTCCAAGAGGAATCAAAGGGTCTCCTTTCAGTTAATAACAAACTCCTTTCTGCAGCCATAGACAATATACATATATTTAAATATTATGTATTCATTCTGTATTCTGTCCCGTTCCTCTTCTGTATAATTAAATGGACATATTAAAGTCCTATGAGTGAGGTGTCAGATTGACTTAAGATCAATGTGGTGGGGGTGAGAATAATATTGACATCAACAAGGGCTTTGAGTATTTCCATTTTCGAATTTTCAATAAAATGGATAAAGAAGCTTGAAGCTTGTCCATTAAAGTTTAAAGATTTGTGATCTTAATATAAACTGAGCACTGATTGTATATATATGGGTGGGTGATGGTGACCTGGACCAAATTATGTGTGCTGGTTCAGCACAAAATACGTAGAGATTATTTATCTTTTTCACACGTATGTGGTCATGTGTATCAGTTGTATAAGATAGAGAATAAAAGACTCAAGAGTGTAAAACAACATTTTGGTATTGGTGTGAAATTTATATCTGCAATAAGAAAAAAATATGAAATTATTACTAAAAAGAGAGATGACATCATGAAATGGGTAAAAGACTTCTATCAAGAATTATATAGTAATAAAGAACAAGTACCTCCTATATTTATTACATCTTCCGAATTGCCCAGAATTTTAAATGAAGAAGTGAGACATGAAATTAAATTTATGAAGAAATGTGCAGATATAATTGATATATTAAAAGAAGCAGGTGAAAAAA
Source organism: Epiperipatus broadwayi (assembly GCA_028023455.1). Classification (NCBI taxonomy): domain Eukaryota; kingdom Metazoa; phylum Onychophora; class Udeonychophora; order Euonychophora; family Peripatidae; genus Epiperipatus; species Epiperipatus broadwayi. The sequence goes on along the minus strand of JAQFVV010006673.1, from coordinate 98,990 downwards.
TAGAAAATTTTTTAATAATGTTTTATACCAAATGTCTAAATAATAAAGATGTACCAGATGATTGGAAGAATGCAATATTGATATTAATATTTAAAAAAAGGTGATAAAGAAGATATTAGAAATTACAGACCTATCAGCCTTTTATCAGTTTTATACAAAATTTTTACTAAAATAATTACAACTCGTCTACAGAGAATATTGGATTTCCACCAACCAAGAGAACAACCTGTATTTAAAAATGGTTATAGTACAGTAGATCATATCCAGGTATTGAGAGAAGTTATAGAAAGGACAGATGAATATGAGTTGCCATTATGCTTTGGATATGTAGATTATGAAAAGGCATTCGATTCTATAAACATTTCTTCAATGATTAAGGCATTGGATCATCAAAATATAGATCCAGGATATTAATCATATTTTAAAGAATATTTATAAAAATGCAACAGCAACAATTAGATTACATAATGATACTAGGAAAGTCAACATTGAGAAAAGTAACTCCATATCTCCAAAATTTTTTACAGCAGTGCTGCAAGAAGTATTTTGTGGATTAAAACGGGAGGCTAAGGAGTGAAAGTAAATAGAGATTATTTTAAGTCATTTTGATTTTACAGATGATGTAGTTGTTTTTGCAAATAATGCTTTAGAGCTGCAGGAAATTTTGCAGGAGTTATCAGATGAAAGTAGGACTAAAGATAAATGTTAAAAAGACTAAAGTAATGTTTAATGGATTTTTTCAAAATACGAAAATAAAGATTGATTACAATGAGTTAGAAGAAGTTAACAGCTGTAAATACCATGATCAGATTATTAATACATATGGAAACATAATGGATACAATTAATCATAGAATTAAACTTGGTTGGAATGCTTTGTTAGAAATAACTTGATACTAAAAGGAAATATACCTATGTGTTTAAGATTTTTAATAAATGTGGTTTACCAAATCTTACTTATGGACCTGAGACTTGGACATTTAATATAGATATTGGGAGTAACAAGAAGAGACAGAAAACACAATATATGGATAAAAAACAAACAGGTGTTACGGACTTCATTGAAAAAAATTAAAAGACTGAAGTGGAGTTGGGCTGGACATATTGCTAGAAGAGATGATAATAAACGGACAATTAACATCTTAAACGGGATTTCAAGAGATTGTAAAAGACCCAGAAAGAGACTGCATGTGAGATGGATGGATGAAATAAGAAAATGAGCAGGGATGATATGGAGAAGAGAAGCTAAAGATCTGAGAAGATAGATTGAACTTGGAGAGACCATCCTGAAATGGACTGATAATGGTTGATGATTTTAAATATATTTACACTTTCCATTTTTCCTACATATACACTAATCATATCTCACTAATTAAATGCCCACTAAAGTGTATTTCATGCTGGCCCAGATCACACCTTTCACATGTTCTCACTATTCTTGCTTGATATTTACAAATATCAATCTATTATAGTTTACTCTAAAGATTCCAAACTTCTTGAACCCATAAATGTGACGTGTTATTCCCAGGTGTGTTAATGATTATGTGACGGTGTTATTCCCAGGTGTGTTAATGATTATAAATAATCATTTTTTAGGTTAAAAATTATCATATCATTTTTAGCACACATATACATTTTTGAATAATAATAGATATATTACTGATAATTTTGCTTATAGTAGAGCTTTGGATACAATAGAAATTTTTTTTATAAATTATTATAATGCAAAGTTTGCAGCACTGTGTAAGACAAAGAGCAAAGCTGAGTTTTAAAATCTTTAAAAAAAATTTTTATGCTGTTTGTTGCATGCATATGCGATTGATCATTTGAGAACATCACTATAAAGACTAACTATTGTGTATGAAAGTATAACTTGTGGTCAAGAGTGTGAGTTATTTGATAAGATTGAAAATTTTTGTGTTTAATTGTTTGGAAGGTTTTCTTTCGCCATTTTAGGTATAGAAGTTTTTTTTAAAAAAGCCTTTTTCTTGAATGTGTGGTAGTGTAATGATATTTATAAAAAAGTTGTATGTAAGATTAATTTGTATGTAAGATTAATTCATTTTTAGTTAAGTTTGTTACTGAAGGTTTTTTAAACTTTAAAACAGTCATTTATTTTGAGAAAAAGACAACGTTTGGGAGGCCTAAGGTCGGGTTTTGGGAAAAAGTAAATTTTTTTATTTTTCCATGTAAGGGGGTTTGAAGAATAGGAGAGGTATTATAAAGTCAAATATAGAATAGGTGTCTTGAAAAATAAGAATATGGATTGCATTTGTATTGCACAATGTATATATAATCGGCAGAAAGGAATTAGGCAGGTGCTGGTAAAGTGTACAGTGTGTGCTGAGGTCTATCACTTGAAATGTTTGAATAAGAATAGGAAGGAGGTAACAGGTTTCTGGTTATGTAGTCAGTGTGTAAATGTGATTAAAGAGGTGAGAAAGGGTTTTTTAAGTGTAGGTAGTCTAGAGAGAAAGTCAGGAGAGAGGGAGCAAAATGTAATTAAGGAAGTTAGGACAGAGTATGGTTTAAGTGGAGTGTCAGGGACATGGGTGGAGAAAGTAGTAATGCAATGGAGATGATTATCCAGAGAATAAGCAAGACAGAGGAAGAAGTGAAGGATGTAGAAGTAAAATTAAAATTGTTAGAGATTAAGTGTGAGCAGATGAAAGAATTATTGATTAGAAATGATAAAGAAATGGATAAGGCAGTTCAGAAGATGGTAAAAAATGTTTCAGATGGAGTAGAAAAAGTAGACTATGAGACAGTATTGATGGGAGATTCACTAATCAGAGAATGTGGGATATAATTGCAAGGGAAGATAGAAGCAGGTATGTAAGAGTATGTTTTCCTGGAGCTAGAATTAGGTATGTGACAGATAAAGTAAGAAAGCAAGGTAGTAGAGATGTATATGTCATGGTAGGAACTAATAATTTGTTAGAGCCATCAGAGAGAGTAATGGATGAATATGTAGAATTGATTAAGAATTTGAGTGAGATTAAAGGAAGAGTAGGGGTAGTTGCAGGAGGCATCTGTTAGATAGGGCAGGTTCTATAAATGAGAGGTTGAAAAAATTGTGTGAGAGAAATAATGTTATGTTTGTGGATATATGGGATTGGTTTATTGGAAAGAGGGAGTTATATAGTAAAGAGGGATTGCACTTAGGAAAGCAAGGAAGTGAAGTTTTAGGGAGTCTGATATTTAAAGAATATAATTCAGGAAACTTTTAAAGGGGGGGGGAGGCTTTTAAATTATAATATTATCAAAAAAAGAAGAATGGATGGGATATAAGAAATAAGCAAAAGATGGTTGATTTAGATATAAGTGTATATGTGGAGAGGAAATGGATCTATAAGATTAATGGTAAGAAAGTTTTTTATAAACGTAATGGAGAAGAAAAAAATCAAAAGAATTTATAAAAGAGTAGTTAGGAAAGAAGAAATTTTTAAAATTGGGTTTTTGAATATGCAAGGTGGTAGGAGACCAGAAAAGTGGCTGGAATTGAACAAAGCAATTGAAAATGAAGAGCTTGAGGTATTAGCAGTAGTGGAAACATATCTAAGAGAAAAAGAACCTATTTTGGAAATTGTAGATGGCAGGGTATAAATATAAAAGAAAAAAAAGGAGTGGTGATATAGGTGTTATATAGAAAAAATATTTAAATATTGTTAAATGTCAAGAGCATTTGTGGTTTGAAATAATGTTGGGTAGACAAGAATGGATGGTGGCTGTATTGTATATAGCCACTGGAGATTGTCAAACTGTAATGGAGTGGAACAGTAGTATATATGAATGTCTAGTTAAGGACACAGAGTTTTAAAGAAAAGGGAATAGAATAATGGTTATAGGGGATATGAATGGACATATTGAAGAAATTGATGATGTAGATAATAAGAATGTTCAGTTTTTGAAGGAATTTTGTCAAAGAGTAAATTTGAGCATTGGGAATTTATCAAATATTTATGAGGAACAAAACACATGAGCTAGAATAATATATTCCATACAATAGATTATGTATTGGTAGAGAAAGAGGGAATAAATAAAATATGGAAAATTATGGTGTTTGATAATGAAGAGAGAGTATGTAATAGTGATCATAAATTTATTGTAATAGAAATGGTTAGTAATGTGATGGAGGATAGAAATAAAGGTAGAAACAATAATGAAAGATGTGGATGGAGAGTGAATGATAAGAATAAGTTGGAAGAGTATAAAATACAAGTTGAAGAAGCCATGGAACAATTGGTTGGGGGTGAGTATAAAGACTGGTGTGATAAAATAGAAAAAGTGGCAAATAGGGTTTTAGTTGAGAATATGCAGAAGAATAAAAAAAATGAGAGTAAAAGTGTAAAAGAGAGGAAAGAATCATGTAGAGAATATAAGTGTGCTATTAGAAACAAAGAAAGTGAAAATATCAATGATATTAATGCTAAATGGGGAAAGTACTTAGAAAAGAAGAAGTTGGCTAAAACGGATAGTTATAGAGAGAGGATGAAGTTGAATACTAAATTTTTGGAGGATATTAATAAAAGTGAAAAAAGTGGGAGTAAAATTTTTTGGAATTACATTAAAAGAAGAAATGTAGGGGGGAGAGAGATAATATTAATAAATGATGAGGGAATAGAGTGTAGCTCTAGAGAAAAGTGAGAGAATATTATATAGATATGTAATGGATATAGAAAAGATGTTATATGTGAAGGACAGTGATAGAAAACATGAAAGCATTCAGTAATGGGAATATTAGTTTCCAAAAAAAAATGAACTGAATGAGGCAGGGAAGAGATTGAAAAGTGGAAAGGTGAAAGGTTTAGATGGATGGGCAGCAGAGATGGTAATGAATGTAGGGCATAGAGCAAAAGCAAAGTTATTATCATGTTTTTAATAAGATGGCACAGAAGAGGGTTTTTTCAGGTAGTTGGAGTAATACAAGAGTAAGATTATTATTTAAAAGAAAGGGTAAGGATCATAGAAAGTTACATAATTATAGACCAATAGCAGTAACATCAGTTTTATATAAAGTTTACTCATATATGGTGACTGGAAGAGTTATAAAATGGATGGAAGAGAATAATGTAGTGGAGGAAATGCAAGTAGGGTTTAGGTCAGATAGGCGTATAGGAGATAGTTTATTTGTAATTACACAACTTATGGAGATGAGTAGAAATTCAATTAGATTTTTATATATGAGTTTTATAGACATAGAGAAGGCATATGATAGAGTAAATAGAAATAGATTATGGGTAAGGTTAGCAAATTTTGGAATGGATGAAGCTTTAGTAAATATTATTAAGAACTTATATGAAAATAATTACTATACTTACCAATTAGGGAATATAGAATCAGTTAAAGTTAAAAATAAGGTGGGATTAAGGCATTTGAGTGAAATGGAGAAAGCAATAGAAAGACTAGGAAGAGGGATAGAGATACCATTAATAGGTGGCAAGAGTGTATATATTTTGCCAGGTCTTTTGTTGTGGATATTTTTTTGTGTACAAAAAGAAGAGAAGATATGGAAGTTATGCTGAGGACATGTGCAAGGGTGGGGAAAGAGATGGGGATTAAATTTAATGAAGAAAAATCAAATATGATGATTAAGAATGGGGAAAAGAGAAGATGTATAATTTTTCTTGGGGGAGTATAAAGTTAAGTGTGGTTGATAGATATAGTTATTTGGGAATCATCTTAAGTAATCAGGAAAATTTCTTGGTTGAATGGGAGAAAAAATTGGTAAATGAAGCAAAGAAAAGAAAGGGTTTAGTAAAGAAATTAAGTATTTTCATATAATAAATGTGATGTATCTAGAATTGCATGGAAGGGAGTTGTAGTAGCAGGGTTAACATATGATAATGATGCGTTATGTCTTAGTAAAAGGGTATTAGATTACTTAGAGAAAGTACAAAGGGAAGTAGGAAGACATGCATTAGATGCAGAGGTATGGACAGCAAAGGAGGCAATTCAAGAAGAAATGGGACGGTCAAGTTTTTATATGAGAGATGCAAAAAGTAAAATGAAAAGGTTTGGTAGGTTGCAGTTTATGGATAATAAAAGTATAGCCAAAATAGTATTTAATTGGGTTATGAGTAAAGGGCAGGCAATAAGATGAGTGAGAAAGGTAATGCAGTATGCAAAGGATTTGTATAAAGAATTTATATCAGTATACTTGTATAAAAGGTGGGTTGATTGTGTTAGGAGGATTGTTGAGTATTATAGTGGTATTGAATGGGATAAAAAATAGATGCATTAATAAAGAATAGGGAGTTGGAGAGATGAAGAACTAGTGTGAAGAGTAAAAAGAGTTTAAATATATATAGAAGTAAATGGAACATTGGGTGTGAGATAATTTATGTTAATAGTAGGGAAAGTAGCTTATAGTTTAAGGCTTGAATGGGATCTTTAGCAACAAGAGAATATACATGTAAATGGAAATATATGGGTAATTTAGTCTGCAAATTGTGTAAGGAAGATATAGAAAATATTAGGCATCTGTTGATTGAATGTAAATGCTTAAAATCAGAAAGAGTACAAATAATGAAGTTATGGGAGAATAATATGAACAAAGTGATTGTACAAAAAGTGGGTTATTGGTTTTTATGCTGGGTTTGGGAAAAGATAAGGGGATTTATATATAAAGGCCATAGAGTTGACAAAGATTATGTTGTGGAAATGGGATGGAGCAGATTATGGAAAAGCTTAGGGTGGGGAATGTAAGGAGAAGCTGAAGTGGCTAACAGGTTTCTTTGGGCATAATTGCTGAGAGATTCCTGACTCCGTTTAAGGAGAAGTCATGGTACATTATATCACATTCATTAAAGCTATTAAGGAATCTTAGTGATATTTTATTTTTGGCTAAAATAGTCAAAGATCAAATCAATGTGGTAAACTGCATTAGTAAAATTTCTCACAGTACTTCAGACATGCGTTTGGAATATGGTAAGACTTTTCACATTGCAAAATTTGGAAGGAGTTATTTAAGAGATTCTACATTATTTAGACTTCCAAGGTTGTTTAATGCATATTTCTGTCATGTTGATATTCATTATTTAATTGTAAATGAAATAAAAAAATATTATCAATATATATAAACAATTGTAATATAGTTTTGTATTCATATATGTTATTTTTGTTTTTCCTTTCCCTTTTTTGTTTTTGTTATATTGTGTTTTGTAAATAGGATTTTTTAAAATATATATATGTAGAATACATTTATTTAAATAAATTGAATTGAATTATTAAAGACAAACTCATGGAATAATTACGTAATCTCCAGTCCTCTGGTTTTTTATGTGTAATATTTTAAATACACTTGTAATTTCTCATTTTATCACATGTGGGAGGTGGGGTGGAGCAAAAGAAAGAAGAAGTGCTAATGTTAATGTGATTATAAATGTTTTGTGAGTTTCTGACACTGACTGTAGTAAGTAATATGTTTACAATTGGAGAGACATATATAATAAAAAGATGAGTATAATTTGGAATTTATAAGATGTTGAGATTGTTCAAAGAAGAAATAAATGACCAAATCAGACAAAATCTGAAGGATTTTAATAGTTTTTGTTTTCCATTATAGTATTATAAAAATTGTTAATAAAACAGTCTTTAACTGTTTTGTTTGTTTTGCAATGGACCGTAAAAAAAAAAAAAGTAAAATGCATAAACAATTTAATGATTAGTTGTTGACGATGTCATGTGATGTTTCGGTACCAGAAGTGATGGATTGCGATTGAAATCTTTAGCAAAGTTTCCACTCAACTACTGAAAACAGCATAGAGAAATGTGGAAGTTAACATCAGCAATATTTAGCCAAGGTTTTATATTATATTCAAATAAATTAGCTACAGTGATTAACAACAGAATCTGTTTACCCTTTTTAACACACAGTTGTAAAACATGGGATTTGAAAGGGAAAATATGCAAGCAACACAGAAATATAGAGGGCACTCTCATGGGTGCTTAAAACCACTAGTAAGATGTACTGTATTGCGCAATAAGAATACAAAGTAAAATTTCTGCGTTTTTGTTGCAAAATAAAATATTTGAGACTATTTGCTAAAAGGGTTATAATAATAAATACACCTAATATTATAACGTTTTTTTAGTATTTCTGATAATTCTAAATATCATTAAAAGTTTGTAATTGTTGTTTAGAAAAGAATAAACACTAGTTATATAACCATTATTTTGGATATTCTTGAGTAAGCCGTAGATGTTATTAATCACTATTTGTCTGCTACCAATTAGCTTTACGAGGCAGGATGTTTACCAATCGCATCAAAACATTAACTATAACATTTTCAATTTTACATTTTTTTCTAACGGATATAACAAATTACGCGATTTGCGGACGCTTTCAAGTTTGAAGAATAAATTGGAAAATATATTTTAAATTGAAAATATATTTTAATACTAGTTTTAGACGATCTTTGAAAAGTAAAATACATTTTAATGCTATTAGAAATAGATGAAATAAATATTAAGCATATATATAAACAATTGTTAATTTTAATGACGTAAGGTGTTGTATTATTGTATATATGTAGTCATTAATAGTATAAAGTTCTAAAGAAAAGTTGATAAATTATATTGCTGATAAGTAACAAAAGGTGATTACTTGATCTTAGCCCGGAATTATTGAAAAGTCATTTTGCTTCCCGTTTGACATGTTAAAAAATATATTCACTCACACAAACATATATATGCAGCGAGTATTTTGTTATAAAAACATTGAAACTAAAAAATAAGAATGAATTTCATAACAACAGATAGATTAAATTATCTCAAGGTTGAAGATCTGAAACATTAGAAAAATACTGTTTTGCATTTATACGGGAAGCAATATTAAGAAATCATAAAGTAATATAATATATACATCATATGATTGTCTGTTTTATTCTTAAATAATAATTTTATTTAGGCTAAACAAGATTACATTGTCTCAAAACATACATAGATCACCATGCATTATAATTGCGTAGTAGATAAATCTTTTATAGTTCATATGGTTTGAAGCTGATTAATGTAGAGATAGTCCTTGTGATATAGAGTTCATAGGTGTATGGAATAGCTTCTATGTCTCCTCATAAATGAATTTTGATGATAGTAGTTTATCTCTTTGTTTTATCTTTTGCATTGATTGTATAAAGCACAATTTTTCGTCAGAGGGAGGCTGTGAATACATTTTCTTGCACCTCGCGTACCAGATTGAATATATGGTGAAAATTGACATTCTGATGAGTGGAAATTGTTTTTTTTAAATGCAGTTTTAGAATGATATAATGAGGTAGTAGTCTACCTTTATGTTTTGATAAATAATAGATCTTATTGTTCCAAGTCCATTGCATGAATTGATGATATGACAGTATGTCTCATCTTCTCTTCTGCAGTTTGGGCATACTGGGTCGACTTTGATGATATGCTGTTTAAAGTACAGGAAGCACAATGTAAGCATGGCATCCAGGTTTATTTTAATGATAAAGTCCAAATATTTGGGTTCTAGAGCCCAATATTTGAACAACATTATTTTATAATTGGTTATGCATAATTTTGTATTTTGTAAATTTTGATCCGGATTCATTAATTTCTGAGCACTCCAAATATTTATTTTGTTGGCAGTGACATCTGGTGTAATGTTGACATACTGATGGATGTTTTGTGCTATTTTATATAGCCAGCTACTTTTTTTTTGGGGGGGGTGTCAGTCTGCTGTATTAATTTAATTATGTAATTATACCCATATTTAATTCCTAGGTTGTAAAGGAGGGTATGAGTTTTTTGTAGAAGTAATGCTGGAATAGCATGCAGAGACATGCCGTTAAATCTGCGATGTTGTTGCATTCTGCTTATGCTTATGGCTACTGTTTTATTTCTCCAGAATAACCTGGTGCAGAACCTATTTATTTTTTTAATAAATGAATTTGGGTGTCTGTTTTAAAATTAAAACGTTCATGGTTTACAGTAGTAAATCTTAGATTTTCACTATGTTGACTTCGAATTGGTTTACATCTGTATGTCTCAATGGCCTGGTTCAAAATATTTGATATTCATTGTTTGCTTTATTATGTAGATAAGATTAAAGACACTCACATAACTCTAGCAGGACAAATATCTTTCTAACAGCCCTTCCCACATAGAGAAGACATTCATAAGTCTAGTTAAATTTTGATAGGTGATAAGTGAATGATCATCGATCTTTGATATTACTCCCCAAAGGCTAAAGATCTCTGACCAATACTAGATGTCTAACTTGACTGCATGTGGACAAGTTATTAAAAAAGTGTTGTCCGATTAAAACCTGAAATCATTCTCAATTTTTATGAACCAAAATTTGGCTGGAAGATGCATTAGTACTATAGCATGTTACCATATATATATATATATAAAGTAAAAAATACATAAAGCTAGACGAAACCCATGTAGCAATAGAATACAATAACTGCTACAATTTCAATGTGCTAGCTGTGTGAATTTTTAAACATAGGTAGCACATTGAAATGTAATGTATTGTATTAATATGTATAGATATATGGTGCCAAACTTTCCATATGGCAGTGCCACCTATTGCAAATCATAGTAATCAATGGATGCAAGAAGGTTGTGCATAAAATCCCTATCTAGTGATTAAATATGTTCAGTTGTTTAATACATCATGTGATATAACTTTTATTGACAATATCTCTTATCAAAGTGAAATTTATCTAGAGTTTAGAGAGTAGAAATTGATTATACTGCTATATGGGGTTTGAGATTAAGTCATTTTCTATTAGGCTACTCTTATACATATAGGTGATTTTTATTGATTTTTATTTTTGATAATATAAACATTTGCCCACCCACTATTATTATTATTATTATCATTGTTGTTATTGATGATGATAATGTTATTGTTGTTACTCAGATTCAGTTATTGTGTCTTTTTAAAAGGTTTTATGTCTTCTGCTAAATATCTTTTTCAAACATTTTCAACTTGATGGTCACTATGAATTTATTTCCAATCAATCACAGATAAATTCTATCTGTTTATTTCAGTGCTTTAAATTCATCTTTTCCTAACTACTGTTGCAAACCTTCTTATCAAATCCATCTATCTTACATGTGGTTTGTTTCTGGATCTTTTAAAATCTTTTGGGATTCAATTTAAAATTTCAGTTATCAATCTATTGACTTCTTGTTTTGCTCTCAATTTGTGTCACTGCAATGTCTAACATACCTTTTCAAACTTGTCTTTGTGACTTGATCTCTGTATTATGGGCTAAATCTCACTTCTATAAGAAAACTTTGATAAATCATATTGCTTTACATTATAATTATATGTTGGAACACTGCCATTATCTAATATTAATTGTTAAAAAAAATTCAAACTTGATTTTACAAATACATTCAATTGTTGGAAATAGCATACAGATCTGTATTTTAACGATCGGGGGAGAAGGAGGCTTCATGTAATCTGCACTACAGGGCGCCACTAGGCATTTGAACCTAGAAAATTTATATAGTAGGCAGGTACGTTAAGTTTAAAAAAAAATTTATTTTAATTTATATATTTGGATTCCGATCGTTTGCCCAAGGTCACTAGCTCATAGAGTAGCAGAGATTTTAAACATTTATAAGTTTCAATAGATTTCTATTCTCTCGAAGTATATATTAAATATTTAGAACAATAAAATAAAAGAAGCCACTGCCAGTAATTAACACACAAATAGATTTTTATTAACGCACATTTAAAATTGAGGAATAAATTTATTTTTAGATTTTAACATTAATATTTTTTTTTAAAATTTAAATTACTATTTTAAATAGATCGCACAGATGGATATTTAAATTATATTTTACTTTAGCATGACGAGCATAGATAGTCTACATAGATTTTTTTTCACTTAAAACTTATCAAAACATTCATTCAATCTCAGACTAAAAGTTTGTAGTCAACCCAATGCCTGCTTCCAGATATATAGTAGCAATCAATGCAATACGAAGATGCTAGCATAAAATCACGCCACAGGAATGTGCATCTGGCAGCGTGATATTATTTGAAGGAAATGATCCAGGTCTAGATCAGGAAAGTGCCTCTGTCTGACTAAGGAATCATGTATATAATTTTTTTTAAAGAGTGCTACGTATGGGGAAAGCGGTCTTTCTGCCGTCTTATAAATCCCTGTCCATAGAGCTAGGAGGGGTCAATGGTGCAGGAAATACATCTGCGACCATTTTCAACGATATGACTGCCTCTTTGGGGTCATGCATTCAGTTGGGCACGTTGCCCTGTATGCTAAACACGCTTCACATTACATTAATATAAACGTCTATATATCTCTCCACTAGCACTGACACAACCACAAAACAAATAGCCTGAAATTAAAATCTGTTAAATTAAACATAAACGAATTTAAACATAGTTATTAATCTTTATCCATGCAGCTATCTACACCCAACTTTAAATTTAATACATTTTAGTTAAAACATAATACACACAAAAAAAAATGAACTGGAAATGATTGCTTAAACATCTACATAAAAAAATATCAATAATTGAATTTGCATTCTTTAAGTCAGATAAGAGTTCTTATTTTCAGTTATTAATTACTTGCAATTTTAGGAAAGTTATTAGATAGATACAATAGTTCATACTTTACGGATTTAATAGATTGAGAAGTCCATCTTCGTGATCACTTTCGTAGATTTTGTCCTTCTTTGAAATAAAACTGCGACTTGCCATGCATTTGGTCAGGAACTGTCATCCAGAGGCCTCAGCTGGTTGTCCGGAAAATTAAATTTATTGCAGACTTCCACATCGTGAAAATCTGCAATATAGCTAGTTATAACGATCTATTCATAGTCAGCTCTAAGATAACAATTATAATAATAATTTGGCTTTTATATTTTTATTAGTCTCTTATCATTAGATCTTGAGATTCAACGAGCAAGACGTCACTAATCCATTCGTGTTTCAGTTATGGTCCGTGCTGTCATTTTCGTGTTTGGATTGGTCATTTAATTCCTTTGTATTCTCTTATCTGACCATTTAATTTATTTTACATGCCTCACGAGGTAGTTTGCTTTTGAACAATCATTTAATTAATAAGACAATCATTTCCATTTTCTAAGACTATAGAAATCAACATTATTTCTATTTTTAAAATATCAATCTTTATATCTTTACTTTTTACAAAAAAAATTACTTTCAAATATTTTTATTTTTTAAAAGTTTTTAAAGTTGTCCATCATGCGATCTATATATACGTTAAACAGTTTTTAAATTAAGTTTTTTTTCTTTTTAATAAATCAATTTTTATTTATGGTCTTTTATTTTAATTTTAAAATAATGTGACGGGATATTATATTCCGTTACAGTATATAACACAATACTTTGAGAGGTTTTTTTCTCTTCTCTTCTTAGATATTTATGAATTGACTAGTGACATCACTAGCAAGAGACTCAAACTATAATTCATGAATAATGAATTTAAGGTAATGCTTTAACCAACTAAGCTATTCTATCAAAGGCAACTTCTTAAAGTCATTGCTAAAAAGTGATTTTCAAGCATTATAAATTGTCACATTAGATTGACTTATGAGTTTTCTAGCTATTGTCACAAGAGTAGTTTTTAAGCCAATAAAGATCACATGACTACCTCTTATGCTTGTTTATAACTGTTGTTAAAACACTCACTATATATATTGTCACACACAGCAAGCTAGAGAGTTGCATTAGATCCTAAGATCTAGATGCAGTGCTCTCAGATCCAAGGCTCCTCACTAACAAAGGCCATAAGCCAGAAACTAGTCTGGGGATATTGGATGAGTAGGAACTAGATGGGGATTTTATGCACAAGCCTTCTGGAATCCATTGATTACTCTAGCTTGCTGTGTGTGACAATATATATAGTGAGTTTTGCCTGTTTTAAGAATAGCTTTTTAAAATATTCTTTTTTTGTGCACTTGAACATATATTTTCATTTCCTGCCATCAGTTTGTGTTTTTTTAATCACTTTTCAGTGGAGAAACTGGGTTTACTAGTATATATCTTTCCAATTTGACATGATATTTCATAGATGCATTCTGATATTTCAGAATTTCAGGTATAGGTTTAGTATCTGTTAGGATTTATCACAGAATACTGTGGCCTTCAGTTTAAACTGGATTCCAAGAGATTGTGAAAGACCCAGAAAGAGACCACATGTGTGATGGATGGATGAAATAAGAAAGTGTGCAGGGGTGATGTAGAGAAGAGAAGCTAAAGATAGGAAAAGATGGATTGAACTTGAAGAGACCTTCATCCTGCAGTGGATTGATAATGGTTGATGATGACTGTGGCTTTGGAAATTTGTTAACTGGTATTGATTACAGAATTATTTTTTACATTGCTTGCTATGTTTGATATTTATGGGCTCTTTACTGTACATATAATGGGGTTTTTATGTTTATTTTTGTTTATTTAATGTTTCTTTAATGATAGCTGATGGATAACCAATCTTCATAAGATTTTGTTCTATATAGAATTTTTCTTTTACAAACACACTGTTTTCTAAACAAACTTCTTTTGCTCTGTTCAATAGGGATCATATAAATTTAATGTTTTGTGTTTCTATCATGACTAGATGTTGATGTTAAATATTTTCCTGTGTGTGTGTGGCTTTCTATAAATTGTAGTTTTGATTTTGCCATGAGGGACTTTTGTCACAAAACATCTAAGAATGCCAATTTTTATTATTGTTTTGATTCTGCTGTGAAATTAAAGGATATATTATTGATGTGTATCCAGAATGTATGTAATAACACTACTTCACATGAAGCCATATGTATCAATTATATAGTAAATCCAGACTGTAGATGAATATGGAGTGGTATTAATGGCTGCGTGTTTGAGATCTCCATATAAATATTGCTAATTAGAAGTGGTTATCATAAATCCATAGCTTTACCTGACTTTGTTGGAAGAATTCTGTGCTGTATTGAAAATATGTTGTTATGCAGTCTGTTAAGGGCTCCATTAGTAGCAAGAGCTGTTCTGGCTTCTAAGCTATTATTATCATTTAATCATTTCTTCACAATAGAAATCTTTCATCACAAGATGCATTTGTTTTACAAAATAACAAAAACCTGCTATTTACTTAGTCTATCTGGTCTTTGAATATTATACATGTATTGACTCGAGACTGCTCTAAGTTAGCATTATTATTGATGATTCAATCAAGTCCCTTTATGTTATTGTGATGACATTGTTTGTCTTCTTGACATGACAGTAATTCGAAGATATTAGTGCTTAAAAGGCTTTTTATTTCTATGGGATCTATTAAAAAATTAAATGCACAAAGTAATGTAATATAAAATAATTCAAAGATAATTATAATATATTTTTTTGTTGCTCTGAATAATTATTGCTATTTGTGAAATATTTTTATTAGTTATCATGTTTTAATAATAAATAATATTTTAATCTGCTCTTCCTTGCATTATTTGTACGTTTATAATGATATATATTATGATAGTGAAGATATTACTATATCACATATCACATAGACTGTATATTTACCATGTAATTTACTAAATATATACCAATTTTCTCACATTATATGAGTATTTACTTATAAAAATGTATAAAATATGAAAAAAAAAAAGATTGCTAAATAAAATATGACTAAAAGTTTATAAAAATAACCAAATATATTTATTTACTTCTTGTTAATTAAAAAATATCAAGAGGAAAAATATTTGGGAGAAAAATGTTTGTTTGTTTAGATGAGCAAATAAAAAGAGTTTTTTTATTGATCGCGGCTGCGCAAAAGGATTACTTTTAAATTGGTGAATATCTAACATACAAGATATATATATACCTGCACAAACAACGTAATATGTAGGATATTTTGAGCTCAGACTTTCACAGGACCCTCAACTCTCCGCACTATCTCAAATCACTGATACACTTAACCACATATATATCCAAAAGATAAATAATCACTAATATCCGGATTTCGTGCTAAGCCAGCATTCATCAGTTGATCCAGATTATTATCTCTACACATATATACAATAAATGCTCAGAATTATATTAAGATAGCAATCTTTATACTTTAAGCCTATCCATTAAAGTATGAAGATTGGCTATCTTAATATAATTCTGACCACTTAATGTATATATGTGTAGAGATGATAATCTGGACCAACTGATGAGGGCTGGTTTAGCATGAGATACATATGTTAGTGATTATTTATCTTTTGGACATATATGTGGTCAAGTGTCCCAGTGGTATGAGAAAGTGTGGAAAGTTGAGGGTCATGTGAATGTCTGAGCTCAAAATACCTTAAGTTGGTGAAATAAAATAATGTTTACAATGTACTATTTATAATTATTTATTTATATGTAAAAAGTACAAATAGAAAATAAGTCTAAAATATTGTAAATTTGGACCATGTCAGTGAGTCTTTGTCTTAAGTAAATTGTTTTATTTAAAATTTATAATGACTTAAAAGTGGAAGTTTGTCAATATTTTAAAATGGTTAATCAGAATGTAAAAACTTAAATTATTTTTAGAATGAATTAAATAATAAGTATTTATGATGCTTGATACTTAGTATTTGACCTGCTGTGATGAAAATCAATGGCAGAAACGAATATCTAAATAAATATCAAATTAAACACGTGTACAATGTTGTAAAATAGAAAATAATTACTTTGTTATATGAGTATTAGATAATGTTCCAATAAGGGGAAAGTTGCTACTCAAAATTTTGTTTTTACTGCTGTTAATTTTCCCATTTAAAGGATGGTGTGAAATCATGAAAGAATACTGACATGACTAATCGATCATCTGATAAACAGCTTAGATAATAGATTCAAAATAGGCAAGTTTATTAAAAGATGTTTAGTTAATTAATAAAATTGCAATTCAAAAAACAATATGAGATTATTGAATAAAGGTTGGGGTTTTATCATAAGTCTGAATTCCAATATTAGATATAGTTGCTATTCCAGTGAAAAGTGAATTTCTATTAAACTCATGCAGACCAAACTAATTCCAACTGCCCTTCAGCCATCAGAATAGTCTACAATCCATGAAAAATCTGAAGCTGTCTTACTAATCACAATATAGAATATAGTTCTTACATTGATAGAAACACTAAAAGGAGCATCTAAACAAACTGTGCTAATTATGATCAACCCTATTGAGATATAGCTCAAGATTTTAACTTTCTTTCTTAAGATGTGAGATTGACTGTATAGGAGGTAATTGTCTTTAAAATCTCTACATGTAATGATGAATGCTTACAACAACTAATAATTGCTAAAAAGCAAGGTAAGAATAAATTTGCCCAAGAAAAGAAACACTCATCAGAAGTCATGAACTGTAAAAGTTGAACACCCAAAAGCACTCTATTATATGCACATAATTGTTTGAATAAGCTAACAAATTCAATAATCATATATAAATTTCTGAATTTGAAACTAAAACTCAAAACATTAAAATAACACAGGTGAGAATGTTTAGATTTGCTCTAATCAAGTTTCATTATATTTTTTTTTACTGATTTCAATTATAATTCAAACTATCTTTTTATTTTATTATGTATTTGGTTGTTGATATTTAGTGTTATTAATATATAAAATTTAGCAGGATAGTAAACTTGCATTCAACCCATGGGAAAAGAAAAAAAAATCTACCTAGTATAGACATCAACTCTGACAGAATATAGGAATTTCTTTGTATAGTTTTAAATTAAACATGTCATATCAAAAATACATGATACATTAAAAACTTTGGATAATGAGTATGTTTTAGTTTCAAAATTATTATTTTTAATTGCTAATGACATTATTAATTTTTTTGATTCACGAAATGCTGATTTATAATTGTTCAATACAAAACTTTCAAAATTTTAAATTGTCAATTCTAGTTACTGTTGTAAATATTTAGTATAAGATATGTGTATCATCAAATATTAATTTCTAAATATAGTGCAGCATAATTAATTCCAAAGGTAACAAATCTAGAATTATGGGAAATATAATAAGAATGAGATTAAACTAGATTAATTTTGGGATAGTTATGGCCCTATAATCAAGATTATGGATAGCATTTAGATAAAATGTCATTAATAATAAAATTTAAGTCAACATCATCCCATTACCCTTTGACTGACCAGTAAAGAAATGGTTTAATATGTAGAATTGTGAATTTTTAATATAAATCTTTGTTCTATATCATATTTTGATAGACTTTATCTTATTTATTACAAATATAAGTGTCCAATTGAAAAGCATTCTAAAAGTTAATATATGAATTTTGCAAAATAAAAAAATAAAGTACTAAAGTGAATACATAATGATAACAATGATTATTTTTGTAGTGATTCACAACCTTCATCCAGTTTCTAAAAATTATTGCACAAAATATTTATTTGAATTCCATTTTTAAAATGAAAATGAATTTTTATTTAAACATCAATAAAATTCTGTTTTAAAATTCACCTCTGCAAATAGTACAAAAAATGTCTTGCCCAACATTTATGAAACCAATTCTATTTCATTGAAAAATCTCAACCTTCTGATTGACTATAGTGATGTTTTTAATTGTTTGTCTTCTTAAAAAGAAACATTTTCAAGTTTGTTTTTTTAGTTTAAAATAAATATTTTATAAGGACAGAAAACTTTCATTTAAGGAAGCTCCCTAAAATTTTAAAACTACAGTGGTAAAACCATAAAACCAAACAGTATGTTCTTCAGCTTGTGGATGTGGCATTTTTTCAGTCCACTACTGTAAAACCACAAGTTCGTTGGATTTGATATGTAAAATGAATGAACAATGGAAGACTTCCTAAAAGGGTGTTTTATGGTATTGAACTTGGGTTTTATAGAAAAGGTAGATTCCACTTACGGTCTAAGAATTATCTTAAAGACATTCTAAAAAAGGACAATGTCACTTGTCTCCGTTTGGGAAGATGTGGAAGAGAATAGAATACATTAGAGAGCTACAATTAGATATGCCAAGTATTCCATAAACAAAACAAAACAAAAAAATTGTTGAGGAAATAAAATAATAAACATTTTGAAAAATGGTCCAGCATATTCTATATATGGATGCATTTATATTTCACGAATTTGTTTATATAATCTTCTGCAAAATTAATTTTTATAGCAGTTTTATTTCTCTCTTTCTTTTCTTTTTTATATGGAATTAGATGGCTATGCTCGTTTACGAACGACTGTTATTGTTTGTACCAAAAGTACTCCATCAAAGTAAATTCTGTTATCTTAAATTGCATTAAAAACTGTTCATTTAAGTTGTATTTGATATTTTATTTATATATATAAATCAATGCAGAATAAAATAATAAGTAGAAAGAAATTATAATAATATTTCTAAGATATTTGTAGTTGTTAGTGTAATTTAATTCACGATTATCAATCTTTAATCTCTTCTGTATAAATAATTGAAAAATTACTGACATACACATAATGTATTTTTCTTTTTCATATTAATATAAATATAAAGAAAGTCTTAAATGTCTAATGATTTTAGTTAAGAGCTAAACCTATATTTCGCTCTCGTATATATCACTGTAGCTAATATTTTTAAATATATATGTCGTTTTACATTTTTTTATTTTATTAGATGGGCGTGTTAATATATAAGGAGTGATATAAGACAACACAAGTTATTTTGTATGACGTTCAATAATTAAAAAGTAAATTAATTTATTGATTTGCAGATGTTTGAAGGGCTGCCGTGAGACATTTAACAAATATAAAATATTTTTCATTAATAATCGCTAACATTGTTAATAAAATTGTAGTTCCCGACAATACTGTTTTAAAAAGAAGAAAAGTTTGTCGCCCACAATAGCGGTAGGGACGTTATCAAGTTACACCTAAAGGTGCAAACTTATCCAAATTAATTTGATAATCAATTAGTGTGGTCACTGTGTTAAAAGAGCCACGCACGTGCATGTTAAGCGGTTCAGCTACAAAATTAACTAATTGGCGGAGGATAAACAATTCGTCCATTGTTAGTTCCGCTTATTTCAATGCTGGGCGTCAAATGAAGGCAATAATTCAACAAGTGCCGCTAGAGTGCTCTTCATACAAATCACTTAAAACATAAAGTGAATATTCAAAAGGGTACTCCTTTCAACGAAATAAATCTTAATTACAATGTCCAGATACTTTGAATGATTTTATCTCTTTCGCAATATTTATATCTGTATTATTTAAGTAAGCTACATCTAATAAACCAGCATTAAATAACTAACTAGTCTTAGCAGAATAAAGACATTAAAAGGAATATTTTTTGTTATAAATATTCACATGTATTTTACTTACACATAAAACGACTGGCTGCTGGAAGTATGCATGGTTTATGCATGAAATCTTTTTAAATGGCCACGCAAATAAAATGCTTATCTGAAAATGCTTTTCATTTTTTAATTCAGACTATTATATTTTTAAATTTTTGAATCTCATTTATAGTTACATCCACATTATTAAAAAGCGCTTGCGTTTGTGCGTATATACATATATATACAATTACTTAAATATACACTTTTGTAAAACAGTGGCTCATTTTTTTGATACTGAGATGACTTATAATGATGGTGATTTTAATACTTATATATATAGGAAGCCAACTGATAGTCATAGTTATCTACATTTTTTTAGTAATCACCCTAAGCACTTAAAGACTAATACCCCTTACTGTCAAATTTTAAGGATTAAAAGAAATTTGCAGTGATGAGGGATTTCTTCAGCAAAATAACAAGGTTTTGTATAATAAATTTATCAATATGAAATATCCTAAAGGACTTTTAGATAGGGAAGTGGTAATATCTTCGGAAGTTGACAGGAAGGAACTTCTTCTGTCTAAGAAAAGAAAGTCAGTTGATAAATACACTACTGGTTCTTACCTTTAATGATGATTTACCTAATATTAACCAAATATTACGGAAATATTTTAATATATTAAATTCCACAGATTATCTGAGATCTGTTTTTCCCTATCCACCTAAAGTTGTATATCATAGACATAGGATACTTAGGGATAATATAATTTTCACTACATCACATTAATGCAAGATGGAGACTGGTTTCTAATACTTTTAACACCTTGTAGAGGGGTGTAACCATGAACATACAATCAAAGATGTCAATAAGATTGTATGATTCCTAAGATGCACATTTCATGCTGAACCAGCTCTCATCAGCTGACCCAGATCACATTCTCTTATACATGTCTTTATCATTGTTTAGTCTATATAGATAGCCAATTACTATAGTTTGGTTGACAAGTGACGAACTTGCTGCTCTCACAACTTTGACACAAATCACTTGATGGAAGTATACTAATAATTTTTATTAGACATTCATTAGATTAGAGATTATCCACTTAATAAATAATTACACTACAGAAATAGTATTCATTACATCCAAGTAGATGTTTCTGTTATTGGTTTTTTATTAGTAGCTTTAAATTACTAATGCACTTACTTTTTTTTTTTATAATACTCAATTAATTTCTATCACCAAAAATTATACAGAAATCAGTCAAGCGTTGGTGGCCTAGCGGTTAGCATAGCTGCCTCCCAAGCAGCTGGCCCGAGTTCGCTTCCCGGTCTACACATTTGACATACAAAAAAGAAAAAAATATATACCGAAATTAGTAAGTGCCATAAAAATTAATTTCTTTCTAGTGATTGTAAATACCTCTGGAAATTTTCCAAAATTTATGAATATATTTTTTTATTAATTAAATTATTTTATGATTTTGGATTTCATTTTAATTTCTGGAGACGCATTAATACTTTATTTGCAGGAATTGGATCGAAACCATAATCCCATTTCTTTTAAAACTTTTTTTTTAAAAAAAAAAAAACGTTAACTTTACCGTATAATGAAAACACTTTTAAATCAAAAAATTAATAATGTTGTTTAAAATTCTATTTAAAAAAAGGGGGTATTGTATTATTATAGAACTGTGCTTAAAGGTTGAATTCCAGTATTACAGTTAATAAAACATTTAATGTAGACTCTCTTCAAAATTCATTAAAAATATCACCTTTGTTTTAACCTTTTTTTAAAAAATAAATAAATTAGCATACAACTGATTGTTAAATCTTATCGCATGATCTGCCACGGTGACCTCTGCGTGGGAGCCAGTTACTGCTGCAATTGAAAGACCGAAAGGATTATTTAAAATTTTATTAAATTTACAACCTTATAATTAAATATTATTCGTTATTCTCTACAAAAATGACTAGTTAATTAAACTTGTTAACATTATCCGTAATTTACCATATATTCATAAGTGGCAAATTACCGTCGACCATGATCAAATCCCATCACTGGATGTAATGATCACTTAGTTACTCTAGCGTGATTTTGGACAGAGAACATAATATACAGACATAGGAGTGCTTAACTCAATGATGTAAAGAAGTGTTCTTAAACTTGTAATACGTTTTATATATATGTATGAAATACTAATAATCGAATGCGTTTATTCTACGGAAAAGTTTGAGATCCTGAAGTGCTAGATCTTAAGTCACTCAGACGAGCCTACACTCCAAAGTTTGGCACTCTACCTTTGCCCTAAACAATGCAGGACTTGTAATGCATTAATATTCTATTTATAAACAGCAGCCAATGTAGTCAATAGAAACATTTTATACATATTTTCATGGATTTTTAGAAGCTATTGGATACATGGATGCAATGAAATATGGTGATACTCATAATTTATTAATTTACAAAATGTTTGTTTTTCCTTTTATTAAAGGCTACACAAAAATCATCATCATCACTTTAAATTATTGTCGATCTAGTATTGAAGGGTGAAGATCTTTCCAAGCTTAATCCAGTTTCTCTACATCATACAAACAATCTTCCTTACTTTATCCATCAATCTCATATGAGATTTCTTTTTAAGATGTTACAATGTTTTGGAATCCAGTTTACACTTCAACTATTCATCTATTATCATTTTTTCTAAAAATATGTCCACCCCCAATCCCATTTGAAATATATAGTTATATAAGATTAGTCTACATTTATATGTATTCTTTCATGCTTTCTTCAAGAAAGCCCATCTGAGGTCTCAATTAAAACTTACTAGGCATCAGAGAAAGAAACACATGGTGGCTTTCATTTTGAGTCTTAAATTTAAAGTAAAAGTCGTTAAACTTATCAATCTGGCTGACATGATTTGCTGAGCAGTTTATTCATAGTCATTTACAATATGAACTGCAATAAGAGGAATTTATGGAGCTGATGTTCAAAATTTATCCTTTTTGATTTACTTAAGGCTTTAAAGAGAAACCAAAGTTTCTTCTTTTGTTCATTCTAACTTATTTTAGACATTTCTATCTTATATATAAAATCCATGGGAATGTTTGTCCATAAGGCTGTAAGATGTTTCTAGTGAATGTATGTTTTTCCATAATGCTGCCACATGCCAAATTTACAATCAATTTTAAAAAAAACTATTATATGAAGAATATTTTATGCTAAGAAAGTATTTCTGTCATTAGTAGTTGTCCAGAACATGATCAGATTCACATATCATATATAACATTTTTTTTCACAATTTTAATTTAGAGGTTTAATTTGATTACGAGCATTTTATTCTAAGCAAGTATTTTGCAAAGCAAAAAAAGGTTGTTAAAGCAACCAATTAAAAAAAACTATTACAAAAATGGCCATCATCAGGCTGGCTAATATTTATCACATTTATTTATATATTAAAATCTTATTTAATTTACATTAAATTAAAAAAAAATGTTTAAGCGACCAATTTAAAAAAATTATTACAAATATTATATTTAATAATGTGCACTATGCTAAGGAAGTAATTCTGCCCTTAATGAAATGGAATTTTTATATTCCATAATGCTATCAAATTCACATATCAAAATGATGTCCTTTCAAAAGGCCAGGTACATCTGATATAATATATATATAAGGATTCTTAAATTTAACATTTTTGCTATTGGTGGAACTTTATTCAAATCAGTGATTGTAGCGCCTCTACAACCGTCTTTCTACTTTTTATTACCCAGTGGATGACTTGTGTGACCAAGTCGAAATGTCAGAATATTAATATTTAAAATTTTTTTAAAATGGATGAACCCGCAAAATATGCCTTTTATATATGCAACCCGTGAAAATCTTTGTTTCAACATATATTTATATATAAAGAAGGCAAAAGTAAAAAAACTACTCTTACTTATAAAATTAGTGTCTTCTGGCCAGACTAAAGGGTGTTTCAATTATCTATAGGAATAATTTCATTGACCTGATCATGTGAGATTTAAATATTTGATGCATTACATATGTATATTAAACTAAAACTGGATATTATGTGTAAATAATTTCCTCACAATAGTCATTCTTAAGCTTATCATCAATAAAATATTAGCAATAGATAGGATGACCAGACTGGTTTGATCAAAAACTGGGACATAATGACCAATCATTTTTCACTATTGTGACCTTTTTTTTTTATACAACTCCATTCCTGTGTATATTTTCATCATTGTAAGTACACTTCCTCTTTGGCATGTTGTCTATTGTTTAGGGTTTATCACTATAGAAAATTAATATCAACAAAGAACTAGTAAAGCTACACTGTCAATCAAAGCAGGTGCAAGCATAATTCAAATTTTAGTCTACAAAAATCCAACTATGCATGCTCCAAGGCAAGGTTGGATGTGAGAACGTGTCTAGCTTGAGAACCCAGCCATATAACATAATAGCAATCTTTGTTTTGGTGTTGAAATTTGTCTGAAGTTTTTATAATATTACTGTAGAGGCTGAAATAGACAGGGAGGGCCAAGAAACTATCATTTTTGCAATGAATTATTTATGTAAGACAAATAATAATTATGAGTATTTGAAAATGGGGACACTGGGACATCTAATGAAAAATAGGGACAAATTCTGAAAAATCCGGACATCTGGTCACCCTAGCAATAGAGAAATATTATAATTAGGCAGTAAAGAAAAATCTAATCACCACCTAATTGTAGTGTTGCCTTGACAACATATTACTGATATTTTATTTCTTTGTTAAACACAAGGGCTGTGATTCATATATCACATGACTTATTAGCTTGCATTTACAAATATGCAAAATAAAGATCATGCTAATTGCTCAAAATAAGCTTTTTATGACAAATGCTACAAGATAAGGCATTCAAATCATCTTTATCTAAGATTGTTCCCATCTCCAAACTAGTTTCAAGCTATGGTTCTTTTTAATGAGGATCTAGGACACCAGATCAAAATGCCAACTCAAGCTAACCATTTATCTAATAGTTAACTCTTAAAAAGAATATCTGAAATGTTCAGATATCTACATCTTTAAATTCAGTTCTCCAACTGAAATAATCATATGTGCCTGAACTTAATTCAGGTACACCATTATTAATCCACTACAGTATAAAGGTCTCTCCAAGTTTAACCAAATCTTTTTCCACTTTTTTATTGAGCTGTCCTATGTGATAATTTCTGGTTGTGGAAATAAATTGTTATTATATGGAGATAGGATTTTTAGTTTCTTTTTGAGGACTTAAAGAAGCTGAGAAGAGGAAATTTTTAATGTTCACTTTATATGTTTTAATTGTTGCAGTCTTTATTATGAAATGGTTATTCATATGGTAAATGAACATAGATAAACTGCTCAACAAGATACATTATCCAATGTGCTGAATTTGCAGATGTTATCTTTAAGTTCAATACTCCAGCAGTATTATGGACATTTTTTTTTGGTGTCTAATAGATTTTATTTAAAATACCAGATAGGTTTTTTGGAGCCATCATGAAAGGATAAATTTGAGTGTAAATACTAATTTACATTTGCAGTTATATTAAATAAAAACAAATTATGGTCTGTATTTTCCTGGAGTTTAAAAAAGTCATTGATCAAGATAGTAGTTAATGATCAAATTTACTGAATACCTAAATCAAAAATTCAATCTTTAGATTGTGAATAGTCAATTTAAAGTGACACTCTAGGATATTATATTAAAGGTTGAAAGAATGAACTAATTGATAAACTGAGCCTTAGTTTTATGCATATTCAATTAAAGACAATAAGCTAATCAATTAGGCTATTATATCAAAGACTGGTAGAATAGCCTAATTGGTGAAAAGATCACCTTAATATTCATGAATCTAAAGGTCCAGTTTTTATCAGGCTAGCACACCTGAAGAAGAAAGGAAAATAATACCACTCAAAACATATTCTACACTATTCTGCATACTATTACTAACAGTTGAATGTTTTTGAAAATTTTAACTCAAGTTTTAATTTTTCTAAGGATATTTAAAAATTAATATTAGATGATGGAAATAGTCCAATATATAATTATCCATTTTGTCAAATTTCATTATTATTCCAACAATTGTTGCATTTTAATTTACAAATTTCTTTCATATTATCATTCTTTTTATTTATTTTCTTCATTTACAGCATTGTTTAAATTAATTTCTTTTTTATATAATGGATTCAAATTCATTGTCTCTTTATATCTTTGTTAACATATTGCATAATTTTAAAACTATATTAAATGTTTTTTTTTTTTTTAATTTATATATAATTCAAAATTATCCCAAATTCACAATAATATTTCTATGGATTTTATTATATAGATATGAGGAGATAATATGCATTAAATAAAGAAATACTTTAACTTCTCCAGAGAAGTTAAAAATATTATTTGCAGAATGTCAAGAAAGATGTTATTCTTTCACATTCTTATACCTATAATAAATAGCTTTCTGGGTTTAGATACATATAAGAACTTAGGTTTAAAATAAAAGAGAACTTTTGCTTTAAACCCCCCCCCCCAACAAAAGAACTATTATGAGAAAAAACTTACTTTGCCTCAGGAATTGTCATTAGTAGTAATTGATAGTTTCTTAGGAATATCTGATGAAGACTGCTCGACAGTTGAAACTGTAAGGAAAATAAAGAAGTTTTTTTTAAAAAATTTGTTTACATTGAAGTGTATATGAAAGAAGTATTATAATATATATATATATATGAATATCAAAAGTTAAAATATTGTTCTATTTAATAGATATTATCATATATATATATAATTAGATTCCAACCAGTCACAACCTAAACATTCACAGTAAATATAGTAATCAATATTTCTCACTGCTGTCAAGGCAACCTTCTCACCTTTTTAATAGCAAGAATGGAAATCCATTCTTACTAATGGTCCATTGAATATATATGGACACTTAAAGATTGCAACTTGACTACAGAGTATGAAATATTGTTACAATGAAGTTTAAATAAACCTCTTTAAACATGAAATAAACATGCAACTATAATGCAGAATAATAAATAGTCATCTATAACATTACTTAATGCAATACTTTTAAATTGCCCATGTATTATTTAGAAATAATAAGTGAAATAGTGCCTAAAGCTAATCTGGGATAATATATATATATATGAAAAACAAAAACAAGTTTTATATACGTAAACTTGCTATCGCTTGTATTTATGATCAATAGATGGAGCTTTATCAAGACCTCCAAACAAGCGTATTTTTGTTTACAAAAACATCAGAGTCAGAATTCACTGTCTTTTTTATTGGCTCCACCCTCAGATCAGCTGATTTCAAGCTGATTTGTTATCATCAGTGAAGGGTAGGAGTTAGAAACTAGACCTAAACACTAACTCTAAGCGTTTATGCAACAAGTTCCTATCAGTTTGCAAGCATGAATTTTTTAGACACGTAATTGCTTCAAACTCAGCTTATCAAGCCAGATAGCTATATGGGTCTGATATCAGAATCTGCATAATTGTCTAGTTCAGGGTATATCAATACCACTTAATGTCCAGGTATGTACAAACATGTATGAATATATGAGAGTATGTGAGAGAGTGACAAGATATGTAAATGTTTGGGAGTATATGACAAATTGAAGAATGAATGTGGATAAATACAAACGATAGTCGATACTCTTTAATTTAAAAAAATATATATTAACAAGTTTATTTACTGTAAACGTAAACTTAGTAATGAAATTTATAACAAAATATAAATAATTTAATTTAACATCGATGGCAATTCTCTGATTATCATTATTTTTAATTATTTGTCCAACCCCTTGTTCCCTTCAGAGAATAAGCATTTGATGTGCAAATTAACACAAGAGTAAATTATTTTACAACTTATGATTATTTAAATCATCCTTGTTTACTAAATGATTTTATTGAAATTATAATTTGTTATTACTTCCACTAACCTGATAGGTTAATTTACATCAATCATATGTTGATGATATGGGATACCCCTGTTATAGTATTTGTGCAAAAGTAAATATATATATTTTCAGGGAAGAGTAATTAAAGATAAACCAAAACAACCCTTAAATAAAGTCAAAAACCTACCAAAAAAAGCAAAACACTAAGATAGGACCTTAACTCAATTCTTAAACAAGAAATAGGAAAAAAATAAGGAATTAAAGATATTATTCATCTTTAACACCTTTTTACTGGGGGATAATGTAAGGTGTGACCTATATCCCTCCAGTACTATTAAAAATATCCTTTGTCTAATTCAAATCCAAGACCCAATAAATGAAAATGAATTAAAATTCAGTTCAATAAAAAAGAAAAATCAGATTGTCATTATTCCTAAACTATGCAATTTGGACTGTAAGGTGCAGAAAAATATTCAACACCAATGCTTTCGATGAAGAAGCTTTTACCATTAGGAAACTACAAAAAATGAAAAATCGTGACAAACTGCTAACTTCCAACTCAAGATTTTATGAAACATGGAATCTCATTAAGAACATTCAATGATCGCAACAATCTGCCGAACCGAGTCATTTGTCAGGCGGATTGGGTAAAGACACACCGTTATTGACAGACTGCTTGGTTTGAACATTAGATAATGGTACCAGATATCATAGTTATTATCATCACACATTTATTTTATCCCTTTGTATTCATCTATATGTCCATATGAATTCATAACATCTTCATCTTGCTTGATTATCATTTTTTTACACATGTATTAGCTTACATTTTATACTTGTTTCTTTTGTACAATATATAACATTGATTTTGCATTCAATAAATTATAGAGAATAAAAAAGAAAAATGAAGTTAATCACAGGTATTATAAATGAGAAACCATTGTTTCCTTCAATTAAACACTTAATTTAATCTTATGATAAATATGTATCCTTAATTAAACCATAAAACACATATATAAACATTAACCTTTGTTAAAAGCATCTCATCAATTGTGAAGTAACTCTTATACATTATAAAAATACGATGTAAATATGATCAGATAGATTAGATGCAAATAAGAAAAAAAAACTTATTTAAAGAAAAGAAATAAATAATTTTTTATTGTTATTAATGTATTATATATATATATAATCACTAATAATGATGCAAATAATTAATCTAAATCCTAATCCAAACCTGCTAGTTAAAATCATCTTATATAAAACATCCTCATTTTGGTAAATAGAGAAATATAAAAACCAACGAATTTTTCAAAAATCAGATAAAAAAATCTCATTGGCTAAACAACCTCGTAAAGTTTAAGCTGAGAAATCGAACTTGCAATTCGAATAGAGAATGCAGCCACCATTAAAGTGAAATATTAATGCAAACAACCCTTTGGATATTCAGTAAAGAAATAAAAGGCATATAAATTCAAATCTAGCCAACTGAGAGATTCTAATGTGAAATCTCCAAAATTAAATTCAAATTATTCGACATTTCCAAAGTGTTCCTAACTTTAAGTCAGAGATCGAATTAACTTTCATTCAGGATATCTAATAGTAAAAATATTGCCTTTATTTTACTCAAGATATTCTACTAAATATATATAAATAGCAATACAGACTACCATGCACTGATAATCACAAAGTGACATCAGGGAAGAAAGTCATCATCCATGGAACTGTAATTGCCAAAACTGAAATGAAATCGACCTAGCATTTACTATCTATGCTGTGAAACATCAAATTTACAATTGAGAAATGAATTGACAAACTCTACATCTCAAAGCAGGCCTTCTAAGGAGAGAAATTATAAGTGATATAACAAATGTTCTAGAGCACTCGAATCTTACCACCTATAATCTGCAATGGATTAAGGAGGACGATTATAATCTTATACTAGGATATTTTCCTTTTGAACTGTCAAGTTACAGTTAGGTTGACATCATAAATTTTAATTATTTATTTATTTTATGCAAATTACTTCATTTATCTTTTTTCTTTAATATGAATGGAAGGGGGGTATAAGTTATTGATATGTAATAGGAGGGTTAAATATTATTAACCTTATTGTAAATTAAAATCAAATATAGCTTCCGATGAGAACTTGCTGGCTTATAGATCTGATCATCATCAAGGGTGAGGTAAGATTTTACCTTAATATATACTAATTGCCAGCCAACACTTGTACAGAGACATCATTATTTATGTTTTTTATTTTTTTTCTCATGTGTCTTAGCATCAGCCAGGAAGCGAACCCCTAACCCAGGACAATTGCTTGCAAAGCAGCCGTCGCTGACCTCTCGACCACCAATGCTTGACTGTTTATGTTTTTTATTTGGTAGTACTATTCATTTAGTTAATTGTTTTTGGTGTCCCTGACTAACTATTTCTAGTATAAATAGTGTTTCCTGTCTTTACCATAATCAAACACTATAACAGGGGGATCTCATATAACATCAACATATTAATCTATCAAGTTAGCAGAAGTAATAACAAATTATAACTTTAATAAAATCATTTAGCAAGCAAGGATGATTTAAATAATCATAAGTTGTAAAATAATTTTCTCTTGTGTTATTTTGGTCATCAAATAGTTATTCTCTAAAGCGAACAAGAGGTTAGACCAATAATTAAAAATAATGATAATCAAAGAATTGTCATCGATGTTAAATTAAATTATTTATATTTTGTTATAAATTTAATTATTAACTTTATGCTTACTGTAAATAAACTTGTTAAATATGTATACTTTTAAATGAAAGACTATTGTTTGTATTGATCCATATTCATTTTTCAATTTGTCATATATTTTCACACATTTTATCACATGTTGTCACACTCTCACTTATCCTCATATATTCATACATGTTTGCACATACCTGGACATTAAGTGATATTGATAAACCCTGAATTAGACAATTATGCAGATTCTTCCTGAGTTTGAAAGCTGGGAATAAGAGAAATTAAAGATGATAAGAATGAGGTGAGTTTATGGATATAGTTTCATGCACGTTTGGGTATTAATACCCCATTTACCAGGGACAAGATTGAAGTGTGCATGGGGTGTATATACATGCAGGGATCCTACATAGACTCTCTTACCCACGATAATGATCTAGCTAAGCTATTATCATGCCATGTAAAAAAGCCCTCTGTTACAATATAATATTTTAAAATTTCTCTCTATTTTTTATTACTTTTATTGAGGAAGCTTTATTGTTCATGGTAATATTTGTTCTTTTTTGAGGCTTTAGGAGTAACTTATGAATCATGATAATCATGTTTTAATTTCATGAAATCAGTAGACTGCACTTTTACATTTTATAATGATTCTATTTTGAATAGTAGAAAAAATATTTTGATCGTTAATTTCAGTAATGATACAAAAATTCAGATGAGAGATTTTGAGGTGCTGATATAGTACGTGCTCGGCAGCCATTTTGAATTTGAAAACAGCCAAAAACACTGCTGGCACATGCAAGTGATAAATGTCATCGACTAGAAACACTCATTTTTTAAAAAAGTAAATCGCCTGAGGCACTATAATTAAAAAAGGTGTTGGGAAGGGACTACACTTAAAAAAATTGCAGGAAACATCACATTAAATAGCTTAAGGTGATACTATCAAAAAAAAAGGGCGGGAAAAGGAAAAGAGGTGAAAATTAAAAAATACTTTAAAATAAACCAAAAACGCTAATTTATATATATAGTCATAATCAAACATTGCAATATTTACAAAAATCCGTTAAAATATAGCGATCACTAGAAAAATAATATAATGCTATAAATCAAACCTTACTTTAAAATAAACCAAAAACGCTAATTTATATATATAGTCATAATCAAACATTACTTTAAAATAAACCAAAACCGCTAATATATATAGTCATGATAATCAAATATTGCAATAGTAAATGTCAAAAGATTAACCCTATGTTAAGGCACTTTTTTTTAAAAAAAATCGTAAATGATATTTACAAAAACCCGTTAAAATATAGCCATCATTAGAAAAATAATAAATGCTATTTTAAAAATATCAGTCCGGTCTATCAACGCTATATACTAAATCAGTATTATAATTTTAAAAAACAATATTTAAAAACTATAATGCTATAAATCAAACATTGAGTTGTAACGTCACATTGAATAGCCAAAGGTTATACTATGGAAAATAAACCAAAACCGCTAATATATATAGTCATGATAATCAAATATTGCAATAGTAAATCTCAAAAGATTAACCCTATGTTAAGGCACTTTTTTTAAAAAAAATCATAAATGATATTTACAAAAATCCGTTAAAATATAGCGATCATTAGAAAAATAATAAATGCTATTTTAAAAATATCAGTCCGGTCTATCAACGCTATATACTAAATCAGTATTATAATTTTAAAAAACAATATTTAAAAACTATAATGCTATAAATCAAACATTGAGTTGTAACGTCACATTGAATAGTCAAAGGTTATACTATGGAAAAAAAGAGCGGGAAAAGAAAAAGAGATGAAAATTAAAAAAATACTTTAAAATAAACCAAAAACGCTAATTTATATATATAGTCATAATCAAACATTGCAATAGCATTTATTTAAGTAATTTTTTACTAATATTTTAAGAATTTAAAAAAAATTACCAACTCTCGATCGGATGGATGGTCGATCCGCTCAGGCTAAATTTGGTTCTTTCTAGATCTCTTCATTACTGCAATACCACAAAACATCAAATTATACTTTTAAGATTTAGGTTTATTATTTTAAAGAAGACGCCAGTAAACAATTAATTTATTCAGGAAATATCGCAGCTTGATATGGTCTCTTTCAAATTTATTTTTAAAACTGTGTACTTGGGTCTGACACAAGGTATCTATGACGTAAGATAATTTCCAAGAATTATAGTTCGGATTTGGGCCTTTGTCTTACTAAGATAAAAGAAAGTGTTAAGTTAAACTTTCAAATTTAAAAAAAAAAAAAAACTATAAACCAGCTAATGGACTTTTATGCCTCAAGCCTAACTAGTCATCAAATGCAAAAGATGGTTAAAATTAATTATAACAAAAAATTTATAATAAATTAATGATGTAAAAATATAATCGCACTGTAACATATTATACATCACAACTTGTACTCATATATATATATGGGTGCCGATACATGTATTAGTTTTAAGATTTTAGTTTTAACACTTTAAAGACGCAAATAAAATTATTTGGTCATTTATTATAAAAAATATAAAAATAAATTAATGATTTAATTTATTTACGGGTGTATTCTTTTTTTACTTTCTAGTGCATGTATTTCGACGTAGTCGACTCACATAGTCTATCATGTCAGCTGCCATCCCACCCCATCCAGTATTATGAATGCCTAATAAAATATATTCTTTAATTATATTTGCGTATTCACTTATTGTTGCTAATTCTGTCTATCATTCCGTTTCACCTTCTATGTATCATAGTAGGCCTGTTTGTCAAATTCAAACCCATCCCAGACCACGTGTATAATCCTATAATAATGTACTTTGATGTATAATAACGTATGTTTACGTGTATGTAGCACATCTAATATATAAATAAATATATTTATATATTAGAGTGCGCACATATTAGACATCAAAATACATTATTATAAGATTATATACATAACGATGTTAGGCTTGAAGCATAAAAGTCCATTAGCTGGTTTACAGTTGTTTTTTTTTTTTAATTTGAAAGTTTAACTTAACACTTTCTTTTATCTTAATAAGACAAAGGCCCAATCCGAACTATAATTCTTGGAAATTATCTTACGTCATAGATACCTTGTGTCAGACCCAAGTACACAGTTTTAAAAATAAATTTGAAAGAGACCATATCAAGCTGCGATATTTCCTGAATAAATTAATTGTTTACTGGCGTCTTCTTTAAAATAATAAACCTAAATCTTAAAAGTATAATTTGATGTTTTGTGGTATTGCAGTAATGAAGAGGAAGAACCAAATTTAGCCTGAGCGGACGACCATCCATCCGATCGAGAGTTGGTAATTTTTTTTAAATTCTTAAAATATTAGTAAAAAATTACTTAAATAAATGCTATTGCAATGTTTGATTATGACTATATATATAAATTAGCGTTTTTGGTTTATTTTAAAGTATTTTTTAATTTTCATCTCTTTTTCTTTTCCCGCTCTTTTTTTCCATAGTATAACCTTTGACTATTCAATGTGACGTTACAACTCAATGTTTGATTTATAGCATTATAGTTTTTAAATATTGTTTTTTAAAATTATAATACTGATTTAGTATATAGCGTTGATAGACCGGACTGATATTTTTAAAATAGCATTTATTATTTTTCTAATGATCGCTATATTTTAACGGGTTTTTGTAAATATCATTTACGATTTTTTTTTAAAAAAAATGCCTTAACATAGGGTTAATCTTTTGAGATTTACTATTGCAATATTTGATTATCATGACTATATATATTAGCGGTTTTGGTTTATTAAATTTTCATCTCTTTTTCTTTTCCCGCTCTTTTTTTTCCATAGTATAACCTTTGGCTATTCAATGTGACGTTACAACTCAATGTTTGATTTATAGCATTATAGTTTTTAAATATTGTTTTTTAAAATTATAATACTGATTTAGTATATAGCGTTGATAGACCGGACTGATATTTTTAAAATAGCATTTATTATTTTTCTAATGATCGCTATATTTTAACGGGTTTTTGTAAATATCATTTACGATTTTTTTTTAAAAAAATGCCTTAACATAGGGTTAATCTTTTGACATTTACTATTGCAATATTTGATTATCATGACTATATATATTAGCGGTTTTGGTTTATTTTAAAGTAATGTTTGATTATGACTATATATATATAAATTAGCGTTTTTGGTTTATTTTAAAGTAAGGTTTGATTTATAGCATTATATTATTTTTCTAGTGATCGCTATATTTTAACGGATTTTTGTAAATATTGCAATGTTTGATTATGACTATATATATAAATTAGCGTTTTTGGTTTATTTTAAAGTAAGGTTTGATTTATAGCATTATATTATTTTTCTAGTGATCGCTATATTTTAACGGATTTTTGTAAATATTGCAATGTTTGATTATGACTATATATATAAATTAGCGTTTTTGGTTTATTTTAAAGCATTTTTTAATTTTCACCTCTTTTCCCGCACTTTTTTTTTTGATAGTATCACCTTAAGCTATTTAATGTGACGTTTCCCGCAATTTTTTTAAGTATAGTCCCTTCCCAACACCTTTTTTAATTATAGTGCCTCAGGCGATTTACTTTTTTAAAAAATGAGTGTTTCTAGTCGATGACATTTATCGCTTGCATGTGCCAGCAGTGTTTTTGGCTGTTTTCAAATTCAAAATGGCCGCCGAGCGCGTACTATATCAGCACCGATTTTGAAGATATATACCATCTGACTTTTAAGGTCCTAATGGGACTCTTCCTGAAATATAAAAACATGGCAGTGGGTTTGTGTTAGCTTGAAAAATTATTGAAAATTATATGAATCTATAAAAGAAGAAACAAAACAATAGACAATAAATAATACATTTATGAAAATTATACAACCCAAACATAGTAAAAAATTTATTGTTGAAACAAAAATTAATAGAAAATTAGGACTTTGAAATAAAAATTACAAATTTGTTATACTTAATAAATATCTAATAAGTAATCAGTTAATCTTCAAATATATCTGACATGCTACATCCATGCCAATCTTAATTCTATGCTTCCATGTCTCATAGAGAACTCTTATAGTAACTTGCATGGTTTAATGCAGTGGTAAAAATGATAGATTCCAGAATTATTCTGTCATTTCCAGTTTTGATCTTTTTATGAACTCCTAAGCATCAATCTATTCTCAATGTTCATTTAATGTATTAAACCACTAAAGATCACATGATCGCTATTTCTTATGCTTGTTCATAATTGTTATTAAAATAGGCAAAACTCTCCATACAGTAGTGCCACTTAGTGCAAGCTAGAGTAATCAATGGATGCTAGAAGGCTTGTGCATAAAATCCCTATCTAGTACATACTCAACCAATATTCCCAGACTAAAGCTCATTACTGACAAAAGCCACAAGCTAGAAACTAGTCTGAGGATATTGGATGAGTGGGCACTACATAGGTATTTTATACACAAGTCTTCTGGCATCCATTGATTACTCTAGTTTGCACTGAGTGGCACTACTGTATAGAGAGTTTTTCCTGTTTTTATTTAATATATATATATAGTAAAAATAATCATATTACTCAAATGCATTAATAACTTTTATTTTAATTACATATTCATAAAAATGTTGTTAGAACTATGTTACCCATGGTATTAGTTGAGTAATGAAAGTGCAACCATTTTAAATGTGTTTATATTAACTTGTCCTGTCTGTGTTTCTGTCTGCATGTCCACATTTTTGAAATAACAATGAAAAAAAATCTATTCTTTAACAACTAAGCCAACAGAAATTACTTTGGAAAATAAAATTTTGTTAATATTGATTTACTTACTTAAGTTAATTAAAAAGCCAATACATAAATATTTTTATATAATAAATGATTACATGATATTGAAATGGTAAATCTGATTCAGATTTCCCGTTTCACGGTCTGACCCACCTAATTATTTATTTTACTAACGTTTGCTTTTTTTTTTATTATTCTAAAAAAATATTTTTAACATTTTTTTAACTATCCTGAATAAATTCTAAAATTTATTTTGGATCATATATATAATTGTACTAACACTGTTATTCCATTTTTATTATTAAAAAGAAAAAAATTCAAGTAATAAATTTTGAATTTTTTTTATATATTTTATATATGTATGTTTAAAATACTTTATTTTTAGTTCAAGAATCCAAGATGGCCTTTTGGAAAGATTTGTACCTCGATAAGAAGTTTAAAATAAATGTTTAAATTAAAAGCATTGATAAATTACCAAAATCCATTCACTGTGGAATCTCTATTCATTAATTAGTAGATATTCTACATCGTTATCTCTAATTAAAAACTAACATAAAATTATATTAAAATCTATTGATCCTTATCTAGGTACAAACTTTCTAAAATTAGAATAAAAGCATAATTGCTATTGTTTTAACATTAAAAAACACCTGAGGCAGCAGAAATTGAATACGAGAAGGAAGTTATAAATAGTGGCCCCTTTTGAGAAAGAAAGGAGACCAGACAGAGAACAGACAGAAAGAAAGTTGTAGAAGTCTCCACGCATGATTGAGTAGTAAAAAGGGTAAATCACTGCCTTTCCTTCTTGAGACCTGAAACCTCCTGACATACTGCTGCTAGAACATGCCTTCAAAGAAGCCATCTGCCACCAACGCTCGCCTGCAGAACTCATCCCAGGGAACACCAAAATAGTCATCCAGATATTTACAAGATTATTACTAGAATGTAAATATAATTTTTAAAGCGTTAAAATGTAAAAAGTTACTGGGTGTCTCTTTAACCTTTTCTTTTAAATTATGTTTTCATAACTCGAGCTCACTATAATTTTCAATTTTTAATATATGTAATTAATTGAATATGAATTTATTTATTTGTTTTTATCTTGATTTTAGCATGAGATGTCATGCTTGGATTTTTTATTATTTCGACAAACTTCACTCGCGGGGGGGGGGGGCTCAGAGTAATTTGCTAAGAGAGCAAATTATGTTTTACTAGAGAGAGTTTTGGAAAGAACGATTTAATTTTAAAATAAAATAATTTTGATCTATTTTTATTTCACAAGTGAAGTTACGTCGAATATATATGTCAAAATAAACATTCCGTATTTCTTTTCTTTTTTTATTATCAAAAACATGTTTATCCACCTATGTTTACAATAAAAGAAAAAATTATAAAATAACATTAAATTTGGCAATACATTTATAAACCATTAAATTACTTAATGTCCAATATTAATAAGATTCCATGTTGAATTTGCTATTAGGTGAGGAGCTAACTTCAAATCTCTTTCTTTGATATCTTTTAATTTTTGTAAAAAAATTAATGTTGGATCAGGTATAACAGACTTGAAGATTAGGAAGCATCTGACAAACCATAGACAGAAAGTGATGAAAGTTGCACTTCTTATAATTGCAAAATCCCCATAAGCAAAACCTTCTATGAGTGTGTTGATAATTGGATGTTTTGGTGTATAAATTTGATTAATCAATATTCTACACCCTTGAAGAGAGGAACAATTGTTGAAAATGTGAAATATGGTATCATCCTCCCTATGGCAGAGTGAGCAAACCGGGTTCAAAGATGAAAAACTTTTATACATCACAAGAAAGTGGCTTGTTGGAAGGGCATTGAGATTTAGCTTTAGAAGAAAGTCCAAATATTTTGGCTCTAGATTACACCTTTTATATTTCTTTATAATGGCAAAGTTTGTACAGGTGAGAATGTTATGATCTGGGATAATTGTTGAAAAAAAAGAAGATAGGCATCCCAATAACGAAGTTTCATATTTCTTTAAACAGTTTTTATTATAGATTTCCCAGAATGGGATTCTATTATTTTATATTTCTGCAATTTAAAACAAAAAGTAATATGCTATAGATTTTGACCTAGTAACAGCACAGCTGGATAGCGTCAGGTAATTATCATGCCTTTTTTTTTAAGTTAGGAAAGAGGGAAGGGGGGATTTATTTGAGAAATAAATTTCCTTATTTCTATATGTATGATTTTGTAGGTTAAATATTTATATAAAGTAATTTTTTACACAGGTTGATCTCTATGCAGTATTAGATCATTTTAAGGCTATTTAATTATAATTCGTTCGTATTTAATGATTATAATATCTCGGGTTAATAAAGAATGCTTGGAGTCTCATGGACAGACCTAAAATGGTCATGGATATGGTGATTCGGAGTTAGCTTTCGGTTTTGCATACG
Source organism: Epiperipatus broadwayi (assembly GCA_028023455.1). Taxonomy (NCBI): domain Eukaryota; kingdom Metazoa; phylum Onychophora; class Udeonychophora; order Euonychophora; family Peripatidae; genus Epiperipatus; species Epiperipatus broadwayi. The sequence continues at coordinate 59,830 of JAQFVV010006673.1, read as the reverse complement.
TCTGTGAATCGGATAGCTGTTTGAGGTAGAGTTGGTTTGTCAGCATAATTCATAGAGGCGGATATGAGGGCTCTCCGTAAGTCCTATCTCCTATCGGTATATGGACACGACATGTGGACATATTGATTTCCCTTTTATTCTTTGTTGGTATAGGCATACAGGTGTCCGTAATCCAGCCCATATGTTCTTACATTTCTTCTCTGCTTTGCATTCGTATATTTATTAACCCGACATTGTTCTGCTTTTCTTTTGCCTATCTAATATGTAAGCCATAGGGAAATTGATTCTACTTAAGGATCTTCGATCTGAGTAATCAACTATCTTGTTTGTTTTTGTAATTAGTTAAAATTGTTTGATTTTGCTAATTCACGTTATATTTTATTATAGGTTTGATTTTAGTTGTAAGTCCAACTAACGTGGCTTGTTTGCTTGATAATTAACTGATCTATTTTTTTGTTATAACAGCTTACAGTTTTAATCACTGTAAAGTTAGTTATAAGCTATTCCAGCAAAGTCCACTAATGTCATAAAACATTAGTTATTTGAAATCTAAATTATTATTTTTTTTATAAAGAGAAATAAAATCTTTTTTTTTCTTTTATGTGTTAGTAGAGTAAGACGTCAAATTAGTCTTATTATAATCATCTATTTAATTAATGTCTTTTTCAATAGAAATGTTTTTTTTAATCTTTTATAAAGAATTCATGAAAATAGTCATTCTTATATATGTGCGTTAGGCAGATGTTTAAACCTGCCACTATTACAAGCTTGTATTAAATGTGCACGGGGAATTTTGAAACCTGTGGTCATTTAATTATAAAATTTTGTCTTATTTTAAAGGAAAATAACTATAACCAAAAGTAAAAATATATAAACTAAACAATGTAAAAGATAACCGCTAATATGAATTCTTCAAGAAATTGTATGATTTATAAAGTTAATTTAAAGATTGTCTTTTTTTTTATTTTTTTAAAGAGCTTGAGTTAGACTAATGTAAAATGCTAAATGATTTTTAAATATATATATATAACTAAAACCAAACTTCCAGTGTTCCTAAAATCATTTTATTTACTTTTATTTTCAATAAATTTTGATTTTTAAATATATCTATTAATCAATCACCCAAGTTCTCATTTAAATATAATAAAAATTGAATCTCATGCTTTAAGACCCAGCTGCGGGCACGGTGAAAGTAAAGGAATTCGATCGTATCATCAAGAAAGGCTATTGATTAGATATTTGACCTGGGGATATAGGTAAATAGGGCAGAATTCATGATGTACCTGATTTATATATCTTGTATGTGGTCAGACTCAAGGTACTTTACCTGTATTCAGGGGTTTGTTGGATCGATGTGTGTTTTTCGACTGGTACAATATTTTAATTTAGAATTCATTTGTTAGAGAGCAACTTTTTTTATTTTCACTCCTATTATTAAATTATAATTTTTGTCAGATTATTTTATAGTTTTAACCATTTTTTAAAATAATATGTATATATAACTAAAAAGCAGAAAAATAATATGTAAAAATATATTTTTTAAATAATGCTTTTATGTAAATACCTAACTAAAAAGATCAAAATAACAAAGTATTTTTCATCTCAGTTAATTTGCCATTCTTGAAAAATATCAGAGATATTAAAAATCTAAACATGTTATAAAACAATTGGAAATTGCAAGAATATTGTCGTTTCATAAAAGCATTTGAGGCCTTTTTCATTCTTATAGTTTATTTAAGCCTCAAATGCTTTTATGAAATGACAATATTTTGCACTTTTCAATTGTTTTATAAAAAGTCTCAATTTTTAAGATTTCTGGTATTTTTCAAAAATGGCAAATTAACCAAGAGGGGATTGCTTTGTTTTTCTGTACTTTTAGTTATCTATTTATATAAAAACATTATTTACATAGTGCAGACTGTGTATGTAAAATTATAAAAACCACCAAACATCACATGATCACCATTTCTTATGCTTGCCTGTTTTAAAATTATAAAGAAGCAACAAATTTCAGGTCATGTGTTTTTAAGAAATTATATGCACTCACTCATGAGAATCCATTTGAAAAGCATACGTGTATGCTTATTTTTAGAGCATATCTATATATAAATCAATGTTTGCTCACCATGCTTAAATTAGGGCTTCAGTCTATTATATGCTTAAGGTAAAAATTATTAATTGCATTGTACGAACCCATTCATTCTGTAGCAGGAGAGAGACAGAATCACATTTTTACCCACCTGTATTAATTACATTTTTTTTTACATATTTAAGAGCTATCTTGGGACTTTATTTTGTTAACAACAGAAAATGTTGATCTCAACATAGTGTGTATGTGATCAAGCATGGAAAAGAAGTGAAATTATATAATGCCAGAATAAGAATCACAATATTGCAGTGTGAGAGAGAAAGGGAGTGAAAAAGGTAAAGGAGCGGATAAGAAGAACGGAGGGGTGCTGAGATAGAAGAGATAAAGAAAAAAGAAATAAAAAACAAGAGTAAAGTGGTGAGAGAATTTGAAAGAAGAAATAAAGAGAGAGAGAGAAAGAAGAAAAAAGAGGAGAAAAGGAATGAAGAGAGAGATAAAGAGGAAGGATAAGAAGAGAGTGAAGAAAGATGAAGTGAAATAAGAAAAGAGCAAGAAAGAAAGAGAGAAAGAAAAAGGAAAGAAAAAAGAGAGAGTACATAGAGAGATTTTTATTTATTATGATTTTGAAATTCCTTTTTTTTATTTGGGGATACTTTCTTAAAACTTTTATAACCATTTTCTTATTTTAAATAAGAGGTGCCTCATTAAATTGCTTAAGAGTTTGCCAACAATTAGTACCTAATGTGATCAAATGTTATTACTTATCACAATGCTCTGTTCCCTATATGCACATTGAATTGTGAGAAAAAGAGATAAGAATTGAACAAACTGTCTACAATTATCAAATGTTATCAGAATACCTATTGTTCTTCATGAGCATAACAAATGAAAAAATTCCATCTAAACCACTAATGGATTGTGGTAACATGTCCTACATAAAATTGTTCTAAGAAAACAGATTAAAAGATGGAACATAATATATGTTTGAATAACTTTCAAAAACAGTATGATTTAAATATATATATATATATTTTAAAATAGAAATTCATATAACATTACAATACTAGTGAAAAAAACAAAATTTTGCTAAAAAATTTCCATAACCATGGTTTTATCTATTAACAAATAGATCTTTTCAAGTGAAATTCAACAAGATACATTGAACATATATATACAAAACAAAATAGCCTTCCCATCATTCATCTCAAAATGAATGATGGGAAGGTTATTTTGTTTTGTGTATATATGTTGTATGTGTCTTGTTTAATTTGTTTGAAAAAGTCTATTTCTTTATAGATGAGACCATGGTTGTGGAAGAATTTTAGTAAAAAAAAAAATCAGGAGGGTGCGGTAGTACTGTAATGTTATATGATTTTCTATTTTATTTATCATTATTAGTATAGTAGTAATCAGTATTTAATATATATACTGAATTAAATATTTCTATGGATTGTTATAATAAAGAATAGAAATGAGGAGATAATGTCCACTTAAATAGAGATAAACTTTAACCTTTAATAAGCATTTATTTTATATAGTGCATGTTTATAAATTGTAATACATTAAAGATCAGCCTGTCAAGCTATTGTGCATGCACTTTTTATGAGTGTTAATAATAAATGAATACTTTGACTCCCAACACAAGATATAGTATTTAGGAAAGAATAAAATGAATCCACTTATTCTTTCCAACCCAAATGTTTATATATGGGCAAATCTTAAGTATTGGAAGTGAAAGTGTGAGGATAGACCACTCACTTTAAATTACTGTTTACAATGTCTGAATGAATAACACTGATGAAATTATCTAGAATTTACTAAACATCATTCTCAAATGAAACTTAAACATATGTAAATAAGCATTTATTTTATATAGTGCATGTTTATAAATTGTAATACATTAAAGATCAGCCACCTTTAATGCATCCAAGAAATTATCAATTACTATCAATTGGCAATTCTTGACACCAAACAAGTTTTCTTATTAACCTATAAAAGTTCTTTTGTTAGAGTTTTTGTTGAAGTAAAATGAGTTCTTTTTTACTTCAAACCGAAGTTCTTGTGTGGATTCAAGCCAAAAACAAATCAAAGTATACTGACATGATTAAAAAAAAATTAAGTCTGAAAATGTTGACTACTAACGTAACCATAAAATACTATAAAATATGAAGTAATTCGATTTATTTGAATTTGAAATGAAATTCATTTTTCCAAAGGATTTCACACTTCTTTATTTTGCAAAGAAGGACAATCATGTGCATTATTTTAATAATTTTTTAGGTATTCTTAAATGATTATTATCTGAAATAATTTTAGCCCAGTCTAAATAAATTATTTTATAATCCATTTATGCAAGAAACTTATAGACTATTTAATAACTTTTTAAAAAATTAGAACTTTAATAATGAATTTTAATCTAGGTTAGTAAATTCTTATGCAAGCATGTTGTGGACAGTTTCCATAACAACAGCATATTCTGTTGTTAAACATTGTACCTCCAGTTGGGAAAAAAATTAATAGAATGTACTTCTAAATACTCAAAGTAAATATTATCACAGAAATATCAGTGATACATTCAAATTCATTTCCTCTTTCACATAGTATTAGAAGATAATATAATTTAGGAGAATTATATATAAAAAGTTACCACCTAAGACTCAAATCAATATCTTTTTCTGGATGTTCAACTAAAAATCTCCAAAAAGGAATTATGGCATAAAAATGGAATTCTTATGCGGTTGCAAACAAATTTCTATTTCCAGATCGAACAGGAAAGCCAGCTAGATTTGGTCTTTCTAGAGGGCCATCAATATATTTGTATGGATCCAACAGAATTACATTTATCTGCTTTATAAATAGAATTTAACATCCACTGTCCCAACCCAAATTAACAGTCTCCCAATGAGAATCTCTACAGTTCAGTTATAACATTTTGTTAATCCACGTGTTGAATAATATAAACAACTAGTAAATTCTGGTGATTATAAGTGTGATAGATAGATTTACATATTATGGTTGGGTATAATCTTTTATTGATTATTTCTTTCATCTGAAAGTTGTATTCAGTTTCCATTTTTTTATTCAGCCAATTCTTTGTATGGACGGTTTGTGTTTTTTGCTTATTTTTATTATCTGATTTTTATTTTGTTTTTCTTTCTTTTTTGTTTGTTTGTTTGTTTAACTTTTTTTAATATCACAATAGACCTGTCTATACTGGGTAATAGCATTATAGGATGTTATTAATAATATGTGATTGTGTCTTGTTAAAATATTTCATATCCCCTGGAAGAAATCAACACAAATCATATACTACAAAATAAAAATAACCGAATAGTTTGTTGCTCTGTTCATAAGAAATTCTAGCCTTGGAGATGACAATTGAGATGTGATCCACAAATCTGGCATGTACCAGGATTTAATGCCATGTGGGTTAGTCGTATACTACGTTGAATATTTTATAAAAAGGCTGAAAACAAACTCCATAATAATAATTCAAAATCATGTTAAGATGAAGACTTTCTGTATGCATACACACACTCACAAATCTAAAATTGGCTTTGTAATTTTTCTTTTATATTACAAAAGAAAAGTGGGTAGAAACCAGACCTTACCTTGCGTGAAAATGGTGTAGTGAAAATTACATTACAGAAATATTATTCATTATTGGATAATCTCTAGTCTAAAGAATGACTAATAAAAATTAGTCATATTCGTTTGTTTATTTTATTTTGTAAAAAATAATAATAATAATATTTAATTATTTCTACTTGGTTCTTAAAATTATATTTTAAATTTCTAAAAAATAAAGGAATCAAATCTTGATTAAATCCAATATATATATATAGTATTCCATTCTTTTAAATAGTCGTACATATTTAATATATTCACACCATTAAATAAATCTTATCTACTTAACTTGTACATTAATATTTACTAATTTCAATTAAACACTTATTAAGTTTTTAATGAGTTTCCTTTTTTTTTTTTAAATTTCTCAAATAAAAATAAACATCATTTTTTGCAACTTAATAAGGAAGCTGTCTTATTTGATTACAAATCTTATCTATTGATTTAATTAATTAGCTTAATCAAGGCATCTACTTTTCTTTCCTTAAACATTAACAAGACTTTGAAATAAACCCCAGCTGTGGGCTTCTTGAAAGGCAGACAAAAAAAAAAAAATACATTTTTTTTTTTTTTTACGCTTAAGGTAACCTAATCAGGGACAGCAGAGGCGGACTCTGGCCACGGACTACTGACTATGAAATTTCTACAATATTCTTCCAATTAAATTCGGTTCACATTATCATCATCATCACCATCAAATTAAGGTGCCGCGATAAAAAAAAAAACACTTATTTATAGAAACCTTCTCTCACCTGCAAATTCTACCTTGAGAATCGTTTTGAGGGTGGAAATACTTTCTAATGAAAAGAAACTTTTTTATTTTGATTTTTTGTTCAGTTTTGAAAAATCTATTGGGTATTTGAATGTAAAGTTTTAAAGAATTTTGACCGTGCTTTTTACAACTGGGTTCGCAAAAACTTATTTCAAGGCGATGATAAAAGATGGCGTTCATGCGTGTCGCCGATTCGTGGTAGGTTCTACCAGTGACGCCAATTTCTTTCTAAGAGATTTGTTCCGCTTAACGTAGGCTTTCCAGCTTCTCTTCAACCCAAGCCAGCGAGTTTAGTTAAACGTTATGCTCAGTATTGTTAAAAAATATGGCAACCTGGGGCGAAGATCTTTAAAATAGCGCTAAGTGTACCCTAAGAAAGAAAATAGACCTAAATAAATTAGCCTACTGGAATAATTGCAGTTTTAAAGTTCTCTTTAAACAGGGAAAGCATTAATTTTGAACATCAAAATTCTAGAGATGAATTGAAAAGGAAAAGACTTCTTTGCTTGTCCGCTATTATATTAAATACAATAGCGTGAGTGTATTCTTTTTGAAATATATCCAAACACACACGTACTCACTTTGAAGCCGTCGTAAACTAGCTTTAGTCTAGATGCAATTAATAAATATGTTTACAGTCAAACTTCTTTTGTTTCCTTTTATAAAAACCCTAATTATGAAATGTATTTTACAAAATCTATTCTAATAAAACAGCAGCCCGCGGAGAAAAAGATGTTTTCAATTCTCTTGTTAAGACGGATTATCTAATGGGCAATGAGGAGAATATTAAATATATAATAATCTAATATTTTAAATTAAGCTTCGCAGCAAAAGCATCATTGTTAAATCAGATTCACTTTTTTATGAATTTAAATGAATGGAAATCAAAATATATATATAAAAAAAATTAGTGTAATGAATTGAAAAATCAAATATGTCTGAACTCATTAAAAAGATGAGAACAGATTTTAAATCGCCCTATCGTATTATATATTATCCAACTTTTTTAAGCGATATGACGAAGTTTAAACATCTTTATCTTATTATACACATAGCATGAAAATCAGAACAAACTCATTAGCACATACAAACATGTTCCTCCCCTTAAATATATATGAGAGTATGTACATGTGTAAATATATTGAACTTTTTAATCGCAGCGAAATAAACTTTTCACATAATTCAATAAAGATTTAAAGCTAGTATCAATTTTAGGTCGTTATTTTATTCCATTAATTTAAAAGAAGAGCAAACCATTTACTCATTATTTGCTAATCTAGATCACCATTAGCGTTTTCAATTATTATCCATTCATTATTCGATAAACGTCTTTTCAAACATATCACGTTTTTTGCAATCAACAGGTTCTCTTTTTCACGTCATTCCAGATAAACATTCTTAATTCAAGGCAGTTTGCCTCACATAGGTTCTTCTTACTATCTCTTAACATTCAGTTTAGGATTACAGTAACTCCGTCTGTTGCATCTTCTTTAACATCATATCCAACCTAACTACATTTTCATCCTCTCAGTTCTTTTAAATGATCTTAGCAATCGCATCTTATTAATCTCAACATGCTTATCTTCATATTTTGCTGTACAGTATACAGCCTTCATTAAATTTCCAAATCTTAAACATATTTTTTGAATACAAGTATAATTTATATGCATGGAGTTTAGATGTAATTAGAAAGGATTTGAACACAGACTTTCAAAGTCCCTTCAGCTTTCTCAAACATACAAATAAAATCTAGCTGAATTCATTTATTAATAAAGCCCCCATTTCAGATACGAGTTATTTTCTTTTAATGTTTATTTATTCCTACTGATAGTTGGGCTACTTGAATTGCTGCTGCTGCTGATGATGATGGTTATTATTATTGTTTTATTGTTGTTAATAAGAGATATATGTAGTATTTAGTTCTCATTTATTATTCAAGCCTGTATGATTTAAAATAGTAAGTATTAGAGGGGTTCGATCTCAGAACTCAAGATCCATGGATTACAGCTCAATTTTATTGTCATTTCCTGTTCTCGAATGTCATGGGAACTTTTGTAAATTTCTGGAGCAACAAATCATTCGATTATTTTTTATTACTATTAACACCCCCCCCCCTCATTTTTTTCAAAATCAGATGAATATTAATTATTCCATGTTTTTAGTATTTATATATACTTTTTTGCTTATAGTTTTTGTATACGCTGAAGCTCTAAGTGTAAAAATGACCACGTCATCTGCAAACTCAACCGACAAATAATCTTTACTTATTTAGTTACTATTTAAATATAGGAGACATGAAAACAAATGTATCTATATTAAACTTCTTAGACTCATAATGTAGTTTAATTATTAAACAATTCATAACAAAGCAAAACTCTCCATACAGTAGTGCCATCTTGTGCTAACAAGAGCAATCAATGGATGCCAGAAGGCTTGTGCATAAAATCCCTATCTAGTGCCTCTTCATCCAATATCCCCAGACTAGTTTCTGGCTTGTGGCCTTTGTCAATGAGGAGCCTTGGATCTGAGAGCACTGCATCTAGATCTTAGGATCTAATGCAACCCTCCTGCAGCCACCTCTTAACTCTACTTAACTACAAAACTATGAGAATGAAATTGAAAACACAATATTTTCAATCCAAGCTCAATAGCTTATATAGTCACATGGGTCTGAACTCAATTCAGCACCCATACATTTTGGTGTCTTTGGCTCTTTAACAACCATAGCCACCACTATCCTATTAGGATAGTGATCAGTGATGTTTAGTGGTTTAGTTTAATTATTGTTGTTACAATTTGATAAATGTCCTTTAACTATGACAATATGTTCTCAAAATCATCTTCAAATCCAAGCATAATAGCATCTCAAAATGTTACTATAGATTACCTGAGTTTGAACTACACTGGGACTATTTTGTTAAACTTCACATTAAACAGAAGTGAGTTTTTTTTTTCTCATATGTCATAGCATCAGCCGTGATGTGGATCCGCTATCCCGGGACAACTGCTTATAAAGCAGCTGTCACTGACCTCTCGACCACCATTGCTTGACACAGAAAAATAAGCTAATGACAAAATTTGGGTCAAAAATCTCTGAAAAACGTTTAAACGTAATAGCTTTAAAATAATTAAAATTGTAATTATTTTCCAAAAAATAATTTAAAATTTTTACAATCAAAATAATTAACTATTATTTGCCTGATGGTGTGTGATAATGATATATCAGATGTGATAAGGTGTTGGGCTATTTCCATCATCGATTATTAATTATTGAATGTATAGAAAAATTTAAACTTCATTTAAACTTTTCAAATACAAACAAATTGTTAGTAATAAAACACAAATAGACAACACAAGTTAGTAAATACACTTTAGAACTTTCACCTTTAGATTCTTGAATAGCGAATTTTAAGGCTCTAACCAACTGTCCTATTCTATCAAAGGCAGCAGTTAGTAGAAATTTCATATACATATCTATGAGGGGCGATTCCAATACTACTATAAATCAACCTAGTGTGGCAATACATAATGTGTGGAAGCCTCTAATTAATCTTGCTCTTAGAAAAAAATATTAAAAAATTGAAGAAATCAGAAGGATTTAAACCAACCCTTGTAGATAAGTATATAAAATTTCTACTAACTGTTGTCTTTGTCAGAATAACTCAATTGGTTAGAGCGTTAAGATATTCAAGAATCTAAGATGTAAGTTCGATTCCTAGGCTAATATTGTCACTGGTCAGACCAGCAACAACTGAAGAAGAGTGGAGAATAATACTATTCAAAACGTGTAATTACTAACCCGTGTTATCCATTTATGTGTTATTGCTAACAGTTGCTTGAATTTGGAAAAGTTTAAATAAAGTTTAAAACGTTCTATACATTTAACATTTATGATAAATGATGGAAATTGTCCAACATAGTATCATATTTAAATAATTAAATCTTTACTTGAAAAAAATTATTAAAAAAGAACATTAAAAAAAATGGAAATAGTAACAAAAAAAAAAAACATGTTGAGATTAGAAGGAGAATATAGAGTTTTTTAAATATAAGATGCTGAAAGAGAAATATGATACATTGTACTAAAAATAAAGAAAGAAAATGGTAAGAAGTAGAAGAGATAAATTTGTTGGTTATTTGATTATATCCTTATAAAAAGGAGAAAAATAATAAAAGAATATAGAAATTAACTAACAACTTTTATTGAAGCTAAAAGAAAAAAGAGAATGCATCAGTACTGAGAGAATGAATGTTAATTGACTGAAAGTAAGTAGTGGACTGGAAAGAATGTTATAGAAGTACAAAAAGTTTTCAAAGGAAAAAAATGTCTAACTTGGTATCAGGTTTAAATCTAATGCATTTCCCAAAATGCTTTTTTAAACTGGTCATGACAGTTTCAACTGCTTAGCAGACTTCTTCAGATCTAAAAAACAATTGTATTACATTAGTCTTTTACATAAAAAATTAAATAAAGCATTGTGGAAAATGAATTAGGAGAAGTGTTATTTTTTTAATGATTTAAGGAAAAAGTTACAGAAAATAACATGATCTGAGGAAAACTACTAGACAGTCAAAACTAAACTTAAAAAATTAAATAAAGAATTGTCGATTATGAGTATGGTTTTTTAACAATTTAATATAAGGAATGCAAGAAGAGTGGAAGATGTTATATATATTTTGATAGTTTCTAGATTATGTTCTTCTATGAATAGAAACTATTAATTTTACTTAATTTCACAGCACAGCACATAAAAATATATGAAAATTTCTATCAATAAAATACTCTTGACATAATCTGGGTTTAGTCTTCCCAATGTTAAATAAACAATCATATGGATTTACTGCTCTGGAAGTTTGTAAAAGTTTTATGCAAAGAAAATGCAGATTGAAACCAGAATCAGTCTGTGAACCTTATGTTGCTAGAGTCACTCCACTAAACTATGTGGGTCTTTGATATTGGATTGTTATATAATATAGTTTTTAAATTTGCTTTTTCAAAAAATTTGAAAACATTTCTCCACATTAATGATGTATGAAATTTTACTATTAGAAGTGGTGTCACACTGGCAACATCATCATCCATTTTTTAAAGTATAATACAAGTCTAGTATCACATAAATGGATTGGATAAAAGCCATAGATTTAACCAAATGACTCATCTTTACTGAGAATTATTGGATATTTCCCTCAGTTGAAACATTGTAGTTCCACTACTTTAGATCTCTGTTGTATTATAATTGGGACATGGAAGTTTCTACATTATAAAAAAAAATCAAAGATGATGAATAAACTGTTGATATTGTGCCAAATTTAACACACATGCACACACACCCAAAGAGGAAGAAGCACCTCGACAGAAGTGCTAAATTGTGCAGTAACAAGATTTATGTAGTTAATTGAAATATTTGTAAGATACTTTAGGGAGATATCAAACCTATATTTGGCTGAAAAATTAAGTGTGTGTGTGCATATATAATGCACGCACCACCACTGTATTATTAATGGATACTTCCGAAGAAAAATAAACCTTTGACACTCCGCAAATGTTTATTTCTTACTTGCAATGTCTTTTGTACCCTGCATAGTTCTGTGCAGAAAAAGCTCTGGGGCTCAAGATTCTAGAATTGCCACCCAACTCTGTCACTCGAATTTTTTATGAACTGCCGAACAACAAATCATTTGATTAGTTTTATTTTTAAAAATGGTTTTTTATTGCTAGAAATTCAACTAAAGTTATAAAATCTAGTTTTCAGCAGAATGCTTAACACAGGGGTGGGCAAACTATTGTCCATGGGCCACATGCAGCCCCTGGTGTGCATTTTTGCAGCCCGCCCATAAGTTAAAAATGTCGTATATATATATCATACAGATTGTACATATAGATAAAAAATACCTACTGTAATAGCTTCCAGTTAATAATTGACATATATATTTATTGGTGCTGATATAGTACACGCTCAGGTATTTAATTTCCATGTCACTTCCTTCCCACCACCCTTTTTTAATTGTAGTGCCTTAGGCAATTTAATTTTTTGAAAACTGGGTGTTTCTAGTCGATGTCATTTATCACTTGCATGTGCCAGCAGTGTTTTTGAGTGTTTTCAAATCAAAATGGCCACCGAGCACATACTATATCAGCACCTATTTATTTTTGTTTTTTAAAAATAAAATAATGTATTTGATGCATGTGTATATTTTTGTTTTTTAAGAATAAAATAAAATTCGATTTGTAAATGTTTCAATATTTTCAAATCAATGAAACTAATTTTTAAAAAATTGTTTATAAAAACCTGTTTTTTTAAAATTGCAAATGTAAACATTGAACTGAAATGCAGGATCTTTAATAACTAAATCTTTACTGACAGATTAGTCTGGTAACAACAACAACAAAATGTCATTAACATTTGCTTAATTAGTAGGCTTTCTTTCATTTAAAATTGGGAGAAATAAAATTTTAAGACTTATTTAAATACAACTTAATTCATAATGGGTATATGACATGAGATTTAAAATAAGATAAATCAATAAAACAAATAAATACTTTTAGGATATTTGTAAAAAATGTATTTTTTTTTCTGTTAAAGGTGTTAATTAATACACATCTAATTTACCAAAGTGAAAATTCACACACAAAATTACTTTTGCTAAAAATTTTATTAACTTATAACAAATGGAAGATTTTTAACTTCCGTTGAAATTTTTTTTAGTTATGATCTATAAAAATCTCAATTAACATTTCCCAAGTGCCTTTTGAAATAAAAGTGTATAAACACTTGGAGAAAATGTATTGTCTTTATTCTTGTTCTTCTTTTGTTATTGTTAGCCGAGGTCAACACAGCAGCCTTGCAAGCAAGCAGTTGGTTGCAGATGGTTGTTGCGGGTTCGCCTCCTGGCCGATGCTATGACATATGTAAAAAACTAAATGAATAATAAATTTAGTTGATTTGAAAAACTAATAATGCTAAGATTAAAAAATTATTTTCATTTTTAAAGGTGATGAGTATGAATGTCACTTATTATTTTATTTTTAATTATTTGCTTTATAGCTAGCTTCATAAATGCTGTAATAATAAAAGATATAATTCATTGAGTAGAAGCTATCAACTTAACTTGTTTTCATTATATGTTTCAAATAAATAATTGTTCAAATTAAGATTCTGGAACTCTTCCCTCGATCAACTCTGTTTTTGTCTAAATCTCATGGTCTTGATTAAAATCATTGCACTTCTCAGTATGCTGCTTGTTTCACTAGTGTTCGAACTTGGCTATTAAATTCCAAATTTTGAAATCTGCTCTTAAAAATGACTACTGTTAAAAAATGTGAGATTGATGATGAATGATGTGTTTTTAACAATGAATGGACATGGAAGTATTTTTTCACAAATGTTGAAAACAAAGCAGTGTGCTTAATATGCTGTGAGAGCATCGCTGTTTTCAAGGAGTACAATTTGAAGAGGCGTTTGCAAAGTAAACACAATACGTTTGCAAGTACTTTATCAAAAAATGAAAAACAGCAACAAAATGTTTTTGTTAAAGAAAGTGACATACAAGCTGGTGCAACGAAAGCTAGTTTTGTACTTGCGTATAATATTGCCAAATGTAACAAATCATTTTCTGAAGGTGAATTTTTAAATGAATGCATGCTTGCCACTCTTGACATTGTCTGCCCAGAAGTTAAAACAAAAATTGAAGCAATATCTATGTCAAGAACTATAGTACGTTCATATAGATGCAAATGCAGAGAATTTGTTAAAACAGTTAATGTTAGCAAATCATTTGATTGATACTCTTTGACACTGGATGAGAGCAATGATGTTAAAGATGCTGCACAACTGCTTGTATTCATCAGAGGAAGTGATCATAATTCAGCAATTACTGAAGAGTTGCTCTCACTTGAAAAATTGATGGATACGACAACTGGTAAAGATTTGTATGAGTGCCTTGAAAATTGTCTAAATAAATCTGGATTACCATTGAATAAATTGATAATCATACCAACCAATGGTGCACCTTCATTAACAGGAAAAGCAGTTGGACTCGTAAAGCTTCTTGGTGAAAAAGTGAAAGAAGAGCATCCACATCTTTTTTTAATACCATTGCATTCTATAATTCACCAAAAAAGTGTATGCAAATCTTTATTGGACTTTAAACATGTGATTGATACAGTAATGCACACTATAAACATCATGAGAGCAAGAGAATTAAATCTCAGACAGTTCAAGAATTTGAAAAGGGTATGAAATCTGAAACAATAAATTTTGCTTTTCTTTCAAATAAAAGACACTAATTGTGAATTTGTCACTAACATGAAAAACAATGAATGGATGTGTGATTTCACATTTGCAGTTGACATTTTCAATAAATTAAATGAACTAAACATTAAATTACAAGGCAAAAATGTTTTTGTACATGAATTATTTGCGGAAATTAAATCTTTCCAAGTGAAATTACAACTTTTGGCCAAACACCTCCATGATCAAAATTTTGTGCATTTTCCAATATTGCTGAGGCAGACTATCAATCAAGTTTATTCTTAAGAAATATGGTAATCAGTTGTCTGTTTTTAGAAAAGAGTTTCAAAGCTTTCCCTGTTTTAAATCATTGGAAAATGAATTTCATTTGTTATGATATCCATTTACCAGCAATGTAGAAACAGTATTGGATGATTTGCAATTTGAATTGATAGATCTTCAATCAGATAATGCACTGAAGGAAATTTTTATGAATATGACACTCACTGATTTTTATGCATTGCTCAATTCACAAAATTTTGCAATTTGAAAACCTTTGCCCAAAAAATGTTTGTACTGTTTGCTTCAACATATATTTGTGAACAGACATTCTCCTGTATGAATCAAAGAATAGGTCTATTTTGTCAGATTCAAATTTAAATGCAATTTTACGAATAGATACTAGTAGTCTCAATCCGGATTACGACAGTTTAGAGCCAAATTGTAGACAATTACATAAATCTCATTAATGAAAAAATAAAATATTTTTTTGTTATAAATTTTTGTGATATATGTCAATATATTTAATATATTTGTATGAAAATTATGTTTTCAAATAATACTTCTATTTATGTTACTTGCGGCCCGCTAGAAGTGTTACGAAAGACAATGTGGCCCTCAGCGAAAAAAGTTTGCCCACCCCTGGCGTAACATATACCTCCCAGGTCAAATATATCAGAGTGGGATGTTAGAGAAGGCGTTAAAAGTAACGTGTTTTTATTGAAATGCTAAATTTTAATTTTTATCGTAGAAAAATAAAAAAAAAAATGCTAAATTTCAAATTTAAAAAGATTAGAATTAATTAAATTTCTTTAAACTGTTTATCCGAACAACTAATACGTTTCTAACTCTAGTATTACCGTGAAATTAATATTACAACGCTTGGAAACAGCGCCTTGGGCATCTTCTTCTAAGATAGTTAGCCCAAGGCTGCAATTTTACATCTTTTTAAGCGATAACTTTCTTGATATCACGCCAGTGAAGCGGACAAGCTTCCTTTAAATTAATGCTATATTTAGAAAAAAAGTTGTCATTGGTAGTTTAATTAGTTTTATGAAAATAATAGAGGTATATCTTGTTTTTATGATGTTTACATACAGATAATCATACATTTCATAGAATCGTAATACGATGTCTTGATATATATATATGATAAGTGCGCTAATACGCAACTATAGACAAGCTTGTTATTTCTATACATTAAATACGCGTTAGCGCTTTCGAGGACTTATGGCGTTCTCATATTCATAGCGAGATGAATATGAGAACGCCGTAAATTCTCGAAAGCGCTAAGCCGTATTTAATTTATGGAAATAATAGGTTTCTCTATACTTGCGTATAAGCGCACTTATCACATTTATTACATTCCTTATAGAAGAAATATATACAGTTAACGTCATTATATATATAAATTTGAAGAGATATCCGCTGTCATCGTCTCTAATACGTTTTTATTGCTGCTGCCATATACATTCCAGAAATAATCTTTCTTCATAATATCATCATCGTCATTTTCAACCATTATCGATCCACTGCAGTATGATCTCTTCAAGTTCAAGCCATCTTCTCCAATCTTTAGTCTTTCTTGCTCACATCACCTCAGCACATTTCCTTATTTCATCAATTCATCTTACATGTGGTTTCTTTCTAGGTCTTTTATAATCTCTTGGAATCCAGTTTAAGATTTCAACTGTTTATCTATTATCATCTCTTCTAGCAATATGTTCAGCTGAACTCCACTTAAGTCTCTTAATTCTTTCAGTGATGTCAATAACACCTGTTTGTTCTCTCACCCATGTATTTTGTTTTCAATCTCTTTTTGTTATTCCTAACAAACATCTTTCCATATTTGGTTAAATGGTCTAAAGTCTCTGTATAATATAATATAACACAACATATATTATAAATCATGGAGGCTTTTGGAAATGGGAATAATCATGTAGAATATTAGTTAAAATATATAATTACCAATGGTTCACCTGCCACATAGCATTTATCTTTAACCGAAAGATGTTTAGTATGGCTTTGTTTCTCAGTAATTTACAAAAAAGTTCTTAATGAAACACTATGGGGGATCCTTAAGCACCACAATCTTCTATTCGACCACTGGGCTAAATCATGCAGGGAAAAATGAGTGAGAATCAAACTTAGGCTATCAGGCCAATCAATTAGATTGCAATTTGGTCAAGAGTTTTTATTTAATATTTTGCTTCTTCCTTTTTCTATGTATTGATTTTTATTTTAACATATCATACCATTTACAAATCTCTTAAACACTTTATCAATACTCTTTATTTATATCAAAACTAACAGTTTCGACTGTCCTGCAGTCATCATCAGAGCTACAATATTAAATATATAATTATATAATTAATTATGTATATGAATATGTGTATAAGTGTATTAACTATATAATTATATATTTTGAATATTGTACTTCTGACGATGTCTGGAAAACAATCGAAATTGTTAATTTTGATATAAATAAAGAGTATTGATAAAGTGTTTAAGAGAGTTGTAAATGGTATGAGTTTTTACTTATTGATGTAAAAAAACTCTTCTGTGTAAATAGGTAGTTCAGTTGTTTGTTAACCTCTACTAAAACAATTCGCTCTTATCTCTGTGGTATTTCTATATTTTTTTGATGATGATTGATCTATTTGGATAGGCCTTTGGTTTTAGAGAAAGCTAAATAATGATGACTGGTGCTTAAGGTGTAGAAATCAAGCACTGAGGAGTTCATCCAAGAATTACAATATATTTTTTGCCTCTGAAATTTTTCTGCACACCCAATTGCATAACATAGAACAATTTTGTTAAGAAGTCCTGACTCCGAAATTGTTATAGTTATATAATCACGAATTAGAAGTTAGCAACTACAAATACCTTGTTCAGTTTAAAATAAAGATGAAAATTATAGTGAATGAAATTAAGCATAAAACTTGGAGTGCTTTGGTAGAAATAATCTAATATTAAAAAAATATATAGATGTGCATTATAAAAGAAAGATTTTTAATAAATGTGTTTAGACAGTTTTTACAATGTATGAATACAAGCCTTGGATCTTTATTAGATGATCATAAATTACGAAGTATGTGGGATAACAAGGAGTTGTTGAAATGAAAATACATAGCTGAGAGGTTAAACAAGCAGTATTGACAGCATTGAAATAATTAAGAGCAGATTAAATGCAGTTGGACTTATTATATTTTTATAAGATGTAATATTAGATGAACAATTTAAGTTTTAAACTGGATTCCAAGAGCCCGCATGCGAGATGAGATAAAGAAATTTGCTACAATGATGTCTATTTTTCATCTTTTCATTAATTTCTATAATCTTTGATTACTATAAATTGCATTTTTTGTTTTTATTAAGAATACATAAATGATACTATTGTGTAAAATTGATCTATATTTCAAATATAACGCAACGGTTTTGTTTGCTTTATACCGTTGTAAATATTGCATTCTACTATTTATTACACGTTACATTTACTTTCACTCAGCTTATTTGGTGAGGCAAATTTGATTTAAACTTCTGCTAATGCATTTTATGTATGGTCTAATGAATTAAATATCTTAATAATATTAACTTTTTATATCTTTTGCATGTATGAATAAATTCTTACAGATAGACATATATGTTATCACTCCATCCTCTTTCTACATTGTCTATATTTTCTTCATCAATACGGCTGAGTGTCTTTTATTTTAACTCCAAAATGATGAGTTCTAGTTGCTAAAATGTGTTATCATTGTTCTAGTGTACCAAACCAGTTATTGACAGACACTCAATATTTTATTAATCATATGATGAATTTGTTAATCTAATTTCCATGTTTTTTTCTTATTTGGCTAAACTATATAATTTTATCTTTACAAATTTTTTAAATAGTAGTTTATATAATGCTATTAAATGTATAAACCTAGAAAAAGATTACACATGAGATGGGTATGGAACACAAATACTACGGATTGGAGAAATTGGATTTAATATGGAGAGACCTTTATACTGCAGTGGATGATATGTATATATATACAAATAATAAATAACTCAGATTATATGTAACTAAACAGAAAGTGACTGAAGCTTCCAATGAGGCCCTCATTTAAAATGACACAAATCAATTAAGCATATATAAAAACAATGAGAGACAGCTAGTATCATCTTTTTTTTTGAAGAGTTTATTTACATTATGTAATTCATAGGAAATTTTAGTTACTTCCTGCTCAGTTATTTGTATATATAATATTTTTATGTATTTATTTATTTATGCAAATGATATATATTTAAACAAAATTTCATTCTTATATATATCATTATGCTCTAGTAGTTTTTATATCAAATAATTATGCAAATTATTAATGACTAATTAAAGTAAACTTTGTATATTTTACACCTAAATATACTTTAATACTATCTAAATTTGCATGTGTGCATATATATATATATTATAAGCCTTCTGCATGAATTTACAGGCATTGCTTTTATGTGAATATTTTTCTTTATTATATAATCTGTACAAAATAAATTTTAAAGTGTTTTGAAAATGATAATAATAATTGTTAAAAATAAAACGAATTATAATTTGTATTTTGAAATAAAAAATTATTTTAAAAAACAACAATGTTGTTACAGAAAACAGTTGCAGAAGCTTCCTTCAATCGATTGTCTGCTATACATAAAAGGTGGGAATTATTGTGACTTCTTTGTTGTGTCACTTACTGAATAGAAGTCAATAAAAATGGTAATGATTACTAAAGGAAATAACATGCATTTTCTGGAGTAGAACTTCAGAATGTCTTTGCTGACCGTTCCAATGGTATAGCTGTTGATGTAAACAAAAGAATGCCTTCAAATTAACTTTTATCCTGCTGATCTATTCTTTACTATCTAATTCTGAAGCTAAATATGTGACACTTACTTGCTATAAGAAGAAAACTTTCCATTTAAATTGATTATTATATAGAAATATTCTTCTATGAATTAGTTTGTAAATTTACTTATTTCAATGCTCATAAAAAATTACAATCGAAACTCTCATAGGAAAACTGTCATGGAATAAATCAAAAGAAGTTAAAATGTTAATATTGCTAGCAAACATTTAAAATTAATGATTTTAATGGCAATATATCCAGATTCACAGAGGCAAAAAGATATGTAAGCTCACAAAAATATCAAGATAATTAAATGAACTTATAAGTTCTTTCTCAATGAATTATACATCTACAATGATTTTTCTTCTCGTGTGTGCTCTTCATATAATTTTCACTGCAAATATATACATTCTTATTACTATTACTAGTATTCTATTTGTTAACTAAAGCTATTAATATTGTAAATAATTTTGTTTGCTTATTTGTCATCCAAAATCCAAACTAATTATTTATTTTGTCATTTAATAATAGTATTAAGATGGAGAGAAGTAGTAATCAGGAAATATAATTGAATCTGCATAAACACTTGTTTTTTATGTGCATTCAACTTGATCATTACCTGTGATTCTATAAATTAAACAATCAAAATTAAAATGTGTATAGTCACTCCATCATGTACATGATCACCTATTAGTTGATCTTTAAATTCCCCTAGACAAAAATTAATTTTTGAATATTGTATTTTCATTTTATTGTTAATTTTATTATTATTAATTGTGAAAAGCATGGTTACCATTACAATTTATATATATAAAGTCAGATGTCACATGACTTATATATAGCTTGTATTTACCAATATGTAAAATTAAGAGCATGCTAATGAGCTCTAAACAAGCTTTTTATTTTTTTATTTTTTATTATTATGCTAAACCACTAAACATCACATGATCACCATCTCATACTAGCACATAATTGTTATTAAACAATTCAAAACAAAAGCAAAACTCTCCATATAGTAGTGCCATCTTGTGCTAACAAGAGCAATCAATGGATGCCAGAAGGCTTGTGCTTAAAATCCCTATCTAGTGCCTACTCATCCAATATCCCCAGACTGGAGAGTTTTGCTTTTGTTTTGAATTGTTTATTATTATGCTAGTAGCATTTATCATAATAATAAAAAAAGAAAAAAAAAGCTTGTTTAGAGCTCATTAGCATGCTCTTAATTTTACATATTGGTAAATGCAAGCTATATATAAGTCATATGACATCTGACTTTTTATTATTACTATTATTATTTTGCTGTTGGGGCTTTGGCTAAATTTAAATGGCTAAGCCTATTAATATATGGAGTATCTGAATTAAGTTCAGGCCCATATGATTTTTTCAGTTGGAGAGCTGACTTTAAAGACATGCAGATGTCTAAAAGTTTCAGATCTTCTTCTTGATAATTAACTTTTAGATGAATGCTTAGCTTGAGTTGGTTTTTTGAATCTAGTGTCCCAACTTCTTACTGAAGAGACTCATAGGTCAAAACTAGTCTGAGGATGGGGACAATCTAAGATAAAGATGATTTGAATGCCTTCTCTTGTAGTAGCATTTATCATAAGAAAAAAAAGGGAAAAAAAGCTTGTTTAGAGCTCATTAGCATGCTCTTAATTTTATATATATATATATATGTGTGTGTGTGTGTTATATAACAAAAAGTTTTAAGATGTAGAGGATAATAAAATTTTCTCCACATTCTGGATATGAATCTAAATGTTACATGGATAAAATTTTATGTTTAGAGAATTTAAAAAAAACTAACTTAGGATTTTTTCCAGGTATTCAGCCATTTCCTATTGTTACACCTAGTGGAAGTTTTTGAAAATGATCAACCCTTCATCTCTATATAAAATCTTATTTTATACTAAAATGCAATGAGTTGGACTTGATTTTTTTTAAATTTAATTTTTCAAATGAGATATATTCTAAAAAATCATATTTGAAAATTGCAAATATTGAAAATTTGAGTTGTAAATGAGAGCAAAGAATTGAAAAAAATTATAGTATAATGTGAAAATAAACAATCTTGAAAAAAAATAATTATTTTTTCTCTTTAATTAGTCTTTTTTAAATGCTACAAAAATAATATGGATTCATGATAAATGTATTAAATTCTGCTTTAAAATCTGATATTTGCCGATTTGAAAAGAATCTAACACCGTGTCAGTTTTGACAAGTAAATGATGAGGCTGGTTAAACCTTACTATGATTTTCTTTGTTATCTATTAGGGCCAAGTTTATTAACTTCTATTTTTAAAAATAAAATATAAAAAAATAAAATAAAAAAATATGTGCATTTTATTTTTGATTTAAATAATTATCAACCAATTAATGTGTAAAAATAATCAGCGATATTTAATCAATTAGCAAAAAAAAAACTTTTTTTAATTCCAAAAATTTTGCATGAAAATGAGACAATAATGAAGAAATATTTTGAAAAGTGTGGTCTTCTATGAGTTTCTTGTGATAAACAATAGAGTAAAGGTGCTTCATCTTTGTCAAATGTCCATAACACTGACCTATTCAGACTTTTTCTTGAAATAATAAATCAATAAAATTATAGATTTGAACCCAGACTTTATCTCATACAACAAATACCCATGACCACATATGAAAGAGATAAATTATCTCCAATATATGTATTTTATGCTGGGCCAGTGCTCATCAGTTGGTCCAGATCATCATCTTCCACACACATATATAATCAGTTCTCAGTTTATATTAAGATAGAAAATCTTCAATCTTTAATGGACAGGCTCCAATCTACTCCTCCATTCAACTCTTCAGACTTCCATACCATTAAAAATCTGATGATGGAGTACTGAATTATATATATGTGTATGTGTGGAAGATGATCTGGACCAATTGATGATTGTTCGTTCAGCATGAAATATGTATGTTGAAGATCAGTTATCTTTTTCACATGTATGTTCTTATGTGTATCAGCTGTATGAGATAGATTGGATTACTGAAGGGTACTTGAAAGTGTGGGTTCAAATTCCCTATAATTATATATAAACTCCAGGGATATAAAATATATCTGTATTTAAATAAAAACAATAAAAGTAAACCTGCAGAAACTGCATTTAAAAAATAAAAATGCATTAATAACAATTGCCATAAAGGTAAAAAAGCAACATAAAGCTGTCAAGTATTGGTGGTCGAGAGATCAGTGACAGCTGCTTTACAAGCAGTTGTCGTGGGTTAGTGGGTTTGCTTCCCGGCCGATGCTATGACACATGAGAAAACAAAAGAAGCTGTGGAGTTCCTATGCCATTGCTAAAGTAAACAAATCACAACAAAAATGAAAATGAATATGAGTCAGTTAAACGAAATATGCACTTTATTATTGATCTACAAAATGAAACAAGAATCAAAAACCTTAAAAGTGTAGGTTTACTCTTATCATTGAACTCAACTGTTTTCTCAAAATATATCATAAATCAAAAATCTCACATTAAAATAATTAATTTCAATAATATTTCTGTAGAATAAGAGATTGTGATCTGGACTGACTGATGAGCATTGGTTCAGCACAAAATGTGCACCGTGGAGATCATACATCTTTTTCACATGTCTTTGGTCATATGTCTATGATTACATTCCTTCACAACGTGTTAAAAGTGGATAGAAACCAATTCCTACCTTGCATGAGAGGGTGAGTTAAAATTGCCCTACAGAAATGCTATTCATTAAGTGGATAATTTCTAGTTTAATGAATGACTAATAAAAATCATTAATCTACTGCCATCAAGTGGTTTGTTTCAAAGCTGTGTGGGCAGTAAGTTTGAAGCTTATCAATTAAACTACAGAAATTGGCTATCTATGTAAACTAAACAATGATAAAGATATGTGTAAGAGAATGTGATCTAGACTAACTGATGAGTGCTGCTTCGGCATGAAATGTGCATCTTGGAGATCATAGATCTTTTTCATGACTTTGATCATGTGTTTATGATTACATCCTTCCACAACATGTTAAAAGTGGATACAAAGCAGTCTCTACATTATGTGACAGTGGTATAGAGAAAATTACACTACAGAAAGTCTACTCATTAAGTGATTAATAGCTAATATAATGAATGACTAATAAAAATTATAAATCAATTGTAATGATTTCCTACAGTAAAAAACATAATTCAATATTCTAAATTCAATATATATATATATAAAGATGAAAAACTTACTTAAAAATAACGTTTAACATTGGAAAAAGTGATAATCAGTAAATAAACATTTTACTAATAATATTATTAATATTAATACAAATACTAACCTACAGATTAATATTGGGTATAATAAAAACATTCCAATTGATGTAATATTTTTAAAATGATAAATTCTTAATTTACATCATCATTTTGAGTCTTACTTAGATTGAGAAGAATATTCTCTAAATCATGATTGGGTAAATTAAAATGAAATATAAAAAAAGAGTAGATTAACACAACATTTATTTCGAAATTTATATTTGCTGCACATTATGTTCTAATACAAACAATTGTTAGTAATAGCACGCAAATAGACAATACAAGTGAGTAATTGCACAATGTTTTGGGTAATATTATTCGTCCCTTTTCTTTAACTGAGGTGGCCTTATCACTCACAATATTAGTATAAAAGTTGACTCACACTTTTAGATTCTTGAATAACAAATTTTAAGGTAACACTAACCAAGTGAGATATTTTTAAAATTTAATATTTCAAGAATCTACAGGTGTGAGTGTGATTCGAGTTTGATTCTTATGTTAATATTGTCATAATCAGATCAGCAACACCTGAAGAATAGTATTCAATAATATCACTTGAATTGTTGTGCAGTTTACTAACCTGTATTATCTATTTGAGTGATATTACTAACATTTATTTACATTATGTTATATTATCAGTATTTTTTTTATTTTTATAATTATCTAACCAATAAAACTTTGATCTTTTTGCAGTGTTTTTAATTCTTTCTAAGCAATGGTTTATGATTTTATTGTATTATTATAAATTCATTCTAATTAAATAAAAATTAAATCAAGAATTGTTATCACATGACTACCATTTCTTATGATTGCTCAAGCTGTTAAAACAGGCAAAACTCTCCATACTCAGTGACACTATTGTACGGAGGGTTTTGCTTGTTTTAAGAATTAAGTGTACTTGATTGTTATAGGTTTAATAATGTAAATCATTACTTTTTTTTTTGCTGAAAGTATAAATTACACACATTTTTTTAACTTAAGAAAAATAGGAATTTTTTGTAGCTATAAAAGTATTAGTTTAAAATTAATTAAATAAAAATTGCTTTTGAAATAATGTAATCCTTTCAAAATTTATTATGAATTAAGTTTGTTGTTGTAAGTGGACAAAGTTTGTAATGAATGAAACTTATATTTTTTACTTAACTTTTTAATGATCACAATAAAAGCCATCATTACATTTAATATGTCAAAAATACAAAGGTACTAAATAAAAATTGAACAAGTTAATTGATACTTTAATGATATATATTGTAGCCATGACAACGCTGTGAAGCTCTTTGCTGATTTGACCCTTATGGTAATGCTATGATCACTATATATTTTCTTTATTGTTTTGCACCTATCTATAACCTTAGATTACCATATGTGGTTTATGTCACCATGGAAATCATTTTAAAATTATTAATTGAAAAAAATCTGATGTTGTCAGCATTATACTATATTAGTTGCACCTGCCTCATTTTTATCACACTAGAAAGACAATTTCTGATTGGTTGATTGGTTAGCCTGAAAGGAAATAATAGAAAAATTACATTTGGAAAAAAAAGTTGTAATTTTCAGTTATTTGTTTATATATTACAGATTATTTATGCAATACTTTTGTAAAATACTTATTTTAAATTAAAAACCTATATATTTACAATTATATGTTATTTGAAAACACATATTCCTAAAAAGACAAGTTGTAAAAAATTTGTTATGTTAAAGTGTAAGCAGTTTTTACTGGGTAACAGAATAGCATTTTATTAATACTAGTAAAGAAATTTTTTTAACAAATTTTAATGACAATAAATTTAATGTTTAATTTTAACATATATTTTCTTTCCTTATTGATAACTAACACTAAATTTCTTTTGAATTTAAAAAAAATGGAATTCAAATATCTAATATTTCATTCTATTAACATTTTCAATAGATGAAATTACATCCAGTACACAAAGTGAACTCTGTTTAGTATTTAATTTTCCTATTTTACAAAGTTCAAATATGAACTTTAGAATGTCTATCATTTGAAAGTTCGCATTTTAAATAAATACTGTCAAGATTATCTTTATATGACATAAAAAAGTTTAATTGTAAAAATAAAATGTTCAAATATGGATAAAGTTCTTGCTAAATCCTTTTCAAATGAGGAAAATGGAGTTTGATCCTAAAAAACATAAACTTGTGTTTAGTAACACTTGCTGATCTAAGATTTGTAATGAAATGCATAATGCATGAAATATGTTTTAGTGACAATAATTCATGTTTATGATGACAACATTTTTACCTTGGGCAGAATTAGCATTTACAAAAATTTTAAACAAAAATTGATCGAATAAAAATATTTTAGCTAAGTACCACATTTTATATTATACTGCATTACCAATTTAAGCCACAGTAGGATTTTAAAATTAAAAAAAATATAAAAATGATTTTATAATAGGTATTGAAAAATAATAAAGTTTTATTTATTTAAATAGGACTTAAAAGAAAAGTGCAAATGGGAAACTCCTGAATAGTATGCTTATGCATAGAGTGCAAAACAAACACAATTTTTGATCAATGGGGATTGGCAGAAATAAGATATTAAAATATCTGTTTTGAATTGAAGTTGCGACCTAATTTTACATTTTCAAAATTTAAATAAAAAGTATGGCTTAAATTCAAAATATTGCAGTATTATTAGTGCATTTTATTAGTATATATGATCAAAACATATTTTTGATTATATATTATGCTGCATGAAATGTGTAGTTTTGGTTTCTTTTTGCCATGTGTAATGAAATGCTTATTTACCTTTGAGGTGTCATGAAGTCAAAGATACTGGATAAAAGTGAGATAAGTATAATAATTACATCTCAAATTTAGTGCATAAAATGAATGAACTCTGTACTTACATAACCACCATCATTTTATCTTTC
The DNA here is from genome assembly GCA_028023455.1 of Epiperipatus broadwayi. Lineage (NCBI taxonomy): Eukaryota > Metazoa > Onychophora > Udeonychophora > Euonychophora > Peripatidae > Epiperipatus > Epiperipatus broadwayi. The sequence continues at coordinate 32,754 of JAQFVV010006673.1, read as the reverse complement.
AATCATATTGCCTTGATGAAATGACTGGTCCCTGATATCACCAGGCTTAACAAATACTCATTTAAGCAAAAGGCAAGTGTTTTTTTAAAATAAATTGAAATTTAAAAAAAATTGTTTTATACCAAATAGCTGATTGTTAATTGAAATAGTGAGTACAAATTGATGATGATGATTATGATGAATTCTTGGGTAAGGGTTTTTTGTATCAAGGGGGAAATGTAATGGTTGATTAATTAACTCACTCTACATGCAGGTGAAGTGTTTAAAATATTTTGAGCAGTAGCTTAAAATAAAACTTCCAGTCATAACAAATTATTTATTAAAATAGTTGATAGAATATTCTAAAGTTATGCAATAAAAAGAATATGACTTTATTACTCTGAAGTTCATAAGAAGTTCATACAAGCACCAGAATTGATCCTGGGATTCCCCAATCCCAAATCAGATACTCTATCAACATTTTCTATTCTGATCATATTGCATGAAAATATTGACAAATCACCCTGTAGTATACATGACTTTTTCAAAAGCAGCTGATGAAGGAAGTTATTCCTGAAATGTATATATACTGCAAGATGATTGGTCGATTTTTTCATGTAGTATGACAGCCATAGTAAAAATATATTATATAGTATGATTAAAGCTAATATCTCAACACATTTATTTACAGCTACTTCAAGGTCAGTTAATTGATTTATTACATATTATTTTTGTGCATACTAAAATTTTATTCTTCATTGCAAATATCTATAGTGTTGCTGTTAACAATCCAGATCAGTGGCAACTGGTCCATAAACACTACAGGTGCCAGTACCCCCAGAAAAAGATTATTAAATTTGTATCATTCTATACTTTGCATAATTATTATGTAAATACAACTAATTAAACCATTTTTAAAAATAATTATTTTAAGCTGTTGCTTGAGATATTCAAAAACATTCCTAATTATGACAATGCCAAAAATGTCATATTTGGTGAATTTCAGCAAGTTCCACACTGAGATTCATTTGCTTTTATCAATGCACTCTACTAGCTTAACTAGCACCATGGGGGCTGCTTCTGCCACAGCAGCAATAGTTATTTCAGTTATTTCAACATGATATATTTATCTGTTCTAGTTTTTATTTCAAGTGAATACATTTTTATTGTTTTCCTTTAGGATAAGCAATAAAACATCACTTTTTTTTATCATAATTAACATTTATAAATGAACATATAAATTGTTAGAAAAAATAAAATTATATAAAGAAAGAATTATAAAAGAAAGTTTATATATAAAGAAAAAAAGGTACTGTTCTATTAGCATGCTGAAACTGCTTGATGGCATTGTTTCTAGGAAAATACACATAAATATAACATTACCTGCACACCACATTATTTGTGAAATAATAAGAATAAGAATAATCATACTGGTTAACATAATTCATTTATTTTCCTTAATAAATTACTGTAATTCTTTTTACAATTTCTTTTTGTCTCTGTATATAACTATGAGAATTTTTTACACTCGGACATTTTATCATACAGGTTAACATAATCCATTGATTGATTTCCTTAATAAATTACTGTCAAATTTATTCGATTAACAATTTTACATTGATAAATTTAAACCTTTAACAAGTGCCTGCAAATTTTATCTTAGTTCTGCAATATAGGGGGGGGAGTAGTATATCTTTTCACATCGGCAAGAATTAAAACTTATAAATTAACAGATGTTATTGCAAATATTCTATTCTAGTAGAATTCCTTATATATGCCAGTGCTTTGCACTGGGAAACCCCCCCTCCCTGCAAACTTTAAAATGTCTACTGTCATTGCTTGACAGATAACTAACTACATCGTGGGGAAAGAAATGAGAATGCTTTAATTACTGAACAGTATTTGACTCATTTTTTTTGTCATTTTTGAAAAGGAAAATTAATCTTTATTTATTCCAATAGCTATCTTTGAAAGAATATGTGACTAAGATATGCTGGATAACATTAATGGCACACCTATTAATAATTATTAATAATTTTCCAACTTGATTGTTTTTTTGTTTTGTTTTTTTAAGATTATGAAATGTATTCTTTTTACAATTTCTTTTCATCTCTGGATATAATTAGGAGAAATTTTACAATCAGACATTCTAACTCTCCCATGAACCGTGACTTTTTTTGGGAGAACAGTGAAATCATGGTTTCCCAATAACCTTTTCTAATTATTTACACCTTACATGTTGGGTTAGAAAGTGGGGTAATTGGCTTATAATTAGCCATTAGTCAACAGAAAAAAAGTTGTGGTTATTTGGCTTGACTGTGACCCACTAAATAGCATATTTACATGCGATTGGATGGGATCAATGCCATCAAGCTGTTTCAACAGGCTAATAGAACAGTACCGAAAAAAAAAACCTACATAGGATGAATTATATAAAAGATAGATTCAAATGAAAACCAATTAAAATGATATTAAAAAAGGTATTGTTTAAAGTAATTGGTTAAGAATATAAAAAGAACAAAAGAAAGAAAATTATTGGTACTTTATATATATATAAAGAAATGTGTATGTAAAAAAAAGGTTTAAAAGTTTGGAGAGAGAGAAAAAAAATTAAATGTGGATTATATAATATAATATATATGTAAAAAAAAAGTATGGCTAGATGAAAGGAAAAGGTTATTGTTTTTTATGATAAGGGTATATACATTTTTATATATTAATTTTATTTGTAATAATAATGATATAAATATGTAATTTTATAGATCCTTGAAAATGATTACAGAAAGAAGTGATCGAAACGTTGAGTGTTTAAAGATGTGAATATGTGTATATCGTTGAGGAGAAAAAATAAAGTTTTTAAAAAGAAAAGAGGGAGAGTATATAATTTGATTGGATTCAATGAAAGAACATTATAGTTTATAAGACATATTTTAAAGAAAAAAAAAGGAGTTTTTCTTATTGCGGTTGTTAAAAAGTTTGTTAACAGCGGTGATAATAAGTTAAATAGAAACATATAAATATCTGTTACACAAAATAATAAAATAAATATTTTAAAGATTTATCACAATGAGTGTTAGTGTTGAATATATAAAAAAATTATATTCCCCCAATTGTCATTACATGAAAAAATTGAAATAAAAAGTAAAGATTGATCTACTTAAGATATTATTATTTGTTAAATAGAAGTTAGTAGAAAAAAGTATATACATTATATCTTTTAACAATGATTGGTATGATAAAATAAAATGGTCGTATGGTTGCGAAATTAGAAGTGCTCTATTCTGTTTTCCTTGCTTACTTTTTGGCCGGCCATCCTGTAATAAAACACTCTTGCTTGAAAATTTCTCGGGCCTAACGTTGTTGTGTTCGATTAAATTAAAAATAAACATTAGCGAATATATTTTCTTCAAGTATATACAAATTATTTTTGTGAAAATATGAAATAAAGTTTTATAGTTTAAAGTATTTTATATATATATTATGTTTTCTTATATAATTATCTAACTAAAAATGAGAAAACCTCCATATCTTTTCCTAGTTAACTTATAAAAATATAGATGATCAGAGAATTACTTTATCAATTTGATGTCAATAAAATAAATTTGCTTATCAACAATAAAAACACATTCGTGTCTATGAAGCCAAATAGGTTAATATCTACAATGGTTTATCGTGTTTAATGTTAATGAATTACATGTTAAAAAAAGTCTGTGTTTATTTTATTCAACGGGTGTTGATAAACAATATGTCAATATGCACAAAGAATAGGTTTTTTTTTTTTTCGTAGTAAATAAACAGTTTAATTTTAAAAATTAAACGTTGATTTAAGAAAAAGATGTGTACGTCTATTCATTTATTATTTCGCTTTCACACATATAAACATAAATAAAATCATTTTGATCTTTTATCCCGATCTAAAATAATATATCTTTCGCCCATTGTTTTTTTTTACTTCAAAGTCAGGTCAAAATACAACCTCAATTCGACCTTCAACAATAGATTGCTCGTAGGGACCTAAGTGAGACGGCTGCTACAAACCTAAAACATCTACAAGCGATTGGCAGAAAGAGAGAGAGAAAAAAACAATATCTAAACGTAGCACAGATAGATCAAATTCAATTCTAATCAAAAGCATTATGCTTTTGACATTTCCTTATGCTTTTAGATCATATCCATGATTGTTTTATTGAAACATTTTATAATTAAGATTTATCATTTTTAAAAATTGGTTATTAAAGAAAAAGATCAGCTTCAGTAACCAAGCAAATCTAACGGTACCACCACTAAGAAAATACTTTAGAAATTCCGCTTTATTTAACCTAAACAACTGAAGTTTGAAGGTTTTAGTATTGAAATATTAAACTACCACACACACACGCGCACGTATTTCATAGGAGAGCGTTTAATGCGTTTGTTATTTAAGATCGTTTAAAATATTGCTTTGATTAATAAAACGTTTCTTATAGTTTTGTTAACTTTTTGTAAAAGTAAAATTTAATATAAAGCAAGTTTGTAGATTTTTTATAATTCATTTCTCAGAGGCTTAACTCTATGGTTTGCAAACTGACTTCCTAAAGCGAATATTCTATCTAGATTCCGGATGAAGCACGGACAATTATGATGTATCAAAAAGTTTTCATGTTATTTGAAGTTTTCTAAGAACTTTGATTTAAATGTTTATAGATTTAATTTCAATGGCAAAACCCGAAAATTTTAAAATTGTGTGTGAACTTATTAAAGAGCTAAAGTTTATGTATAAAAATATAATATGGAATAATTGCTAAAATTTATTGCCTAAAAATTAAAAAAAAAAAAAAAAGTGTTTCGAGACGTGTCTCTTTCTTTTTTACTTCTATACACAGATTTGAACATTCTCTTAACTGAGAGCAAATTGTGATACTAAGGTAATAGTATGAGCGTTCAATCATTATCTGCTATAGTTTATCATTATTTGACATTCTCTTTATATAATTTATTACTATATCTTTGATATGTATGTATATGTTTAAATGCACATATATATAAACTTATAGAGAGAAAAAGTTATAAGTTAAATAAATTAAAGAATTTTTAAAGACTGATTCTTTTAAAATTAGTAAGTAAAAGGTTTATAAATTTAAGATTAGAAAAAGATTATTTTCTAAAATGAATAATGGTCTAATTAATGAGAGTAGAATAAATCGCTAATGAAATAAAACGATTAAAGGGATTCGAGTTAGATTTCCTTTATAAGATATACGTACGACAAGGTACAAAAATATCTCATTTATTAAAGAAAGATAACGATGTAAATTCTTGTATGGAGATTAAAATGAAGCATCACCTGAACGAATGGACAGAGAGTGTTAGTCAATCAATTGCAGGGATTTAAAACAATGAATGCCTCAGTACTAATGGGATGAACAAGAGGACACTTGATTCATAGAGCTTCATCTGTGTACACGGACATATATGTTCGAACAGAATGTCTCTCTTAGCACAGTGACTTCAAGTGCGAAGAGCTGATCTCCGAACGTGAGAACAGCCAGCTAGGATTATTTATCTCTGCCTTCGGGTCTTCTTATGTTAATGATTGTACATATATAAATAGTCGAACGCTATTAAGGATCATAATGAATGAATTATTTAAATATAAACTGTTAGTATTGATTTAGAAAGTACACTCTTAGATTAGCTAGACATAGCAACCTTAAATCTACAAGTTATGATTTATTCAAATATCAGCTTTTAAGTATTCACTTTTTCTAAATAAGTTTCAAAATATTTTGTGTGAGTCAACACTTTTCAATTATTTCTCTGATATAACTTCAATAGGAGCTTCTCCTAAAGCCATATCAGATTTTTTGCTTTTCATATCTTTCATCTATATTTTTATTTTCTCCTTAACACTGAATAGGGATTTATAAATAATTTTTATTATATTACTTTGATATTTTTTCTTGTAATGCTTTATTTAAGTTCTTAAGTTTCACCTTAATATTTCAAATCTTTAAACTACATCCTAAGCAAGGTACAACTATATTGATGCCGATCATCTTCTATTTATTATTTTGCTATCCATCCTGTTTTTTGATTTACCATTATTAGATTTCAATGTATATATTTCTTCTGGAAATTATCACTTCATATTCTTTCCCCATTTTTAGTTCTTCCATCAAAGTCATATGTTTTCATATTTCTAACTTCATCCTTAGGTTTCAAAGTCCAAAATAATGTCTTTATGAGATCCATTAACCACGATTCAGTTTTAGAATCTTTATAAAACCGTTCTATCTTATCATCTGCACTGTTTGATGTAAAAGTATATACTTGCTTTACTGTAATTTTATATGTGTTTGTTTTAATTCTAGCCTTTGTATTTTTTGTATTGATGAATTTATATTCTACCAATGAATGACTTCTTATGTTTTAAAAACTTAGTAAGACTTTTTGATCCTACCATGCTTTTAATGAAGTTCTTTTCAGACTAGATAACTTCACAATTATTTAAAACATTTAATTTTTAATCCATAATACTCATATAGCCTGAGAATGTCACATTTCATTTTTTTATTTTTAGAATAATTATAGTTTCACAAGTATTCACAGAATTCTGACATTATATGCTCTTACAGATTGCTTGTAAACAAATACGTCTTATAGTTACTTCAAATATATCGCAAAGATTATTTTCATTTGTATAATCAATAATAATTATAGAAGACAATTTATTTGTCTCTTCCACATTGCGATTATGAATCAACTTTTATTTTCAGAGACTTTAATCATTTTTCTGTCGACTTTCACACCTGTTTGTATCCAAACCAATACTAGACTTTTAATGAATCTGATATTTGCAGGGCCAGACTACAACCTCGGCAGCCGTATACTCAATAATATTATTTTAAATAAAACACACCAAAACTTTTAATAACTTAACGCTTTTATTTACTCAGAATAATATGTAAGTTAGTAATAATGATTTGTAAGTAGATTCAACTGGTGATTGGCTGGTTGAATTCCACAACAAATAACATTAATCACTGAACAGTTTATATATCCATTTAAACTCTATTTCCACAGTTTAATAAAAGTCCTTTTACTATCTATTATCTTTATTCTGAGTTTATCATTTTGTTTCAGTAACTTTCTACATTAGTTTTCACTAGCGATTTTAGTATGCAGTTTACTGCTCAATCACGTCTTTTAGTCATTCTAATTGGATTTGACAGTATAGCTTTTCTTCTCCAGTATCTGACCTTCAACTCACCTTTTGCACTGCACATATCAAACTGCTTTCACTCTGCTCTACTAATATTATTAGTCTGCTTTTGTCTTCTCCTCTCAGTAAAAGTTCTTCAGAAGTTTTTTGCAACATTACTAACTTACATAGTGTTAGATAATTTGGCATGTAATTAGAATATGTAGGTTCCTTACAGTATGCTTAATTCTACTTTCTGGAAATCGTTATTTCTAGAATGATACAACACTTCCTGCATTGAACAACTTTGCGCGCACGCACATCCATATATAACTTTATTAAATAAACACAAAAACCAGTCAGTGCATAGAAGAATCAGATAGTATAAATACAATTTGAAAATTATACTTTGTTAACTATAAATAGATGACGATTGTGTTGAAAATACCCTAGAATTTTTGGAATTAAATGGTAACTTATATATTTCCTTATTTAGTTTTTTTATGTCATATATATATATATACAAATGGCTAAGATTCAGTCTATTATATATACATGTGCATGTAACTGAACAGAAGTAACTGAAGCATCCAATGAGATATCTCATTGGAAACATAATCTGAGTTATTTATTATTTACACACACACATATATATATATATATTAATGGCTTATAATATATTTTTTCAAAATCAAAGAACAACATGGGTATACAAATCGCACAATGTTTTTCGGGAACAAACTCTACAATTAGCATCAGTGCTACCATCTAGTGTAATCTTGAGTAATCAATAGGTAGTAGATGGTAGTTCTAACCATTGTCATTCTATCCAATTACAATTGCTTCATATTTATGTCAATTTCTCAAATTCATGTTAGGAAGCATTTCATTTTTAGCTAGCTTTTATTTATAACAATAATACTTCAATCCACTCTTAAATGATCATTAATCATTATTATTAGATCAAAGTAGGATGTTGTTTTAGAAGCTGTACAGAGTAGAACTGGGAGCAGCAGTTTGCTCACTGAGGGTTTATAAAGACCAATCCCCAAACAGAAATACATTCATATATCAAACTTGTTTATTATCTCATATTTCAAAAATATTATTGAGGATTATGAAAAAAAGCAGTTTGGTTTTCAGAGAGCAAAAAATACAAGAGATGCTATTGGTGTTGTTAGAATAATTGCAGAGGGATATATTGAAAAAGATAAAGGAATTGGTAGATGATTTATGGATTTGAAAAAAGCATTTGATAAAGTAATCTTGAATAAACTTATGTCCATCCTAAAAAATAAAGAAATATTTTGTGAGAGAGAAAATTGATTTGAAATAAGTTTTCACACACATGCACACACACAGTAATCACTACAATGATTATTGTGCTTTCTGGCTAAATTAATCAAATTTAATATTATCTGAAAAATCTATAAAACTATTTTATTTAATACAACTCTGTTTAGTTTTTTTTTATTACCTCTCTATATTTGAAAGGGGACACCTTTTAAAAGAAATGTACATTTTTAGTCAATACTACTTTTTAAAAACAAATTCTATCATCATCATCATTATCAACCATTATCAATCCACTGCAGGATAAAGGTCTCTATAAGTTTAATCCATCTTCTCCGATCTTTAGATTCTCTTCTCCACATTACCCCTACACACTTTCTTATTTCATCCATCCATCTCACATGTGGTCTCTTTCTGGGTCTTTTACAATCTCTTGGAATCCAGTTTAAAATTTCAATTGTCCATCCATTATCATCTCTTCTAGCAATATGTCCAGCCCAACTCCACTTCAATCTTTTAATTTTTTCAATAAGGTCAGTAACACCTGTTTGTTCTCTTACCCATACATTGCATTTTCGATCTCTTCTTGTTACTCCTAACATACATCTCTCCATACTTCTTTGAGTGGTCTGAAGTCTCTGTATTGCTCTTCTATTAAGTGTCCAAGTCTCAGATCCATAAGTAAGAACTGGTAAAACACATTTGTTAAAAACCTTCCTTTTCAAACACATAGGCATATTTCCTTTTAGTATCAAGTTATTTCTACCAAAAGCACTCCAACCAAGTTTAATTCTATGATTAATTTCCTCCATTATGTTTCCATCTATATTAATAATCTGACCAAGGTATTTGTAACTGTTAACTTATTCTAATTCATCATAATCAATCTTTATTTTCATATTTTGAGCAAATCGATTAAACATTACTTTAGTCTTTTTAACATTTATCTTTAGTCCTACTTTCCTACTTTCATCTGATAATTCCTGCAACATATCCTGCAGCTCTGAAAGCATTATTTGCAAAAACAACTACATCATCTGCGAAATCTAAATGACTTAAATAATCTCCATTTACTTTCACTCCTTTAGTTTCCCATTTTAATCCACAAAATACTTCTTGCAGCACTGCTGTAAAAAGTTTTGGAGATATGGAGTCACCTTGTCTTACACCTTTCTCAATGTTGATTTTTCCAGTATCATTATGTAATCTAATTGTTGCTGTTGCATTTTTATAAATATTCTTTAAAATATGACAATATCCTGGATCTATACCTTGATGATCCAATGCTTTAATCACTGAAGAAATATTTATAGAATCAAACGCCTTTTCATAATCTACAAATCCAAAACATAATGACAATTCATATTCATTTGTCCTTTCTATAACTTCTCTCAACACCTGGATATGATCTATTGTACTAAAACCACTTTTAAATCCAACTTGTTCTCTTGGTTGGTGGAAATCCAATGTTCTTTGTAGACGAGTTGTAATTATTTTGGTAAAATTTTTATATAAAACTGATAAAAGGCTGATAGGTCTGTAATTTCTAATATCTTCTTTATCACCTTTTTTAAATATTAATATTACTACTGCATTCTTCCAATCATCCGGTACATCTTTATCATTTAGACATTTGGTATATAACTTTGCTAAAAAAATTTCTATTTCTTCACCTGCTTCTTTTAATATATCAATTATAATTCCATCATTACCTGAGGCTTTTCCTTTCTTCATACATTTAATTGCATGTCTCACTTCTTCATTTAAAATTCTGGGCAATTCGGAAGATGTAATAGATATAGGAGGTACTTGTTCTTTATTACTATATAATTCTTGATAAAAATCTTCTACCAATTTCATGATGTCATCTCTCTTTTTAGTAATAATTCCATCTTTTTTTCTTATTGCAGATATAAATTTCCTACCAATACCAAAATGTTGTTTTGCATTCTTAAGACTTTTATTTTCTTCTACAGCTTTCCTTGCTAGTTCACAGTTATACTTTCTTATATCATTTTCAATTCTTTTCCGCACCACTTTACAAAATTCGAGATATTCAATTCTTTTTAATGCATCATTTTTGTATATATTCATATTCCTTCTTTTCTTCATAAATTCTCAAGTCTCAGTAGAAATTTTATTGGTCAATTGCTGCTTTTGTCTACCAGCTATCTTTGTTGCAGTTTTTAAAAGTGTATCAGTTATTTTCATATTAATTTCATTCAAATCTGAATCCTGTTCAAAATCTACTAATACTTGAAACCGATTTTTAAGTTCTAATTTAAATTCATTAGAATGTTTCTGAAGATTAGGAATATCAACTGTAAATATTGTTTTTCTTAATAATTTTTGTCTCTCTAGTTTTACATTAACGTACGTATCTTATACCTTACTAATCGATGATTACTTCCTGTGTTAAATTTATTAAGAACATTACAATCTTGAAATATGTATTTCCTGTTAGTCAAAATATAATCCAATTCTGCTGTACCTTCATTTGGATGCTTCCATGTCCATTTCTTTTTAACATTTTTTTTCAAGAAAAGAATTCATAATATAAAGTTTTTCTTTTTCTGCAAACTCCACAAGTCTATGTCCTCTCTAATTTCTATTACCATAACCAAAATTACCTACAGCACTTTCATCTTTCATTTGTTTACCAATTCTAGCATTAAAGTCTCCCATAACAATTTTAAAATGTTGTTTACTCTGATCAAAAGCCTTTTGTACATCCATATAAAAATCTTCTACTACTTCATCACTATGAGAACTTGTTGGGGCATAAACCTGAATTATCTGCATTTGGTATCTGCTATTAAGTTGTATAACTAATCTTGCCACTCTGTCCGATACACCATCAATCTCCACAATATTGTTCTTTCCCTTTTTATTTATAATGATCCTACTCCACTTGTATTTCCAATATTTGTGCCTTTATAATAGAATATATCTCCACTTTTTAAATCAATTGTCTCTTCACCTTTTCTTCTAACTTCACAAAGTCCAATAATGTCCCATTTAATATAAGAAAGTTCTTCTTCTAATTCTTGTAATCTTCCTTCACTTGAAAGTGATCTGCAGTTGTAAGTACCTAAATAAAAAGTCATCAAATGGCAGCCTGGGTCCGCAATCAGGGGATTCTTAGCACCCTCCGCCTTCGGCCACCAACCGCTGCCTTGGTTGGTGACTTTACAGCCTTTTGGGAATAAGGGCCATGCTTTATTTTTGTCTGTCATAATTGTATATATGTATTGGAAAAATATTTATCATTTACACAAACATTCATTCTGCCTTATCAGGCACTGAGAAGAAAGACCATGGTGTTTCTTGATCTTAAACTCAGAGGTAAAAAGCCAATAAACTCACCATGCTGGCTAATGCATGTTGGTGAGCAGCCCATCCATGTTTGTATACTATATGAATAATCACATAGTAATAACAGCTGCAACGACAAGAACGTATGGAGTGGACATTAGGAATTTGCCCTGCTCGGTTCCTTTAAGGCCTCCAAGAGGAATCAAAGGGTCTCTTTTCAGTTAATAGCAAACTATATAAAGAAATAAATAGGTATTTGTTTTTACTATCTTAAAATATATATATATTACAATAAATTAACAGTAATTTGAAGTTATTTCTTTTAAATCAGTTTAAAAGAAGACAAATCTTTAACTTCACCGCACATTTCATTTAAGAAAACATGCTATTTAAGCAAAATATACATATAATACATTTTTTTTGAGATCATAGAAAAAAAATTTTTTTTAATATAAGAATAAACTAAAATCCATTTTTAAAAATAATTCATATAATTTATGTACATCTATCTATATATCACCACTCTCCACACTATCTCATAACACTGATATATGTATTAAATGGGGATTATGTCCTGCATATGAGGAGTCAGATTGGCCTTAGGTCAACATGGGTGTGACAAGAATCTCGGCCTCAGGGTGGCCTTTGAGCATTCCATCATCAGATTTTCAATTGGATGGACGGTTGAAGAGTTGGAGTGTGGAGTAGATTGAAGCCTGTCCATTAAAGAATGAGGATTGGCTATCTTAATATATATATATATGAGCACTTATAGCATATTTGTATAGAGATGGTAATCTGGACCAACTGATGATTGCTGATTTAGCGTGAAATATATATATTGGTGATTATTTATCTTTTCGGCATATATGTGTTCAAATATATCAGTGTTATGAGATAGAGTGGAGAGTGATGGGTCATGTGAAAGTCTGTGCTCGTATACCCTATATATTACATATATAGACACAGGTACATAATAAGTCTATATGTTTCAGTTAGTACATCTATCTATATAATTGTGGTAGAACACTTTTTTCCTAGAAATTGTTTCGACAGCTTATTGTGAGGCTTCATCATGTTGTGGATTTTCCTTGGAGACATATACATGTATTTTTTCTTTTAAAACAAAGCCAAAATGTTGCATTTATATTCTCTTAACAGAGTTAAACATTTCTCCCTTTGGTTTACAGCTTTATTTATGGAACATTTCTGCATAGATTACAGGTGGGTTCATCATCATATTTTTCCAGTTCCATTGTAAGTTGGAGCTTCTTTGGAATATTACATTCAAGTTAACAAATATTAGATCCCATGCAGCGGATGGCTTTTTTCTATTTTCTAGCCACTAAACATAATATTTGGTTCTTTAGCATCCAGCTTCAAAGAACAATAGTGGTCATAGTAATAGAGAGAGATAAGAGAGTTTCTAAAGAAATTCCTACTTACATATTCTCTGTGACCTAATTTGTTTTTCATAATCCTAGTTGCCTTAATTACATTTAATTTTAAAAAATCTTTTCTATACAATAATTATCTACTTAATTAAATTGTTATCTTGGAATAAAAAGTATATTAGATTTATCTAATTCTAACTTTTTTTTTTCATATTTTAATAATAAATAATAAAACTAAATTATTAAGATACTAGTTTAAAATATTTATTACAAAATATTTTTTTTGTTTAATAATCTAAAGAAATTTCAGTTTTATATTTTGTCACTCAGATTCACAAGAACTGTTACCCAGCTCCCCCTCATGTGCAAGACCACATGGATAACCACAAAGTAGATATGACATTATATATATAATGAAAATAGAAGTAAGCTATTCTTTTACATTCCATTTCATCCAGGAGTAACTCATGTGTTCCATGATTTATGTAGGTATTATAGACAGGTAGTAATATATTGATTGCTTTAACCATTAAATATTTAAAAAAATCTTTTAAATCAATATAGCAATAGGGTACACCCCTAAAATATTTTCTGATGGTATTTTATCAGATGACACCAGAGTTTAATGATGATCTTGAGTTTAACCCTGGAAAAATGAAGTAAGTGTATCCATTAATTGTGGTACATTATGCTCACTACACATTAATAACATGTATATTAGTGAATTCTATGTATCATCATCTCTTATATCTCACATATATTATCCCAAGGTATCTCAACTATTATGGCATATAAGTAATATATTTTTAACAGATGTTTTAGATGAAAATAGTAAATGTTTGGAGTTATCCATTTATAATTACTTAATTAAAAATCACTTTACATAGAACAGTAGTTAATGAAAACCAACTTCCCCAGGCCAATTAGTAATCAAAGAAAGATTAAGTTAATAAGGTTAAAAAATTTAGCAAAGAGAAAAAGAGCTATGGAGATTACGTTATTGAATATCATGTACTCAATAAGAGAAAAAAATAAATATTGGGTATGTGTGGGCACGCAAGCAGTTAATGTTGATGTGATATGATAATTCAATTTAGAACATAGTTTTGGTAGAATTAAAAACTAATCATAATAAGTATAGTATTTAATAATGTGTGTAATATAAAAAAATATCTATTTAGGCTAAGAAAATATTTATCTGAACATTTGTTATGAAGGCATTGTATTTGTAATTATATATTAGATTATTTTTATCATCTAAAATTAATTGTTAAATGTCTTTGGAAAAATTATTAAACTTTCCAAATACATTCTACTGTTAGGTTGTACATAACACAATGTTTCAAGCAGTAGTTTTCTCTTTTCTTCAGATATTTTTGCCATGACCAGTAATAATGGAAATAGATCAACATATAATTAGAAATGCTAAGTAATTGTCTTACTACTAGAACATATTTGGTCAAAATTTTGAATTATTTGAACAAATTTAAGGATTTAAACACAATTTTAAAAATGAATAAAGTTAATTAAAATGCTGTAAAACAGCATTGGTTCAAACTTATATTGTGGATAGCCAAATTTATCTATTGTGAAGTCATTTGTAATATTCATGACTGTTTCAAATAGTGTTATGCACAATTAAGCATTATTAATATTAATCTATAAATTTAAAATTGGTTATTATGACACAAATTTTATCTGTTAAGGATTTTTTTTATTTTAATAATTATGTAACAATTAGAAATACAGGCATTCTTATACCTGGAACTTAATTATAAATATAGGAGATTTGAACTCAGACTTTCAAGCAACCTTCAACTGTCCACACTATCTCATGCTACTGATACACATGACCACACATCTAGAAAAAATAAATAACCCCCAATATATGTATTTCATGCTGAACCAGATCTCCTTAGTTTTCCCCCACACATATATAATCAGTGCTTAGTTTATATTAAGATAGCAAATCTTTATACTTTAATGGACAGGCTTCAATCTACTCCAACCTTCAACTCCTCAGCTACCAACACCATTGAAAATCTGATGATAGAATGCCCAAATCCTATGCTGATGATTATTGTCTTTATGCCTATGTTGACCTTAAGTCATTCTGACCCCTCGTGTATAGGACAGTATCTGTTTAAATACATAGAAGAAGGATAAGCAGAATGCAGGCTATTTTTCAAATCTTACACATTAAGCCTGCATTCTGCCCATCCCTTTTCTATATATTTAAATAAATACTGTCCTATACATGAGGGGTGAGAGTGACTTTAGGTCAACATGGACATAACAACAGTAATGGCATCAGCATGGGATTTGAGCATTCTATCATCAGATTTTCAATGGTATGGATGGCTGAAGAGTTGGAGTAGATTGATGTCTGTCCTTTAAAAAATAAAGATTTGCTATCTTAATATAAACTAAGCACTGATTATATATGTGTGTGTAAGATAATAATCTGGACCCATTGATGAGTGCTGGTTCAGCATGAAATACATATATTGGTGATTATTTATTTTTTCTATATATGTGTGATCATGTGTATCAATAGTATGAGATAATGTGGATAGTTGAAGGTTGCTTGAAAGTCTGAGTTCAAATTCCATATATTTATAACTATGTAACGATAATCTTACATTTTAAGGTTTAACTGGCATTTTTAAAAACTAAAAATATTGTTCAAAAATAAAAAAATATTTCAATTAAATTATTTTATTTAATAATCAATTTGGTCAATAAAAGAAATCATTAACCAGAATCTTATCAAAAAACAATTATACCATCACATCTGATAGGCAAATGACTTGTTTTTTGCTTCAGGAAACAGAGACTGTCATCTGAAAGGATTTTAGGATAATGTGAGAAGATAAAAATAGATGACATGGAAAGCATTTCTTCAATAATTTATTCTTTTTTAAATTTATATTTATTGTAGTTACAAAAGAAATTAGCTGAAGATAGAATTCAGTCATCTGCCAATGTTTGAAAACATCGGACAGAGTAAAAAATTTCATCCAAAACTAATAGAAGTCTTTTTAAAGAAAAAGAAGTTAACCTGATTTTACTGGAAAAAGTAAACAGAGCCAGTAGAAATTATAAGTTCTCAATGTCCTTTTTAATTGCGACCATGAATAACTTTTTGATTATTAGTTTCAATTATAAAATGGTTTGCTAGCTTGATAATGTCAACTGAGTTTATCTAAAAATGTAGTCATTAGGAAAAAGTAGATGTACACCAAAACATGTCTTAACTTGTCTACTGACATACTTCGATGTAAAATGCATTCATGAAGCAATAGTATGTTAGCCAATCAAAAAGCTGTAGAAAGATGAAAATCAGCGATGGATTAAAATAAAAATGGTAGCGAAGAAACTTAAGCTTCAAAGAAATACAATTCATCGAAGCTAAAAATGGAAGGTAGTTGTAGAAACCTAAAATTTGAGACTTTTTAAGAACAAAATTAACCAGTTTGTCAATATTATTTTACTGAGACCATATTTGATGTAATCACACTATATAAATCGATGATGATAAATGGTTTTGGAAATGACCCAGTTACTGACTAATATTGAGCTGGAGGAATAAAATATTTGTTATGTGCATTTGTAATAATGATTCTTTAATTTAGCAGTTGGCCATCTAGTGCATAATGAATACCTCATGTGTGGCATGACTTTTGCAAATGTAAAATTACATAAAGATGAAAATCTTTTGAGCATAATGATGGATTTTGGTTGTTCATTTATATATCAGACATTTAAATGTATTGGTAAGCTACTACAAGACATTTTAGGATTTGGTATTGCTTTGTTTTTTTGAATTTGTAGACAAAATTAAGAATATGGTAATTGATGAAATTGATATTATTGCTTCATGAGATGTGAGAGACATGTATGGTTCTATTAATATACTGGATTCCATAAAGATTATTGAACAAGCCTTAATAAGTAAAGGTGTTTTATAATACATTATAAAATTTGTTATTGATACTTTAAAATTTATTGGATAATATTGTTGCTTCATTTGAAAGTAGATATTATAAAATGTCTAAAGGTTGGCCCATAGGTCTAACTATACTTGCACAAATTTGTAATTTTGTTATGTCTATGTATACAAATATGATTTTAAGTATTTGCAGTTTTAAAGATATTAAAATTTGTAAAAGATATATTGATGGTGTTTTTGTTTGCAGTCATATCAATAGTATAAATTATCTTGAAGATGAGTTAAACAGGTTAAATGGTTTAAGTGGATTATTGAAAAAGAACAGAATAAAGCTATTACATATTTTGATTTGTATATTACAAGAGACGATTATTTAATAAGTTATAAATTGGTCATCATCAAGTTATAGACCCAGACTATTGCCATATTTTAAAGAACATTTATAAAAAGGCGACAGCAACAATTAGATTGCATAAGAAGAGTGTGCAACATCATGACATCATACCTCCAAAACCTTAACAGCAGTTTTTCAAGAAGCATTTTCTGGATGAAAATGGGGGGGGGGGCTAAAGGAATTAAAAGTGAATGGAGATTATTTAAGTCATCTATATTTTGCAGATGATGTAATTGTTTTTGCAACTAGTGCTTTAGAGCTTCAGGAAATGTAAGAGTTATTAGATGAAAGTAATATATAGGGTTTAAGCTCAGACTTTCACATGACCATCAACTATCCATGCTATCTCATACTGCTGACATGTGTGTGATCAAGTGTGTCAGCAGTATGAGATAGCATGGATAGTTGAGGATCATGTGAAAGTCTGAGTTCAAACCCCTATACATTACATATTGGAGTGCAGGTATAAAAATCCTGTACTATAGAGAAAAAAATCATAGATTAAGATAAGAAAGTAGAATTAAAAGTAAATGTTAAAATGACCAAAGTAATGTTCAATCCATTTTCTCGAAAGATAGAAATAAAGATTGATATTGATGAGTTAGAAGAAGTTAACAACTGTAAATATTTTGGCCAAATTATTACTACAGATGAAAACATAATGGATGAAATTAATTATATAATTAAATTTGGTTGGATTGTTTTGGAAGAAATAATTTAATAATGAAAGGAAATATGCCTATGTGTTTGAAAAGGAAGGTTTTTTTTTAACAAACATGTGTTACCAGCTCTTACTCGCAGATACGAGATGTGGACACTTAACAGAAGAGCAATAGAGAGACTTCACACCACTCAACAAAGTATGTATGTTAGGAGTAACAAGAAGAGATCAAAAACAAAATAAATGGGTGAGAGAACAAACATGTGTTATTAATATTATTGGAAGCATTAACAGATTGAAGTTAACTTGGGCCAGATATAATGCTAGAAGAGATGATAAAAGATGAACAGTAAATATCTTACTTAAACTGGATTCCAAGAGATTGCCAAAGATATAAAAAGGGAACCCTTGTGAGATAGATGAATGAAATAAGAAAGTGTGTTGGGATGATGTGAAGAAAAGAGATTAGAGATTGAAGAAGATGGACTGAACTTGGAAAGACCTTCCTTCTGCAGTAGATTGATTAATAATGGTTGAAAGTGGTGATGATGTTGATGAAATTGGTAATCAAACCATTGCAAGAAAGTGACTATATACATTGTAAATCAAAAGTATCAGTTCTGCATAAGATGGAAAATTTTTGATCTTTTTATTTATCAATGAGAATTTATGTTGCTATGAAAGTGATAACACACAAAATATTGAAACGTTTATAAAATAGTTGACTGAAGTTGATTTTTATGTTAAATAAATTTATTAATCTATTTATCAATTTAAAAGAAAATGTATTACTCTAAAAGAGCTGAAAGTTAATGATAAAAATGGATTTCTAATTCATATGTTTCAAATGCTCAAGCTAATTTAAATATATATCATCATCAACCATTATCAATCCACTGCAGGATGAAGGTCTCTCCAAGTTCAATCCATCTTTTCCTATTTTTAGCTTCTCTTCTCCACATCACCCCTGCACACTTTCTTATTTCATCTAACCCTCTCATATATGGTCTGTTTCTGGGTCTTTTACAATCTCTTGGAATCCAGTTTAAAATTTCCAATTGTCCATCTATTATTATCTCTTCTAACAATATGTCCAACCCAACTCCACTTCAATCTTTTAATTTTTTCAATGAGGTCAGTAACACCTGTTTGTTCTCTTATCCATACATATAGGGAATTATTTAGTTTCATTTTATCTTCCACAATATTAATAGATTGATAAATAATTCAAAAAGTATTACACCTTTCCATCAAAAAAGTAATATGTATCAAATATTATGTAAGTGTGTGGCTTCACATATAGGTGAATCAAGGCATAGTCTTGAGAAAAACTTTAAAAATAAGAATAATAATGATTTAATAACAGCATCTATTTTCTTTGATCATTAAAAAACATCTGAATTTATCTTCAATTTAGATTTGGAAAATGCTAAGATTTTTCATGAGGAGAGAAATTATAAGAAATAAAAAAAATTAAGGAGGTGATTTTTATAAACAGAAACAGGATGGACTTTAATTAACAGACAATTTGCTAATATTAATATTCATGAATCATGGGATATGATTTAACTTCTGTGATATTTAAATTTAAATGGTTTTCAGTTTAAGAAGATTAAAAAATTAATTAAAAACACTTATGTGGTTTATTATATTTATTTATAAAATGTATTATCACCATTATAATTCTTATTTTATTACAATAATTGTTCCATTATGGACATTTAAATTATTTACACACACACACACACACATATATATATATATTATACAGTGATTTAGACGTGTTAAACTTTCTGTATCACAACTTTGATATCACCCACATTAGGTAAATACCTTAATGATTTTTACTAATCATTTATTAAATTAGAGATTATCCCTAATCCAAAGTACAGCCTTAAAGCCCTGTTGAAGATTTACATATTACTTTTTCAATTGTACTTAAGTGGAGTAACTCAATCTTATCTCTATTTTTCCTTATGTAAGATCTTGTTTAAGATATATTTAAAATTTCCACTCTTCAACATCTTAAAAGATATACAAAAAAAATAAACATAATTTTTTTAATATATTCAAAAATGTATGGTGTATTTTAAAATTATGTTCAAGTAAGGTCAAGGACACTGCTTCTACTTCTATGTAGAAGATTCTCTATTTCCTTTGTTTTTTGTTATTAATCAATAAAGAATTAACTTTCAGTTACTTTTTTTACAGTATCATAATTATTAAATACATTCTATTCAGGTATTTGTCTGTTCCTACCTTGTTAAAATAATTAGTCTTAGATCCCAGGCTAGTAAAATTATTGTTTAGCGCAAGTCCTTCTCTTAGTTTGAATCTGGCTCATAAAAATCTATTGCCTCGCTTGAAAACCCTATCAGTAGCAATGATATTATTGATAGAAAAATCTATTATCAAGATTGAGAATAACCCCACATGTCAATGAGAGGGTTTCATATGAGGATCCAATTCTAAAAATCAAATGATAATATCTCCATTAATCTATTAAATGCCTCTTGGATCGATCTTACATCGATATATATTTATTTGTACGTTTTAAAATTTTATTACTAATTTTAAAAAAATGAAGTTTGATATTTTTACTAAATGAAATAATTTCATCCAAATATTTGTAAAAAAAAAAAATCCTTTCTTATTTTTAAATCTCCCCAATTAACATAATTGTCGAAGTTGTTAAACAATCCAGCCGGCATGCCTGAATTAGTCGATCAAAGCTTCATAAATTAAGCTTTGATTACCTCTGCACGTGCGATCGGGAACAGTAAAAATGTTATCCGCATTCATCTTTTGAAAACCTCTTCATTACGGTAAATAGGGCACTTGCGTCGCACACGTGTTGGGGGTTAGCCAATGTTTGACGTTTATTAAAAAAAAAAAAGCGATCGGTGCTCAAATGATAAACTCTTGTTGAATTATCAAGTCATGATTAACGGTACACAGACTAATACAATATCTGGAAAATTAGAAAAGATTTCCGGCGGTGTAATCTGTTCATCGAAGAATAAACCGGTTGATGATTTTTAAGATGCGAAGCTGTTTGTTATCAGTTTAGCGGAGGGAAAGACTTTTTATTAAGATAAACGGAAGGATATTTAGTGGATCACCCAACGACTCCACCTAGTGCTTGTCTTTATTAATACACTTAAGAATTACACATTAAAGAAGATGCATAAATATAAGGTGTGTGTTTGAGGAGGGGAGGGTTATACACATATAACTACATACACGTGCGATGTTCTTTCTTGTATATATATTAAGTATATGAATTTTATAGAAAACTTAAAAATCTAATACTTCACAAAATAAAAGATATTTTTTATATAGTTTTATTTAATTATTTATTTAAATAATAAACAATGTTATATATTTATAAAAATATATATAGTTATTTATTTATGCTATTATAGTCGTTAAATACGTTAAAACTACGACTTTATTAAATTTACCCCACTATTAGGTTAAAAATGAGTATTGGTTTATCTCACACAGAAATATCTTGTCGCTTGACTCTATTGAGTCAATTATGATAATATAATCCCATATGTATATGTAATAAGACATTAAGAAAAAATAAAGTTTCTAAGTAGTTTAGTACAGTAATAAGATGATAGATTCTGAAATTTAAAGGCCATAGATCTTGGTTCTAACGTGGTCACTTCTGGCGTTAAAACTTTTAATGAACTCACTAATAATAAACCATTCGATTATTCATCATCATCATTTTCAATCATCTATCCATTATAGGATATAGGTCTTTCCTTGTTTAATCAAGTTTCTCCGATCCCTAATCTCTCTTTTCCGCATCACAAGAGCAATTGTTTTTGTTTTATCCACCTTGCAGTGGCCTCTTTCTATGTCTTTAAATCTCTTGGAATATAATATAAAACCATTTCCCCATCTATTAACATCCCTTCTCGCAATATGCCCAGCCAAGTCTTATTTAGTTTCTTATACTCTTTCAATGTCACTAGCGATACCCGTTGATTCTCTCAGCATCTATTTCGTTTTCGATCTTTTCTTATTCCTAACAAATGTTTTTTTTTATATTTTAGTAAGTGGTCAATTACTATTATTTAAAAAATAAACAAACAATTTAAAAAAAACAACAAATCAAAGTAGGGGAAAGGCAATAAACATAAATATACATATACAAACTCTTTTTATGAGATACTATTAGAGAAGGCAAGCAAAACGTTGATAAAGATTTTAATTTAAGATAAAAGATATATCAGTACATGTTATATATAGCACATAAATGCTACAAAGTAATTTAAAAGGCGTTGTAAATGTAAACGTCAGTTTTATAAAGTTCAGCTTTATTGTTTGTGAATTAAGAAGTTACAACAAGCGTTTACCTCTTAACATATATAAGAAATGAATTTTTGTTCGAGTAATGACGCACTAAAATATATTAGCATATTAAGTTAACGGATAATACTAAAACAAAGATTCTAGATATATAAGTAAAGCAGCTTTAACTTGCATACCGCAGGCAAAAATCTCTCATGCATCTTTTCACAAAACAACAGCAAAAAGGATATTATTCATCTGCCCAGCGTCAGTTGAGATTTTCTTTGATTAAAATGCTCTTACCTTCTAAAAATAGTTAGTTTCTTACATATTAAGAATTGAATGATTAATTGTGTTATTTATAAGTCAAATGCTGTGGGGAAAAGTTTTAATTTCTTTCTAAATTCGAATCCTATGTTGGGTATATGTCAGATGCGTTATCTATTAAAACATGCAAGATATTAAAATTTATTTATATATGTAACCAAACTTGTAACAAGTATTTATGAATTTTCTTTCTACTTACCAAACGTCTGTACGTATATAGATTTTGAGCCACTTGTATATATATATTAAAAAGTAAAAACACAACAACAGAAGCGCGCGTGTGTGTGTAAATTATTTTTTGAGAATTTCATTATTTTTAGACTCAATTTCTTTTATGCTAATTTTCCATTTTCAATAAACATCAAAAAAATCGCTTTTCACAAAGCCTTGGTAAATGTATAAATAAGATCTGGGAACAGAATTAATTAAGTTACCATCTTTGTCTAACAATTGATGCTAAATTATTCAGGCGTTCCCTGCAAGCAATTCTTAATCTGCTCAATAATAGAACTAGAATACCCCCATATATATAAATATGGTCGGTATTCTATTTATATTAATGAACAGATTATGCATATAAGTATAAAGTTTAACCCCTTTATTTATTCCTGCAAGGTATTAGTTTTCTCACTGAAATAAAGAATCAGCCGGCTCAAACGTGAATTGAGTGACGCAATCTTTAAATTAAATCATTCAATTTTTATAAACAGAATGCATATGTACCATTTACTAACCAAAATAATGTAAGAATAACTGTGTGTGCGAAAACACGTAAAATCTTGCCCGAAGTGAATGCATACGTTGAACATTATACGAAGTCAGGTTCACGGCACCATCATCACCCCCCCCCCCGAGTGGTTTAGTGCAGTGATAGAGTGATAGACTCCGACGTTCAAGGGCAGTGGTTCATTTCTGTCATTACTGATGTTTATGCTTTTTTATGTCTCCTAAGCAATATACCATTCGTTTATTTTTGCCCTGCTAAATTTGATCCATTGATAGAATGGCAGATTCTGGATTTCAAATTCTATGCATTGAAACCAATTCTGTAACTTATGGTTCTTAAACTTCTTATGAAATCGGACAACCATTACTTAAGTCTCGAAGGTCATGGATGATCTGAGAGATTCACGCAAAGATTTTTCTTAAATATTGTTATATATATATATTGTAACAATCCGGAGAATATGACTTAACGTAAACTGCACTACAGGGCGCCATCTAGGCATTTGAACCCAGAAAAATTTATAAAGTAGGCAGATACGTAAGTCAAAAAAAAATTTTTTTTTTTTTTTTTATTCCGGTCGTTAGCCCATGTCACTAGCTCAGTGGAATAGCAGAGATTTAATAATATAATCTAAGAGTATATATAAAAAAGGAATAAAATAAGCCACTGCCATTAATTAACATACAAACATTTATTTATGCACATATATATAAGATTTAAAATTGTTTTAGTATCAGTTTTACATTTTAACATTTAACATTATTTTTAACTTTACCTTAGATTTTAATTTACATTTTAATTACTATTATATTATAATTTTACATTTTAATTAAGTTCGCACAGATGGGATTATAAAAAAAAAAATTTGTTTTAATAACGTTGTTTATAGATCGGTTACATAGATTACAACGGTTAAAAAACATTTCAAAGTAAACATAAACGATCAAAATATAAAATCATTGATACTGGCAATTGCAGAGGGAAATTTATACGAAACCCAGTAGTATTCACCATAAGATACTTGCATTGTCACCAATGACTTAAAAGACATCCGAATAAATACATTTTAGATACTCACCGTAAGGTATCATTATTTATCGAATGTCTATATATTTTGATCAAATATGAAAACGCAAATATAGTTAACCGATAAACAATCCATGCAAGCGTCTATAAACAACTTAAATTTAATGCATTTTTATTTAGGGTCGAGTATGAATAGACTACATAGATTTGCATTTGAAAATAAAACATTCTATCCCTATTTAACCTTAGGCTAAAATTCGTAGTCAAACTGGCATCAATTCATCTGATACATCGATGTATTCAATGTAATACGGAATACGGCAGCACCAAAAAGATTAAGAGAAGATATTGACTTTCATCAGATAGGAATATTACTTCTATCTAACGAGAAGAACAATAAAAAAAAACTCCATAGAAAGGAACTGCGCTCTGCGTCTTATAATTCCTTCCATAGGCAAAACGGGAGAGTGCGGCGTATGAAGCGATTCTGCCAGTAGCGAATCTCCGACTACATCTACTAACTACATCAATATATCCAATCCATTGACCCAATTTAACAACGAAACAAATAACCTAAGATTACCCTCCCCTAATATAACTTTACAAATCTATACAGCCATTCACGCCCGACTTAAGTTTAACATTTATATAATTTAACTTAACGGAAAACAGAAATCATAATAAAACTTAAAGAACAAAATTAAATAAATGGAAATGATTTTAAATAAATAAAAAAAAAATACATCAAATAACACTTATAATAAAATTTAGTTTGGTCAGATAGGATAAATATTGCAATCAATTTTAAATACTAGGAAAGTTTAAATTTAAAGTTCTTAGTGTTCATTAAATTGTTCGTTATATTTTATAAAGTTCTTACGGTTTTAGAAATGTTCATCTTTATCAGTTGCTTGCCGTTTGAAATCCAGCGTCTAAATTTCCCGATGATCCTGTGGTCCTCAATGTAGAAAACGATAGTTCATTTTTCCATTTTTTAACAACTGAAAGGATTGAAAGTGCGTCTTTCAATCTCTTCTCCCGCACCTCCGCACTAACACTTATCTGTCACATCGTAATAATCATAATCACCCACTAACTAATAATTTCCAAACTTGTCCTTTTATATTACTTTGAAAGATTGACTTAACATTATATTACATCATGGATGTGTTGATCCTTTTCGTTGAGGTCCGATTTCCCAATGGATTTCTTTCATTGGCTATTTGTTTCTATTGTTTTCCTATCTGACTGATGTTTTTACATTTAAATGCCCAAGGCTGGTTTACATTTGACTAATTAAATTTATCATTTCCATTTCTGATTAATTAACCTGTTTTCCAAATCAAAGATATATTTAAAGATAAATTTAAAGATATAATTTTATCTCCAAATCTTTTTAAAATTTAGTTTTAAAATACTTTTTCTTTAATAAAGTTTTATTTTAATAATTTTTCATTATCTGTGCGATTTAATATATACGAGTTTAAGATGATATTTAATTTCAATTTTTAATTCTTAAAGAAAATTTTTAAATGCGAACTTTTTAATTTACTTTCATGTTTAATAAATAAATAAAAAAAAACAATGTAACGAACGTCTGTGCTCGTTACAATATATATATATATGGCTGCAGAAAGGAGTTTGCTATTAACTGAAAGGAGACCCTTTGATTCCTCTTGGAGGCCTTAAAGGAACTGAGCAGGGCAAATTCCTAATGTCCACTCCATATGTTCTTGTCGTTGCAGCTGTTATTACTATGTGATTATTCATATAGTATACAAACATGGATGGGCTGCTCACCAACATGCATTAGCCAGCGTGGTGAGTTTATTGGCTTTTTACCTCTGAGTTTAAGATCAAGAAACACCATGGTCTTTCTTCTCAGTGCCTGATAAGGCAGAATGAATGTTTGTGTAAATGATAAATATTTTTCCCATACATATATACAATTATGACAGACAAAAATAAAGCATGGCCCTTATTCCCAGGAGGCTGTAAAGTCACCAACCAAGGCAGCGGTTGGTGGCCAAAGGTGGAGGGTGCTAAGAATCCCCTGATTGCGGACCCAGGCTGCCATTTGATGACGACTTTTTATTTAGGTACTTACAACTGCAGATCACTTTCAAGTGAAGGAAGATTGCAAGAATTAGAAGAAGAACTGTCTTATATTAAATGGGACATTATTGGACTTTGTGAAGTTAGAAGAAAAGGAGAAGAAACAATTGATTTAAAAAGTGGACATATACTCTATTATAAAGGCACACATATTGGAAATACAAGTGGAGTAGGATTCATTATAAATAAAAAGTGGAAGAACAATATTGTGGAGATTGATGGTGTATCAGACAGAGTGGCAAGATTAGTTATACAACTTAATAGCAGATACCAAATGCAGATAATTCAGGTTTATGCCCCAACAAGTTCTCATAGTGATGAAGTAGTAGAAGATTTTTATATGGATGTACAAAAGGCTTTTGATCAGAGTAAACAACATTTTAAAATTGTTATGGGAGACTTTAATGCTAGAATTGGTAGACAAATGAAAGATGAAATTGCTGTAGGTAATTTTGGTTATGGTAATAGAAATGAGAGAGGACATAGACTTGTGGAGTTTGCAGAAAAAGAAAAACTTTATATTATGAATTCTTTTTTGAAAAAAATGTTAAAAGGAAAT
Organism: Epiperipatus broadwayi; assembly: GCA_028023455.1. Classification (NCBI taxonomy): domain Eukaryota; kingdom Metazoa; phylum Onychophora; class Udeonychophora; order Euonychophora; family Peripatidae; genus Epiperipatus; species Epiperipatus broadwayi. Next base: position 5,524 of record JAQFVV010006673.1, on the reverse strand, counting down.
GGACATGGAAGCATCCAAATGAAGGTACAGCAGAATTGGATTATATTTTGACTAACAGAAAATACATATTTCAAGATTGTAATGTTCTTAATAAATTTAACACAGGAAGTGATCATCGATTAGTAAGGTGTAAGTTACGTGTTAATGTAAAACTAGAGAGACAAAAATTATTAAGAAAAACAATATTTACAGTTGATATTCCTAATCTTCAGAAACATTCTAATGAATTTAAATTAGAACTTACAAATAGGTTTCAAGTGTTAGGAGATTTTGAACATGATTCAGATTTGAATGAAATTAATATGAAAATAACTGATACACTTTTAAAAACTGCAACAAACATAGCTGGTAGAAAAAAGCAGCAATTGACTAATAAAATTTCTACTGAGACTAGAGAATTTATGAAGAAAAGAAGGAATATGAAGATATACAAAAATGATGTATTAAAAAGAATTGAATATCTCGAATTTTGTAAAATGGTACGGAAAAGAGTTGAAAATGATATAAGAAAGTATAACTGTGAAATAGCAAGGAAAGCTGTAGAAGAAAATAAAAGTCTCAAAAATGTTAAACAACATTTTGGTATTGGTAGGAAATTTATATCTGCAATAAGAAAAAAAGATGGAATTATTACTAAAAAGAGAGATGACATCATGAAATTGGTAGAAGATTTTTATCAAGAATTATATAGTAATAAAGAACAAGTACCTCCTATATCTATTACATCTTCCGAATTGCCCAGAATTTTAAATGAAGAAGTGAGACATGCAATTAAGTGTATGAAGAAAGGAAAGGCTCCAGGAAATGATGGAATTATAATTGATATATTAAAAGAAGCAGGTGAAGAAATAGAAACAATTTTAGCAAAGTTATATACCAAATGTCTAAATGATAAAGATGTACCGGAAGATTGGAAGAATGCAGTAATAATATTAATATTTAAAAAAGGTGATAAAGAAGATATTAGAAATTACAGACCTATCAGCCTTTTATCAGTTTTATATAAAAATTTTACCAAGATAATTACAACTCGTCTACAGAGAACTTTGGATTTCCACCAACCAAGAGAACAAGCTGGATTTAAAAGTGGTTTTAGTACAATAGATCATATCCAGGTATTGAGAGAAGTCATAGAAGGGACAAATGAATATGAGTTGTCATTATGTTTTGGATTTGTAGATTATGAAAAGGCATTCGATTCTATACACATTTCTTCAGTGATTAAAGCATTGGATCATCAAGGTATAGATCCAGGATATTGTCATATTTTAAAGAATATTTATAAAAATGCAACAGCAACAATTAGATTACATAATGATACTGGAAAAATCAACATTGAGAAAGGTGTAAGACAAGGTGACTCCATATCTCCAAAACTCTTTACAGCAGTGCTGCAAGAAGTATTTTGTGGATTAAAATGGGAAACTAAAGGAGTGAAAGTAAATGGAGAGTATTTAAGTCATTTAGATTTCGCAGATGATGTAGTTGTTTTTGCAAATAATGCTTCAGAGCTGCAGGAAATGTTGCAGGAGTTAGCAGATGAAAGTAGAAAAGTAGGACTAAAGATAAATGTTAAAAAGACTAAAGTAATGTTTAATCGATTTGCTCAAAATATGAAAATAAAGATTGATTATGAAGAATTAGAAGAAGTTAACAGTTACAAATACCTTGGTCAGATTATTAATACAGATGGAAACATAATGGAGGAAATTAATCATAGAATTAAACTTGGTTGGAGTGCTTTTGGTAGAAATAACTTGATACTAAAAGGAAATATGCCTATGTGTTTGAAAAGGATGGTTTTTAACAAATGTGTTTTACCAGTTCTTACTTATGGATCTGAGACTTGGACACTTAATAGAAGAGCAATACAGAGACTTCAGACCACTCAAAGGAGTATGGAGAGATGTATGTTGGGAGTAACAAGAAGAGATCGAAAACGCAATGTATGGGTAAGACAACAAACAGGTGTTACTGACCTTATTGAAAAAATTAAAAGATTGAAATGGAGTTGGGCTGGACATATTGCTAGAAGAGATGATAATAGATGGACAATTGAAATTTTAAACTGGATTCCAAGAGATTGTAAAAGACCCAGAAAGAGACCACATGTGAGATGGATGGATGAAATAAGAAAATGTGCAGGGGTGTTGTAGAAGAGAAGCTAAAGATCGGAAAAGATGAATTAAACTTGGAAAGACCTTCATCCTGCAGTGGATTGATAATGGTTGATGATGATGATGATATATATATATATATATGGTGGTCATACATGCAAAGTCATAAATAGCTATGCATTTGTACGTGATTAATATTAAAACATAACGTTTGATCTGTCTGTTTAGATATAGCATGCGGTTCGCAAGGATAAGTGTTATTTGATAAATTGTATCTGATAGATACGCAACCTCCCAAACACTAAAGTAGTGTTGGTGTAGCTGTGACAATAGTTTTTAGATTGTTATTAAAAATAAATTTGAAAATTATGTATTTTATTATATAAATATAATAAAGTCGAATTTGGAGTGTTTTTTTATTTTTATTTATTTATTCGCATTTCAGCAAAGAATATCTCTCTCTTCCATGGACGCGAACACCATTAATGTGGTCTTTATATTTTTATATATTTTTGTTTAATAATGTCAATATTGTAATTAAAAACATGTATTTTATTATATAAATATAATAAAGGATCCACTCTAACCCATACCCATGTGAAAAAGATAAATGATCTCCAATATACGTATTTCATTCTGAATCAGCATTCATCAGTTGGTCTGGATCATCATCTCCCATACATACATATATATATATATATATATGATCAGTGCTCGGTTTATATTAAAATAGCAAATCTACACACATTAATGGACAGGTTTCAATTCTCTCCAACTCTTCAGCCATACATACTACTGAAAATCTGATGATGGAATACTCAAAGCCCTTGATGATGCCAATATTATAGTTGATCAAATCAATCTGACCCATCATATTTAAGACCCTAAAATGCCCATCCCTCTTCTGTGTATTTAAATTGACAGATTAGTAGGGTCATACATATGAGGGGTCAGATTGAATTAAGGTCAAAATGGGCATGACTATAATATATGCATCATCAAGGGCTTTGAGCAGTCCATCATCAGATTTTCAGAGATATGGATGGCTGAAGAGTTGAAGAGTGGAGAGGATTGAAGCCTGTTATTGAAGTGTGTAGATGTTACCTTAATATAAACCAAGCACTGATTATATATACGTGTTGGACATAGCGATCAGACCAACTGATGATTCCTGGTTCATCATGAACTACATATATAGGAGATCATTTATTTTTTCACATGTATGTGGTCATGTGTCTCGGTTATATTAGATAGAGTTTATAAATGTAGGCAGCTTGAAAGATTGGGTTCAAATCCCCATTAATTATATCTAGGTTAAATATATACATTATATTTGTATTTCAATATTAAATATCATAAAGGCAAATTTATAGATTTTTTTTTAATATCATTTCAGCATATATTTCTGAGATACATGTAATCTCCAAATGTAATTTTTTAACCATAAAGTAATCAGAGTTAATTAAAAATAAATTAGAAACTATAGGAGCAAAAGTAAGCAAAATTGAACAATGTCGGAATTGAAAATATTTAAGTCGCAGAAAGTAAGAAGTGGTTTCAAATGGGACAGATTGGTGTGGATTTTAAGAAAAACAAAAATGATCTAAAAATATTTATATTTAATATTGGATTGGAATAAAAGAAGACCCACAGTTCTAAATGATTGGATGGAACATGGACAACTATATATGAAAAAGTATTTAAGAATGATATATACATGCCGTGAACTTAATATATGTCCATTATTGTTAATTATAGTGTTAGTATAATTACAGAGCTAAACATTCCTGAACTTGATACTTTAGTGCTTGAACACCATGTGATTTCTTGACTAATAACCACTGGACCATATTATTATTTATATTCACTCAAAATAAATAGTATCATTGTCACAGAACAATATTTTGAGATATTCAACGATGCAAAAACAATATTTGTGCTCCAATTCAAAATTTCAAACAATGTCCTTTTAATATTTATAATATTTTATTTAAATGCTTTTTTTTTTAATGTTTTAGGATAGATATGTCACTGGATCTTAGGATCAGTTCCAAACTATTTTGCATTTTAGGAAAAACCATTACTTGCTCCCTTTCCCACCAAAAAAAAAACTTAACTTTGATTTGTAGAAATAAATATTTTATAGAAAAATAGATAATGGATTAATTTTTCAAAAACATCTACTTTATGTAAAATTATGATTTTTAAATATGAGTATTGCAAGCTTCCCCTCTTCCAACTTTTCAGTTTGACTAATACTAGTGCAGACCATGTTGGTGATATATTCAATTAGATGAAATTATAAATCATTTTTGTTTTATTAGTTCATGTATATAATTCACAACCATATAAATATGGATTAACAGTTTTATTTTATGATGACATATATATGTGTAATATATTAACATTATTTATTTATGCCCTCTGTAAAAATTTATAAAAATTTACAAACTTATTTATATATTTGATGAAATATAAAAGATACATGTTTTTGATCATCAAATCCGATGTCATCAGCTGTACAGGAAGCTATCAGATAAAATCAAATGAAACAATTCAGCTTTTATTTAAACAGATTTGCAACACAAAATAATATTAAAGTTTGAATATGAATTGTTACCAATAATTTAACTAAAATCTCCTTGCCATGGGTTTGTGTTAATTGATAAGACAGAGCTTATAACCAAATACCTAGAAAAATTGAAAAAAAAATGATTTTATTAAAAATAAATATTAATTGTAAATAAATTTTTATTTATCATATACTAGACATGTATGCTTAGATGTATATTTACTTAAAAGAAATATTATTTAATAAATATACATGTGAGCAGAATGAAAGAGTAAATGTATATAAAAATAAATTATATAATATATATTACTAATTTTTATTAATCATTCATTAGACTAGAGATTATCGACTTAATGAATAACATTTCTGTAGTATAATTTTTAATGAATAACATTTCTGTAGTATAATTTTTATTACATCATACGTATGCAAAGTAGGGACTGTTTCTATCCGCTTCCATTAAGTAAATTGTGTCAAGGTTGTGAGGGCAGTAGTTTTATACTTATCAATTAAACAGTAGTAATTGGATATATTGTACCGGTCAAAACAGTATGCTCACTTAACAAGGTTCCAAATCCTAAGCAAAAGTACCTCGAATCCGATCATGCTCGAGATACACAGGTCTGGAACAATCCTGAATTCTAACCTATTTGCCTATTCTTCGAATCTCTGACCCAATGAACAACAATTCTGATGACACAGTAAAATTATTTTAAATCCGTGCCCATAAGCAGAGCGGTGGAGCATAAGATCAGATTGATGATGATGATCGAGGTCGGAGTAGCCCAGGAATTACATTTATTATACTTATTTATTAATGCTAAGCTCTTAGCCA